>VWZZ01007900.1:65580-79775 GCA_013399095.1 Psophia crepitans | reverse complement strand
TTCCTCCACACAGCTTTCCAGCCACCCCGCCCCCAGCCTGTAGCACTGCCTGGGGTTGTTGTGGCCAAAGTGCAGGACCTGGCACTTTGCCACATTAAACCTCATCCCGTTGGCCTCTGCCCAGCAATCCAAACTGTCCAGGTCCCTCTGCAGAGCCATCCTACCCGCCGGCAGATCGACACTTCCCCCCAGCTTGGTGTCGTCTGCAAACTTACTGAGGGTGCACTCAATTCCCTCATCCAAATCGTCAACAAAGATGTTGAAGAGGATGGGCCCCAGCACGAACCCCTGGGGAACACCACTCACAAGCGGTCGCCAGCTGTCAGGACAGCCTCAGAGAGCTGGGACTGTTCAGCCTGGAGAAGAGAATGTGCCGGGGCAACCTCATCATTGTATATAAAGTCCTGAAGGGAAGTTGCAAAGACATGACAGCCATGACAGGCTCTTGTCAGTGGTGTCCAGTGACAGGACCAGAGGCAGTGGGCACAACGTGAAACATAAGAGGTTCTGTCTGAACATCAGGAAGCACTTTCACTGTGAGGGTGACTGAGCACTAGCACAAGTTGCCTGAAGAGGTGGTGGAGTCTGCATCGTTGGAGATATTCAAAAGCCATCTGGTTATGGTCCTGGGCAACTGATTCTTGGTGGCTCTGCTTGAGCAGGGAGTTGGACAAGATGCCCTCCAGAGATGCCTCAGCCCATCTGTGATTCTGCATGATTTAGTGCCACTGAAATCAGTGTTTCTGTTCTGGAAATATTTATTTTTTGATAACTGGTGTAATTATGTTATGGAAATATTCCGTCTGAAAAGTTCAGGCTGCTGTAATATGAGCACGTCACACATGTAACATGCATATATTAGTTTGAAGTACATGTTGAATGTCATCCCAGGGAAAGGACAACACAGAAACCATTCTTGATATTTGATGCTGTAAATATAGTGGTGAAGTAAAACTACCATCCTTAAAATAGATGGATAAAACCCCAGCCATTGCCAATGACTCTCTAAAGATATCTTTAGCAGAAAGTTAACAGTTTTCTAGCATTAAATATTTATAGGCATATGGGAACACCAGTACTGTCCTTCATCAAGATGTCTTTAAAAGAAGTTATTTGAGATGGTAAATTTAAAAGTTGGTGTGACTGATATGACAGGACTCAGCAAAATGAAATAACCAAATGAGGTGAAGTACATTTAAATTTATTGAAAGGGTTTACTACAGCATGTAAGGGAGCTGTCAGGCAGACTAGATCTCTCACTTGGTTGTTACTGTTGCCTCATTGCATTTTCATATGACAAAGCTCTGCTTTCTTTAAGGTGTCTGACTGCTGCGTCCTGACCACACTGGGTGCTGTGACAAACATCCTTCCTGTGATGCAAGAAGGAGTTGGGCAGTGGCAGGGAAAGTCTGAATTTCAGGTAACTTGAAAGACCTATCTGACATGGATATGACACTTAATGGCAACATAAGTAAATCTACAGCAACGAGACGATGGAGAAGGCTCCTAGTACAAGAAGGCAGAGAGGCCCTTACTTTCCGAAACAAGGATTTTTATGATTTGGTGAGATGCTGATTTTGCTGAGCTGGCTAGGGTTGTAGGAAAGGCTCAGACCCCACTGCACAGAACATGAGCTTTCTGTCACCAAACACCATCCAACATACTCCAACCTTAATGATTCTATTCTATTTCTTCTTGTAGCCACCTGTGACCAACCTACAAAGGCTCCAGGAGCAGTGGACATGGAAGAAGCAGAGGCTGAGGCCAGATATCAGCTGTTGTAAATGTGATCAGTAGGCTGCAGGGCTAATGGCCAAAGGAAAGAATTACATGAGGTAAGCCATTCATGGTGCACAGACTTCGGTGGTCCCGCAGGACCCAACGACTGTGCTGCTGTGTTTTCTGGAGCTCCGTCCATCAGGATTATTCAAGTACATGGAAGCAATGAGTGCTCTTGTAACAATGCTGTTTTTCAGTGATGACAGATCTAGCCACAGAGTGGACTTTCTTTTACTGTAAAGCGGTTGGATACAATGGGGCTAAGCATAGTGTAAATGCCAAGACAGATTACAGCAAAACAGACAGGTTGGCAAGGGCTGGAACATGGCCAGCAATGCATAGCTGTGCTGGGAAGCAGTGGGAAGACCCAAAAGCTCCTGCTTCTTTCCACACCCATCAATACCTAGGGGTAGGGTGCAGCCAGCTGAGTGCATCCCTCCCCAGTGGAACTGCTATGCTTTGTCTTTTGCAGTGGTCTTCCACACCAGTGTGCTGGACATGCTCCCCCACAGCAGCGCTGCACATAGCTTGGTTGAGCCTTTTCCCCACAATTCAGCATAGATCCAAGCATTCAGCCTCGCCTCTGCAGAAACTGCTTGACAGTCAATGCTGGGAGCAGGACAGCAGAGAAATTTTTCATTCCATTAAGTTTTCACACTTTCTTCCCCTGTCTTGCTGTTGTTATTTCTAAACATGACAGACAATAATCAGAAAACAAAAGCATTTACGTTCTCCTCACTGGCAAAGCAGCACATTCATAACCAACATCAAAGGTGGGGTTTAGCGATCATTAGTGCAATACTGCACTTCAGCATGATCAAAGCAATCAGTGCCCAGGCACAATAAAGAAGATGAAGTTCTGATTCAGCTCCTCCATAAAAGGCAACAATAAAGCGATCTGGGGAGAGGGTGAGAGCATAGTAAGTATATGAGGGCATGCAGCTGAGATATCCTTTTACATCAAAACCAATTCTCATTTCATATCCAATTATACCTCTGAGCTGTTCAGCCCAACATCACTGTCATCTCTGGCTTTCAATTGACATTGCAAATTGTGGAATAGAAAAAACTACCATAAAGCATGTCTGAGTTGAAATTCGTCCTGAAGCTTGTCACTGCAGATGGGTAACTCTTTGAGAGCTGGGACACTTGCTCCGGCCCTACTGATGCTGCCAGCCAGCCTCATTCACACTTGTGTCAGGGACATTATGCTATTGCCTAGTCAATGAAAATTGCCTTTTTGCTTACTGTCTGATACAGGGTAGAAAGGTCTGAGTGTAGGGACAATGGACTTTGCATCACTGGGGGTCCACAACCCAGGAAACAACTGCCACTGAAGGCAAGTGTAGAGATGTTGTACACCAGGCCTCTGTAACAAGACCTCAGATTCTGGAAGTCTTGTCCCAAAGTATGTAGCCCATGACGGTGACTGAGTCACTCTGTCTTTTCCTCTGTAAGCTAAACAGCAAGAGCTTGTTAAGCCCTTCTCTGGAAGACAGATTTTCCACAATCCAAATGGCTTGTAAAGAAGATGTTCTAAAAAGTATCCCGGGGGAAGAATGCAAAAAAACCCAGAAGATCAGACTCAGTAAAAAAGACATTCAGTGATACTTAGCCGGGCAGGATATTTGTTTGGAAGCAGCAAAGCATCAAGTATTATTGGCATGCTGTGTCAATAGCAAGTTAAATATGGGTTTGCCAGCTGCTAAGGGAGTAAGAAAGGAGAGCAACTGAGTCATGTCAGTGGAAGATAAGAAGCCATGGCAAGTCACAGAGGATACAGGACAATTCAGCAACAGAACAGTGATGTTTTGCAGGGGAAGGAAACTATTTTGCTTAAAAGGATGAGATAGGTAATAAAGTTTGTGAGAAGTTCTCATCTGTGTTGGCAGCGAGAGTAAAACTGATGCTGTTTCACTCACTCCCACAAAGCTTCATCAGTATACACAAGCGAGCAATGCAGCTCTTTGTATCATGAAATGGCTTCAGCTGGACAGCATTTCCCATTTTACTTTTTACCACTCTCTTCTAAGTAACAGCAGCTTGTGCTGTTCTACCTACTCGAACCTCTTTAACTTCACCTGCCTAATATTTGAGAAGTAAAATTTGTTTTCTTTCTCAAAGTCACAGAACAAGGGAGTATAGTGGCCTGTGGCTCTGCAGCACTAAGCCAAACACCCACATAATTCCTGTAGAGAGCAGGGTACGTAGCTATGGCATCCTTGGGGGCTGGCATGTGAGTGGACGGTGCAAACCAGCTAGCAGAGAGCACTGAGTAGAATTACAATTTGACCCAGAAGGTACCTGGGCACTTCTTACTGCTCTGGTTTTCGGCTGTGAGCCCTCTCCCCTCTGCCAGTACTCTAGGTCCTTCCCTTTGGAAAAAGACAAAAGCAAGTGCACCTCTTTGTGATCTTCAGCCTGATGGACAGTGCATCCTCCTGAGTGGCCCTGGCTTGCATGGAGCAGGAGATGACCATGCTGAACAAAGCACTGTCAGGGTTTTTCACCTCATCTTCAAATAGCATAGGTGACAATTTTGAAAACTGATCCCCATCCCACCCAGGGCTATTGGGTGGGTGCATCTGTGCACCACAGTGCCTGCCCACACGGCAGGTAATGCCGAGCAGCTTGGTTCTGCTTATGCCTGTAGCCACTGCTGAGGCCAGTGGGACCTGCATCTGGCACTGAAGGCTGGAGGTGGGCATGACACCTGTGTAGCTTTCTGGGGCATCAACTCCAAGGACTTGGGTCCCCCTGTCATCTTCAAACAGGGATTTTAGTTTTCCAAGTTTCTTGCAATTTCTGAAGAACATAGCCCAGGCTCTCTGCTGGACCAAACTCATACAGCTCCTATCACCCAGCAGGATCCTTGCCAAGCACTGTCTTTCACCATTATTTGCTGCTCAGATCCCTTCCTGCTCTGTCTATAGCCCAGCTCATCTATTCAGTGTGTGTTTGGGGGAGAGAAGTGGAGTGTTCTGACTTACAAGTGTAAATTAAGGCACAGAAATGCAGTTTTAAATTGATCTAGCCTTGCACAAAAGACAGTGCTGCCTGTGGAAAAGCACATCTCCCTTGGGAATCCTGCCTGCCAGTGTTGGGGAAGCAGGCTGCAGGTCAAGTGGTGTGGTGCTCCAGAAAATATTCTGCTCACATTGTTCACTGGGAATCATCTGCTCCAGTCTGCTCTCCTCTGTAGTAAATATACAGTTAACATTTTTACATGATCACTGCAGAATGCCCTTCTGCATTTGCAGTATGCTGGGATTGTGCCTAGGACTTGGTTGCTATCGAAAACAGCAATATGTCCCCACCTTGATCAGCCCCACTGCCTTTTCTGCTCAGATCCTGCATCTAGCCAAAGGCAGTTAAGGGAAGATTCCTGTCTCCTTGCTGCAAGTGGGGAGGAACAGGTGGAGCACTGGCACAAAGAGCTGCTCCTCTTTCTCTTCTTTCATAGCCAGGGTCGTGGAACCCAAGTGCACTGGATGTTTGTTGGATGCTTGTTGGATGCAGTGAAGCAGTTCAACTGGTGAGAAAGGACTAGCAGTTACCCATTTTCCATGAGGTGGCTGTTTACCTGCTGCTGTCTGTTTAAGATTGTACCTAAAGCTACCTTCAAATTCAGACATTCTGTGTAGTCTGATCTGTGTCCGGAGGAAATACAGACATTTTCCTTGTCTGCTAATCATTGCTGTGAATCTAACCACTGTGTGAGAAGGGGTGATGCAGCTATGGGACACCCTTGCAAAGGATGTGTATGCAGTAAAAACATTTGTACAGTAAAGGAGTGTCTTCCTCAGGTCTTAGCTCACACATGATTCCACGTTCCTTATGCTATGTTGGACACAGATTGGTTCTGCCGCTCACCAGCAAGTGAATCTGAGTGGTATAAGTAGTTTTATGCAGCAAGGCTGTGCAGAGCTTGACTCCAAGCTTATGTACACACAATACCTGAGATAACATGAGTGCTTCTGGAAGTGCCATGAGACAGCAGGAAATCTTGAGGGAACCCACTGCAGTCTACACACCTTCTCAAGCAGATTTTCGTGTCCTCTCTGAGCCCCAGGTTACCTGAATATACTGCTGCTTCTTCACAGACAGGGGCTGAATACATGTCCTGAGAGTGGCCTTGCAGGCAGAGCTGAAACTGTGGCTCAGCCATAAGTGTGAGGCTATATACACGGCAGGAAAACGCAGGTCCCATGCCTCCTCCTGCTTTTCCATGTGCCTTTCTTTTCTCCCGCAGCCGGAGACTCCAGATCCCAAGCACCAGACAAGGTGTTTGCCTGGAATATGTGCTGTTCAGTGACCCCTTTTCCATCTTCCCCAAGGAAAAAGCTTGCAGACCTGGGGAACAGAGACAGCAGGAGAAGAGCCACTGAGTGCAACAGTGATGGAGGGTTTGAAGAGTGACTTTGTAATTAGGAGCTTGGGAGGAAGGAGCATGGCTGGTACCACGAGAGGGCTCAACTCTTGTCTCTCCAGAAGCGCCCCACTGGACGGAGCCCTGGTTGCTCACAGTGAAGGTGGCTGTGCACACAGACTGACAGTTACAGAATCACAGAATCACAGAATCGTAGAGGTTGGAAGGGACCTCGAAAGATCATCTAGTGCAACCCCCTCTGCCAAGGCAGGGCCACGTGTCCAGTCAGGTTTTGAATGTCTCCAGAGAAGGAGACTCCACAACCTCTCTGGGCAACCTGTTCCAGTGTTCTGTCACCCTCACAGTGAAAAAGTTTTTCCTTATGTTAACCTGGAACCTCCTATGCTCCAGCTTGAACCCGGTGCCCCTTGTCCTATCACTTAATGAGACCGAGAAGAGCCTGGCTCCGTCTTCCCGACACTCACCCTTAACATATTTATAAACACTGATAAGGTCACCCCTCAGCCTTCTCTTCTCCAAGCTAAAGAGACCCAGCTGCCTCAGCCTTTCCTCATAAGGGAGACGTTCCACTCCCTTGATCATCTTTGTGGCTCTGCGCTGGACTTTCTCTAGCAGTTCCCATGGTCTGTGGCCCACTGCACAGCACCCTTGGCCTGTTTTCTGGCCACCCTGGCTGCAGACCCATGCTCTGTCACTGCAGTACATCTGCCTCTCCTCTGGTGGAGAGCTGGAGGGACTGCCTGGCCTTTGCATGGAGTTGGAGTATGAGATGTGCTTATGCATAATCTCTGGGTGGATGGTGGGAAGAAGGCCACAAGGAAGCACATGCGGGTGAGATGCAAAGTGTGCCCATGGGCCAAGCAGCCCCACTGCAAGGGGGACATGCACACAAGAAGCAATAGTTCTGCTGGAGAAGAACACTCTCCCCACAGAAGAAGCAGGCACCAGCTGGGAATTCCTGGGAGGCAGATGCACCGCAATGGGAGGGTGACACCACCAACAGCAATTGTGCATTATCTTTCAGAGCAGTGGTTTATTTGAAACCTGTTTCCAACTGACCTGACAAATTCATTTCCAAAGCAACAACAGATGGCAACAGACAGATGGCTCAGTAATTTCAAAGGCTCTCCAGAGAAAGGAAGTGTCACTATAAGCCTGCACTGTCTTGGTATTAGGAAAGAATGGGATCTTAACATCTGCATTAGCTGAAAACAGTGTTAGGAAGACATGTTGTAGGCTGGATTTTTGTAGTTATTCTCATAGTCTCCACTGACCTAGTTCTATGATTCTCAAACCTTCTCCTTATCTCAAAATGGTATTCTGAGCCAGCATTTAAATGACATTTCAGGAATGTGGATGTTTTCTCTACATCATCTTGGTCAAACCATGTTGTTGCTTGTTGTTTCAGTTTCTTGCCTGCTGGTTTCTTCAGTTTCTTTTTATCTCCTGGAGGAGATAAAAATCCTCCACTGGGTCTGTGCTTTTAGATGGCAGATTCCTTGACAGAGGATTTTTCCATACTTTCCTTTTTTTTTTTTTTTTTTCCATGATGCTGGACTCTACTTTGACTGGAACCTTACCCCGTGCAAGAAACAATGATTGGAGGGCATTTTTGTTGTATTTGCTTTGCTTTATTGTGCGTGGGGTTTTGGTTTTTGGGTTTTTTGGGTGGGGTTTTTTTTGTTTTTTGTTGGTTTTTTGGTTTATTTATACTGGTAAGGGTTTATTTTTCCTTGTTGCAGTTTTACTGCTGTCTGTCCCCTCCCAAAATTGAACTGACTCTTTTGATAGTTTTTTCCATTTTCCCCTTCTCTTGGATATTTTGCTGCTGTAGCTTTTTGAAAGAATTAAGTTTGTACTCTGCTCTGCGTCCTCATCGCACTGTAGAAGGTTCATCAAATGTTAGAATCAAAAAATAGAACGTTCATTTGCTTTACTAAAAGTGACTTCTTTTTACTGAAGCCAGGTTGCTCTGACCTGTCCTCCAGAGTACATGTAACTTATTCATCTTCTGAGAAGGTAGTCAAACATGATCAAAAGGAATCAAAGAGCTGGCTCTGTTTTGTCTTCTGGTGCATAGCCATTAAGCAGAGTCAGGAGAGGGGAGTCTTGTGGCACAGCATGAATTCTGTCAGAGAGAAAGCTATAAAGGTATGGACAAAATGAAGGTGAGAAGATCTTCATTGTCATTGAGTAGACAATGACATCTGGCACAGAAGGAGAAAGCAAACAGCGTGAGGTTTATTGTCCTGTGGGAAGATGCAAATGTCTGAGGGAAGAATCAATCCTTAGGCTGAAGCCTGTGAACAGTGACATAACCTGAACAAAGCAAGGGATGAGGCAAAAATGGCAATGCCTATTGAAACTGGCATGCAGAAAATGCCTGTGCTGAACTTCAGCAGTTACCACAGGGCTGTTCACTGATCAGAAAACCCTTGGGTGGGATATTGCAATGCAGATGGCCTAGACAGAAGAGAGTAGACCACCCTGAAAGGCAGCAAGACTAGTGTCTGTAAGCAAAGATGGATTTGGCACAGTTGTGACAAAGGGGCAGAGGTGTGCTGGGATGGAAATGATAGGACGCTGCAGGCTTCCCATAATGTGGAAGGGGTTTATATCTGCCTTTTGAGTTACACAGGTCTCGTAAAACTCTGTCTCTCCTTGCTGCTGCAGAAAGGATATACAAACTTAGAAGGTAGGAGATGCTGGGAGCACTACTATTTTGTCCCCAGCTTTTACCAAAGTGTTTTTACTGTTCTGTTACCTCTCATCCTTTCCCATCAAGGCTCAGCAGTAAGAGCTATCCTGCTTACAGAATGTACCCTAATATCAAGACATCGGGGCCCTGGAGCATGTCCAGAGAAGGGCAACGAAGCTGGTGAAGGGTCTGGAGCACAGGTCTTATGAGGAGCAGCTGAGGGAACTGGGACTGTTTAGTCTGGAGAAGAGAAGGCTCAGGGGAGACCTCATTGCCCTCTAGAACTACCTGAAAGGTAGTTGTGGCGAGCTGGAGGTCGGCCTCTTCTCGCAGATAACTAGTGACAGGACAAGGGGGAACGACTGCAAGTTGCGCCAGGGGAGGTTCAGGTTGGAGATTAGGAGAAATTTCTTCTTGGAAAGGATGGTTGGGCATTGGAACGGGTTGCCCAGGGAGGTGGTGGAGTCACTGTCCCTGTGGGTATTTAAGGAAAGGTTGGACGTGTTACTGAAGGACATGGTTTAGTGGGTAATAGGTGGGGGGGGGGGAGGTCGGTTGGACTGGATGATCCTTGAGGTCTCTTCCAACCTTAATGATTCTATGATTCTATGATCAAGCAGGATCTGGGGGCTGATGGATGTCATTCTGTCCCTCTAGAGGAGAGCTGGGCTCAGACCTGCCATTGTTCATCCAAATGATGGTTTTGATCCCAGTTTGGTAGCCAGATGAGGTGCGTGGGCTTTCACTGAGAAAAATAGTGTCTGCCTTGCCAGCTGAAGGAAAGACCTATAAAAAGGTTTATGAGTAACCGTGGGAGTTGGCAGAAGGTACTGTAGATGGAAAAGACACCAGTCCCTGGATGGAGTTAAATCCGAACCTAGAAGGACAGGGACTGAAAAGCACTGTTTGTAGAGTGGGAGAAGGGCAGGAGAAAAAGTATAGCAGCCTTCTGGGAAGCCAGGACTGCCTAAATTGCAGTCTCAGCTCCAGCAAACATTCAGCTGCCTCTATACAGGCAATGAAATTAGAGAATTAACTGCTGAATCAGTCATAGAGATTCAGCGTAAAACAGAGACATCCTGCAAATATTCAATAAAAACAAATGCAGGCTGTAGATGTGAATACAGCTTCCATTGTCAGAAACAAAGCGGGGGAGCACAGTAACTGCTCCAAAGATGCTGGCAAAAATGATGCAACTGAAGCCATGTTATTTTTCTAAAGTATGTTATTGATTTGTTGTCCCTGAAAATGAGATTTTCTTCCAGAAGTCCACCTCCAGCCAGGAGCCTTCCCTCAGCATGCAGGGAACAGACACTGGTCTCAGCAGGCACCTGGCTGTGAGGGTAATTGAATAGTGCAGCAGAGCAGGTTTGGGACTCACCAGCACTCGAGGGCTTTAAAATGAGATTAGACAGTTTTTAAATAAAATCAGATATAATCTAGCCTCTAAGGAAAATGCTACTGCTGGATGAAATTTTTCTGGGTGTTTAACAGGCAAGGAGGTAGAGCAAACACATAGTCTCTGCTGCCCAGTGTAGTATTGGCAAGTCTCGACCATGTGCTTGGAGGCCTGGTGATCACCACATGTAAGAAAGTGAATTAATTGATGTCATATGCCCCTCACATTCTCCTGTTAAAGCTTCTTTAGAATAAAGTCTCCAGGTGCAAGAGAGAAAGTTCAGATGAGAGCTGGACTTGATAAAAGCCTACTCTCTACTTACAGAGGTTTATTAACAGTCCTCCACACCACCACATGAGACATGAGCTCCTTCCACTTGGGAAAGGGTAAGTAACTTTCTTCCTTCCCAGTCAGTGAAGGTAACTTGCTGGTAGTACATTTTGTGCATATGACCGGAACTTAGCATCAGGCTCGTGAGTTTGCCTTTTATTTCTGATAAGCCATGATCAGATAAGTCATTGGAAGAGAAATTACCATGATAGGTGTTGAGGAATATTTATGGTACCCTTCAAGCTGAATTGACCGCATATCTGTGCGTAGATATGAAAGAAAATTTTGATGAGCAATGCACTAAAGGAAACTTCCCTCTCTTGCAAGGAGTCCTTCTTTCTCTGGCATTCATGCTTCCAGCCGGTTTAACCTCTTCTTGTAGTGGACCTTCTTGCCCTCCATGCCCCATCATTCCTTGGTCACAAATTGCCACTGCTGAGAGGTTTCAGTTGTATTTTCCCCTTCATAGATCAAACTGGCTGAAGAAGGGGACTTATAAGGCTCTTAAAAAATATTCCTGAGCAGCACTTTAAATGCAGGACAGAGACTCTGAACTGTATTTTCTGTCAAGAGAAGAGCCGATGTATGCTTGTATTGACCAGTAATGTTAAGGAGATGGGCTGCAGCTATTCACAATTTCAGGCCTGGTTTGGAGAAGGGGAGCTGAGGCCAAACTGTTGCAATTGTTTGGGAGGCACTAGACACAGCATGTGCAAATCAGCATAGACGGTGACATGTCATGTACCCCCACCTCTGACCCCTGTGGTGTAAAATGGCACTGATATAAGCCTCAGAGAGGCTGTGCGCATTGCCCAAGGTCACACAGGACGTGTGTCTGAGCTGGAAATGGTGCCCCTGTCCCCTGGGACACCACATTTTAACAATACCAGCCTTCCTGCTACCCTTAACTTGGCTCTTCTCTGCTTAAGCACTGGTGCGTGTTCCCATTTCCCCTGTAATTAATTAGCAGGAAATAATTTATTCTCTGAAAGAAAAACTATCTTTCTCAGCCTGCTGTGCATTTAGACAACTGTCAATCTCCTGAACAAATTGATACAATGACTGTGCTGAATTTTAAAATCCTTATGGAAAATAACCATTACAATTTTTATGTGTGTGTGTGTTTATTAACACATCCCCAAGGAATATGGGAGCTGTTAGCCCTGAAGAGGCACTGGACTTCCAGGTGGTGGGAGCCATGGCTGCTGGTGGCTTGCTGGCATCACCTACTTCTCTATCACCTTGCGGGCGAGGAAATTCTGCGATGCAGCGTGCTATCTGGGACCATACTCTCATCCTCCCACAGGCAAAGGCAATGTAGCCCATGGTGTTCCCAGGCAAGGAACTGATCTGCAAAGAGAGGGTTTGAAGAGCGCAGGTCAGCGCCCTGCTCATGCAACCACCCATGTGCTACACAGAGCACAGCTGCTTTTACATGTTGTTACCTTCTTCATGGCCATGCTGTTTTAAAAGGTAGTGCAACTTCATTCTTTTGATCCTGGTTTGCTATGCTGTTACCCCAGTCTCCGGTAAAGGCCAGAGCTGATGGCTTCTAGAGCTCTTGCTCTGCAGGCTCAGCTGCCTGTGAATTGCTGTCGAACTAACCGCAAAAAAAATCAGTGAAACAGGTGGTGCCATCTACTGGGAATCAGGATTTTTACCTCTGTTTGATTCGCAGACAAGACCATGGAATCTAATCTAGTGCCATCAGTCAGGCTCCCTCCAGGCTTTATCTGTCATCTTTGCAGCAGGATGTTCATGGGCAGGAGGCAAAAAAAAAATCAGGATCTGAATTCAATCTGTCTGCGTAGAAATATCTGTGAGGCTCTGGTGAGACATCTCCCCACCATAAATTACAGATGCAAGTGCACATGAAAAGGCCAGAAAGAACTGCTTCTGGCTTTTCGACCAGGGAAGAGAAAATATTCATCCTGCTGTGGCAGAGGGGAGATTAAACGCCCCTCAGCTGTGACAGACAGATGCAGGGTGTTACTGATAGCTGATAGCAGGGGAAAGCATTCAGTTTGCAAAAAAGCTTTTGGACAGATTCTCTGTTATGTTTTTACCCAAGGTGTTTTCTAAAAATCTTGATAGAAGACCCTTATAAAACAGGGTATGATTTTGTCACTAACCTCCATCTCAGGGCCTAATGCATCCAAAGGGCGCTCTGGAGCCTGGGGAGAGACATCTTTGGAGTCACCCTCTTCAAACACCTGGGTTACTGGATGTGGCCATAGTTTTGGTGTTGAAACAGCTTGGTTCGGACTGCTTAGTAGCCCCGGTGTCCTTCTGAGCAGCAATTTCTCTTTGCTGTTCAATGAGATACATGTTTTCTAGTCCATAATAGACATAGCCAAACATTGAGTCAGGCTTTGCCGCAGCACACTGACATTTTGTCAGATGCCTCGGTAGATAGAAACTTTAACAAACCACTTGCTGCTGGCCTCAGTCTGTCTCCATTTAATTCAGTGGGAGTTTCATCTCTGATTTCTGTGGGAGAATTATGATGAATGCCTTAGAAAAATTGCTTCTCAACTGTAACTTTCTCCTTTTGTAATGTTTGGAGCTTCTCCCCCGCCTCCATGTGTTGCTACCAGCTTTTGTCTAACAAACAAGAAAGCAATTAATTCCTAATATTTTAAGTGCGCTCTCCATAAGTGATTTTAGATTAAGTGTTTACTGTATTAGAGCTGCAGCACTCTGTTTTACCTTGCTTCCTAATATTTTAAATGCTGTCTCCATAAGTGATTTTAGATGAAGTATTTGCTTTATTAGAGCTGCAGCCCTCTGGTTTGCTTTCTATAAAAAGTCACAAATTAATCAGGTTGGCCTAGACACAAGAATTCATCAAGGCCACGCAAATGCTTACATGCCCTGCCAAATAGACCCGAAGCAACAGATTAATATATAGTTTGGATCCTAACTGGATCTGCAAGGCAGATACAGCATGCAGGTATGAAGGAAGGACAACAAAAAGTGTTTCTATAAATATATTAACAGCAAGAGGAAGGCCAAGGAGAATATCCATCCCTTACTGGATGCGTCAGGGAACTTGACCACTGAGGATAAAGAGAAGGCTGAGATTCTCAATGCAGCCTTTGCATCTGTCTTCAATAGTCAGACCAGTTGTTCTCGGGGTACTCAGCCTCTGGACCTGGACGTCTGGGCCAGAGAGCCGAATAAACCCCCCACGATTCAGGTTGAAACAGTTAGAGAACTCCTGCTTCACCTGGACTGCCACAAGTCCATGGGGCTGGATGGGATCCACCCGAGGGTGCTGAGGGAGCTGGCGGATGTGATTGCCAAGCTGCTCTCCATCATCTGGAGGTTTGCTAGTGTGACACTTATCCATAAGAAGGTTCATAAGGAGGATCCAGGGATCCAGGGCCTGACCTCAGTGCCAGGGAAGGTCATGGAGCGAGTCATCTTGGGGGCAATCACTTGCCATGTCCGTGACAACCAGGGCATTGGGCCCAGCCAGCATGGTTTCGTGAAAGGCAAGTCCTGCCTGACCAACCTCATCTCTTTCTATGACCAGGTGACGCGCCTGGTGGATGAGGGAAAGGCTGTTGATGTAGTCTACCTAGACTTCAGCAAAG
>VWZZ01007900.1:42118-64790 GCA_013399095.1 Psophia crepitans | reverse complement strand
AAAGGTTATAAGTGGTACTGAAGGACATGGTTTAGTGGGTAATGGGGGGGGGTGGTCAGTTGGACGGGATGATCCTTGAGGTCTCTTCCAACTCTAATGATTCTTTGATTCTATGATCTCTCCAAACTCTAGTCTAGCAAACTTCTTTTTAAGTAAAGTGCAGTCCTGTTAGTGGAGACACTTGAGAGCACAGCTTCCCAAGATGTTCTGCTGTGAGTTGGGCTGTGCAAGCTTCCTCCCATGTTCAGTATCCCTTTCCTTCAGTATCAGGACTTTGAAGTCGGGTTTCCTCATCGATGGGCTCTTCTTTAAAGATAGAACATCCATTCTTCTGCTCACTGTTTTGCAGGGTTTGTTAGGCTTGTTTTTTTTGTGGCAGTTTTTTTTTGGATTTGGTTTTTTTTTGTTTGGGGTTTTTGTTTGTTTTTTTTTTTTTTTTAATCCCGCTGTCTATCCTTGCTTCTCTTATATGTGCCTGAAATAGGTCCCTGATGTCAAAGGAGCTGTTTGGTGTTTGGGTAGGAAAAAGAAAATTAAAAACCGCATTCAATTTCTTCGACTCCAAGAAGTATTTTTTTATTCTTTCTGAGACAAGTGTCACACATTCAACAGCCCAGATAAAAACTGAGCAGCCTCCTGGTCTGCAGATCTTTCTGTCTTATGATTTTTTTATGTATAGGTGGGAGAAAAACCCTTTCAAAAATGTCTTAGCTCAAAATCCCAGCCTGAAACACTACTGGTTCTGGAAGAAGATGAAAGCATCTGTAGGAAAATTGTCTTTGGATCTCTTTTGCACCTGTTTGGTGTGAATGGGTCCTTAATGGGAATTCCCATGCTGCCAGGCCATTCTGAGAGCTTTAGAAATTTTTATACCTAGGATGGGTTTATACATAAGACTGGTTTTCCTCAAAAATACTGAGACTTGTAGCCCCTCCCTGCCTTAGGAACATTCAAATGCATACTCTTGTGTGCATAAACCCCTTTAATGTTCTTCCTGTTCTTAATCCTTGACTTTGAGAGAGTTTAAGTGCTCCCTTAGAAAGAAGAGCTGGAAAAAAATTCTTGATTTGGAGAAGAAATTTAATGCTTCCAGTCTTACAAAGAGAAAATAGAAATACTGCTCTTCTGAAAATCATGTGTAAGAGGTAGAGGGGACAGAGGTGAGAGGAAGTTAAGGAGGTGAGAAGACTGGGAAGTGGGGACGTGACACTTAAAATTATTTCCTGCTTACCCGTGATGTAAGTCTCTGTGTCACAAAGCCTCTTTAGATAGAATTTTAAGTGAAAGCATGTCTGAATAATTTGTGTGTTTTCCTTCAAAAGGATAAGTAGTCTCAGAAAAACAAAATATGGTTTTTTTTCTACTAGAAGTGGTTTATTTTAGAAATGTGAGGCCTGATGCCATTCTTGTTTACAAGTTCATGAAAATACTTTCATCGGCTCTAACAAAGTTGCTCCTGATGTGTACCCAGCATCCCACCCAAAGGACAATAAGAGGACTCAGAGGAGCAGGAGGGAGCCCAGCACTGAGCAAGAATGTCCCCACAGGCTTCGGAACTGGAGCTTAAAGCAATGTAAAACATATGTCATACCACTTGCCCTGTGTGCCAGTGACCTCAGAAACTCCGATTTATGCACCTTCACCCTTCATTTGCCAGAAGGAAAGGGAAAAGATTGTCATGGTACATTAACATCAAGGCTGTGCATGCAAGTGGCTCCAGAGTGATTTATAACCATGGAGCTTTCTTTACAAATAGTCCTTGAAATAGTGCTTTGGCAGGGGTGAAGTCAAACTCTCCTCCAGCACCACATGGAATAAACAGTTCAGATTTCTTTTTTCCTCCTCTTTTTGTGATCCAAGGAGAGTAAATCTGGACTTGTCTGAATTGCGTCACAGAGGCAGGGGTAATACTGCTGACATGGGTTTGTTCCTGTGTACCCCTGGAGGATTTGGTAGGGGCAGGGGGGAATATTCCCACCTCCTTCCCCTCTGTGAGGAACAACTTCTACTCAATCTTGCTTGAGAGGAGTGGGTCAGCTCTGAAAAACATGGTATAGGGTATTAGGAGCAATGGAGAGACTTGTACTGGTTTCAACAGCATTTGGGCCAATGACCCAATTCAGCCCAGTATAGGCTGAATTTTGCATGTGTATTGAAGCCCTGCCAGCGTGGCTGCAACAGCGCTTTTCAGCAGCAGCCTGTTTACAAACGTGCTAACAAAGCTCCTGTGCCCTAACTCGAATGATTAACTCTGTGTCTCCGCAGGCCGTGCGGACGATATGCTTTTGCTGGCTAGTGTTGCATGCTACTCATCCCACTTCCCTCTCCTGGCTCTGCCTGAGATGCGACTTTTAACGCTGCTTTCATGAAGGCTTTTGCTGAAGGTGGCCTCATCGGAGAGCGAGCTCCGCTCTGCTACGCATGGGGGTCACCGGGAGCTGCTCACGCATGCACAGGGCAGGCTTTTTGCCGCAGAAGCCTCCTCATCTGGTGACGCAAGGAGCATCAAGCAGAGAGCTGAGTGAGTGCACGATCCCCTGTTTTAACAACATGCTTTGTCATGGCAAACGACAGCACAGGCTGCACACACGCCCTGCTGCTGCTGACTTTGGGTAGCACCTGTGCCCTCTCTGACAAATGAGGCTTCTCTGGAACTGGCTCACTGGTGGCACCAATTTGGGGAAAATCTGATGAAGAGAGAGTGCAACAACAACATAAAGACTGTGTTTAAGTTGCACAGAAAAAGGCATGCAGGAATTACGTGATCAAAGGAGCAGCAGGCTGACAGTAATATAATACAGACCTCGGAAGTGTTCCCCCTTTGGCTGCTGAGTAACTCTACATACTGGATATGGTACAACAGAGAGGAGGGGAGGCTGGTGACATCTGTCCTTCCCCAAGTACACTTTCCTGGAACTAGAAACACCATTCAGCAAGCCTATGTGAAGCTGTGTCAGACTAGCAACGTTTCCATGCTGTACCTGTAAATTATGCTGTGCCTTCTGGTACTTCTGTGCAGTAAGTATTTGCATAATTTTAAAAGAAATGGGGAGATTGCAGCCTAAACCCTTCCCTGCCCCTTCTCCACATGACATCTTTTGGTGGAGCCCCATGCAGTCCTGTCCATTCCCCAGCTGGCCATACTTAGAGCATCCTGCAGACCCCGGGATGTGTTTTCTGACAGAACTGGGTGAGATGGGTCCCTTGGAAATTAAAATTCAGGTTAGCAGCATTGTGGGACCAATTTATAAGAAGTATTGCATTCAAGTGGCAAATAAGCTTTGTTTCAAATGCAGTGGCTATGATATCCTTTGGCTGTCAAGATGTCTGGCCGTGAAACTCCACCTTCGTGTGAAGCCTTTCTTCTTCCAGAAAGTGCTTAGCCCTCTCTCCCCATAGCTTTCCCCATGCATGAAGGACTCTTCCACCTCCCTCGTCTTCAGGCCAGGTAGTGGTCCGTCATGCCCTCCAGTATTGCTGGGGGCAAGGGTGAGGTAGGCACAGCTGTAAAGGTGCAGTAACTCCCTCTCATAATTGCAAAATGACTTCAAGGATCTTTCCTATCCTCCTTTGGTAGTGAGGGCAGCACTGCCTGTCACTGCACACCCAACTGTTGCCAGTCTGCTGATGGCACTGTGAAGGGCCCAGGCCCCTGACATGCCCCACGCTTCCTTCCTGCAGCTGCTACTGCCTGCAGCACCTCCATCTTCTGGGAAAGAGTTTCCCTGTGCACAGTTTGTGTCTTAAACATGGCACAACAGCTCCTTGCCCTTGTTCCCTTGTGCTCCTCATATGGGGTTTAGCAGCCTAGGTTGATTGTAAGAGTCCTGAGGAACCCAGTGACGTAAGACTGGGGTCTTATGTATCATGGGGTCAGGCTCCCAAGTAAAGCATTGACACCTCTGTCTAACTTTTCAGCACATGAAAACCCTTGTTGACTACTCTGCATATTTAAGGATTGCAGTGAACAAGGGCCAAGGCAGGGTAAAGCCAAAGGGCTCTCTGTGATTTTCAGATCTGATAGTTAAAAAGTGCCCATTTCCCATCTGGGACAAGAGCTCCGTGCTTGTAACTGATTCACGCCATCAAACTGTCTGCTACTAGGTACAACAATCTGGAAACGGACCTGTTTTAACTCTCACTATGGAGGTGACACCTCTCAAACATTGAACCCTACTATATGATTTCTGCATAGGTCAGCAGAAGTAGCATAGGTTGGAAGGACCTGGTGGGGACAGTCCTGCAGAGATGCATTGCCTTGAGGTTTGTCAGTCTGAGAGCACCACACAGTATGCATGTGTGTTTGGTGTCTTCAACTCCTGCTCTGAGATCATGGGAGTGTGCGGCTACCAGGAGACTAGTAAATGCCCTCCTGTTTTAAGCCACTTCCTATTTCACTCTGGTCCCACGTGCCTTTGCTCCCTCTGGAATATTTTTATGATCCTTGTGTACATTGTCAGAGGCCAGACTTGAAATGGGCCTCTAAACGGAAATCACTAAGCAGGAATTGCTTGTAAAGGACCAAGTGGTGGAGATCTGATTGGTCATCACCATGCGTTGAGTGTTTTCCATAAGTAAGGCATTTGAATGCTTTAGCTTGTCATCTGGGACATTTCTGTGATGAACAGGAGAAGTTTCATGGCCAACAAGTGTTCAAATCCTTATTGAGAAGTCCAGGAAAAAGAGATCAGATGATTTGGTTCTTGCCAAAAAGAGGTTATGCAACATTTCTCTGAAATGGTTGAATTTCTACATGGTAGCATGAATGCAGGTTGTGCAGGGCTGAAGACTGGCTTCACTTCAGCTGATGGTGGCCTTTGGCGAAGGCCGGTTGTGTCAGGAGGGGCAAGTTTGTTTTTGAGAGATATCTGTCTGAAATGGATGTACTGCATGTTTGAATGAGAAAGTGCAAGGTGGATCACTTCTCTGAATGACACACTGGCTATTTCAGTGAGGACCTGCTTTTGACTGTCTCAAGCCAGGAGGGACAAGAACTCAGTTTACATCTTTCTGAGTCTGCTGTGTGAGTGTCATGGGTGTGGGGGAGGCCAGCAGCCTCAGGGCGCAACTGGTGTAGGAGGCATGCTGTTTGAGGCTCCTCAGACAGTCACTGTCCCCACAGCTAGTGAGTATCACTATTCCCTGCCACAGGCAAATAGTTTTGATGAGGTTTTCCTGCCTTCAGAAGGTTTTTTTGTGCAGGATTTGATAGCTCCCATGGAGGTAAATAGGATTTTGTATACTTACTCTACATATTGTCTTCTCAAGCCCACAGTTTTCATAAAGCAGGCACTGTTAACAGTTGTGATCACAGTTAACTGTTAACTGTGTTAACAGTTGTGTGTGGAAAATGGTTTCATCACATACTCAAAAACATACAAACCAAATTCCACCTGTATTTATTTTTCTGTCTGATATTTTCAGGCTTGTCCCATGATTTTTCAGGAACCAGAACTGATGGTGCAAATACTGTCCATGCTAAACTAAGGAGTGTAGTGCTTTTAGTACCACTGCCAGGCTAGTGGTGTGTGTCAACCCAACTGCACCCCTTAGTGAGGCTGCCCCTTGACTACACAGCCCCTTGGACGTGCTCTCCAGTGGGCTGCTCTCCAGTGGGATGTGCTCTCCCCACTGAAGAAACCTGTTTAGTAGCGGTGACTTTGATTTCAAGTACAGCCCTTAGTGCTGGTAATGTCAAAGGTCTCTTTTGAACAGCTAAAACAAAGTTCCCCATGCTTCAGAAATGACTTCAGGGATTTTCCTTTCAAAAGAGCAACACCTGCGACACAGCCAACTGCAAAACTCCACCATCCTAACTGAGTCCCACTTTGCTTTCCATAGGAGACTGCTGCTGTGGCTGACCAAGAGTAAAAGGTATAAACTTATTTGCAGTGGATGGAGAAATTTCTTTCTTTTTGCAACATCTGCGAATGATCAGCATCAGGATTCTGTCTGATTGCTGGATAGCTAGCAAATCCAAGTTGAAACATCTGTGTGTCAGATGTGCATCATTGATGATCCATCTGCAAAACACATCAGATGTCAGTTGAATGACTTGCACTTGATTGGGCTGGGTAACCAACAAGTAGGGAAAGAGAAATGCACAGCACAGTAAGTTGTTCCCCCTCACTCCTCCTTCCTTTTAGCTCTACATTTTTGTTCCTCTGCTCACATTTTTGCAGTTGTTTTTCTTACATGGCGCAGTTATGGTGTTTAATATGGATAGGTGAGTGAAAGCCCACGTTTGGAAAAGGCGAGAACACAGCTGTCCCTGCCAAAACCAACTGTATTTGTGATTACCATCACCAAAAGCATAAATGAAACATGTCATTATATCTTCCAGAAACTGCTTTGGGATCTCAGCAGACATACTGGGGAGTGTTTGGGTGTGTTTCTGTAACAGAGATTTGAACACTTTGGGGTGTCTTCTCCTTTGGCTTTTAAATCATGTTGAACCACGATTGTGACATTAGAGTTCATTGTTTGAAGCTGAAGCCATATTTTCTGTCTTGCTAATCCTTGACTGCATTTACACCGGTCACCTCCACTGCGCATTGCTTCCTACTGCCCACTTCCCCAGGTCACGCGCAAGTGCCGTTGTTGCAGTCTTCATTAGAAAAACTCTTGCTCTTCTGGCTGCTTCTGGAAGTGCAAACATGCATGACAATGATGAAGAAGACTCTCATCATTAGTTTTTTAATGTGATGTCCAAGCTGGTGCAGCCTGGTTTACGACTTTGAATATTTGTCATAGCAACCACTGTATCACTCAGTACTGCAAAGCCAGCCTGTACGTGGGGCTTATCTCTGCCCTTCCAGCAAACAGTGAAGGATTCAGCCATTATCACTTCAGTAGCTGGTCTTCTAATTGTGCCTGAAAGGACAAAATAAAAATCTGTCTCACTCACTTACCTCTACATTGCTTCTGCATCACTGTGGGAAGTGATAGCAGTGTATTGCTGTGAGGTCTTTAGGCAGATGTGGTCACCCAGACACAATACAGGTAGCAGGTAGTAAGTTAGAAAGTGAGACCTTTACACAGACATCTTTCTGACTCTAACTGTTGCTGGTGTGCCACATCTGGAGAACCAGCAACCAAATCCTCTGCTGAGATCATGTCATGCCCTAGTGCTTTATGCTGTTCTGAGAGCAATGCAAATGGATTCTTTCTGCACAGGCAGTATTGGTAAAACCCTAACATTTCTGAGACAGAGAGAGATGAAGTCTAGCTTTAGCAGCCTTGTGGGACTCTGTGGCTATTACAGTCAACAGAAGGGATCTACCACACAGTTTAAAATCAGAGCCATCATCCCTTTAATGACCTTCTCTCTGCAACTTGAGGGGAGCTTGTTAGCACAGTAGTTCAAACTTCCCAGTATGACTGTGATGTTGGGGTAAGTGCTTTGCAGGCTGCCTTTTAATCCTGGTAGGAGCAGAGTCATTCAGAAGCTGACTGGCCTAGCAAATGAATTCCCTCTTCTGTAGGCACCCCCTGCATGAGGTCACAGATGTCTACATGGGAAATCTTCTCATCAAAGGCTATGACTCAGGTGAGTGTGCATGCACTGTTTTATTTGTACCATGTAAGCCGGAGGGAGAAGTCTCCTTTGGAGGAGAGGTCTTTCTGCATTAAAAAACAAAACAAAACAAAAAACAAAACAAACAAACAAACAAACAAAAAACCCACCAGAAAAACACAAATGAGATCTCGTCAATGAGATCACTGAGATCCATCAATCCAATGAGATCTCATTGATCCATCAATGATTGATGGATCTCATCAATGTATATAAATATGTGAAGGGAGAGTGCAAATAAGTTGGAGCTAGTCTCTTCTCAGTGGTGCCAAGTGACAGCACCAGTCAGTGGGCACAGGACACAGGAAGCTTGCTCTGAACATCAGGAAACACTTTTTCACTGTGAGGGTGACAGAGTATTGGCACAGGTTGCCCAGAAAGGTGGTGGATCTCCATCCTTGGAGATATTCAAAAGTCATCTGGACATGGTCCTAGGCAAGTGTCTCTGCTAGACCGGGGGGGTTGGGTCAGATAACCTCCAGAGGTCCTTCCAACCTCAGCCAGTCTGTGATTCTGTGACAGTAAGTGAGGGGATCTCTTCAGACAAGTCTGATGTGAGCATGCTGCCCACTCAGGTTCTGCGAGCAGAGTCCACCAGCCTAGTGGCACATGACAGTGAAATGCCTTAGCCATAATACTGCATTAGTAGCGGTGCTTATTCTTGTGCAGCTCCTCTCTGTTGGAGACATGGAAGCAGATTAACAGCTCACATTTAACAACCATGGAAAAATGAGGCACAGGAAAGTTGATATGGGCTCGTCTGTATCTAAGACAGCTTCATAGGCCAACACACTAGGCAATACCACTTAGTGCATGAGATGGTTTTGCAATACTGTCCTTGGGAACAAAGAAGCGATGCATTCCAGCATTTTCTCCCAGAAAAACTCTGAGACATCTTCTGTCTGCTGCTGCCTTTTATGTCTGGAGACTGTTTGACTTGTACCTGACAAAGGTGAGATTGCTGAAAGCATGCCTGGCTCAGGTCTATTAAATCACATAAAAATAAGAGTAACAGAACCAGAAATGACCCCGAATAATCAGCAGTAGTAACAACCTGTTACAATCTATTAAACTTAATTAAGCACAAGCAAAGATTTGGTCAGTTTTGTTTCAGAACTAAGTAATTATGCAGTATAACCAAAATGAAAAGGCAGCAAGAACGTTTCCCTTCCACTATGTGGAGAAAATGTGCTCCAATACTTGCAGTCTGTTGGTAATGAACAGCAGTGCGATGGACCGGATGGGTTTTGAAATGATGTCTCAAATTGATCTAACAAAGTAATGATAAAATGTCCAGCAACTGGATAGGTGGAAATAACAGATGGAAGACTGTCATCCAGGCCTCAGAGACGGCTTTCACTGCGCTTCATTTGGGGGGAATTTTCAGAGGCCAGACCCAAAACCAGCCCCTAATGTTGAATGATTCATTCTCTAGGTGTACTGATGGACACAGAGGGAATTTTCCAGTGCTTTTCTGGTCTAAATCCTACTCACAGTTTTGAGCATGCAGCGCTGGAAATTAAGAACAGCATCATTACTGCTGAGACAGTTTGCTGTCTGTGGAATTCAACCTTGGCTCTGTGAGAGCTCTTGGAGTCTTCTCTGGCAACAACAATCTACTCTTTAGGAAGAACACAGGTACTGAAAACAGTGCAAAGCATCTAAAAACATCCTGAACCAAAAGTGAATTTGGCCTTAGAGTACATGTTAGTGAGATATCAATGCCATTTTGGAGGAGTCTTCTCCCTTCCACTACAGCAGCAGAGATAGTTTGGGATTCTGGTGTCAGTGTCACCCTAGCCTGTGCATAACCAGCTGCATAGCAAGACCCTACCTGAGATCCTATGTTCTCACTGTTGCTTTTAACAGACTGTCTTTAGGATAACTGTGCCTCAGAATTATCAGAGGCTTCATGGCAAGAAGACATGCAAAAGTGAACGTGGAACAGTGTGGTGACTTTGGCTGAAGAAAAGCCCTCTGACTGCTGAGCTGACCATATCCCATGTCTCCAGAGATTTCTGTGATGACTGACCTCTGCTGGTCTCACTTGTGTTATTCATGCTTGTGGAGGTGCAGCCATAGTTTTTAGCAAGGTAGGAAATTTTCTGGCACTATAGTTATCACCTAGTAATTTTGCTGCTAAAAAATGTCAGTTCCCCTGGGGGAATGCTGGGAAGACACAGGAATATTTAGTGACATAAGGCAGAGTCCGTCTTGCCTAGCTTTTATCAGCTAAAAGTCAGACTTCTCATGTGAGATACTGTGAGCCTCAGGGTTTCTTTGTACACAGCACAGACAGAGATAGTGCCATGAGATGATTCCTCTCAGCCAAAGATGTATTCCTGAAGTCAGAGGAATTTCTTCTCAGTCCTTGTCCTTGCTATATGAAATGGGCATGACTAGATTCAGTGAAAATTACATGAGCTCCCACAGGCCTGCCATCTCCTCTTCCTGGCTAGGTTTGCTTGAAGAACTGCTTAAATTAGGGAAGAGAGTTTTCTCAGGAGGTGAGAACAAAGTTTCAGGATGTCTCTGAGGGGGAAAAAAAAAAGGTCTAACTTTGCTGCAAGGATATGTTCTCTGAATTGCAGTCTGGGATAGTAAAAGGTTCTCTGCTTAGTAGTGAAATCCAACTTCAGAGAAAGTGAACGTGCAAGCTGCAAGCAGCTCTGCACAATGTCTCACATGAATGAAAAAAACACACAGAAATCCACAGTCATCACAGAAAGGGAGGCATCTGGCAGACAGGAGCAGCTTTCTGTCCTCAACGACTTTGAAAGCAGCAGTTTTCTTCAGTTCCTTTAGTAAAAGATTCAGGAAAACTGGAGACATGCAGGGATCCACCTGCCTTCCGCTGCTCCAGTGCACAATGATCCATGAACAGCCGAGAAAGTGCAATGGCGATTGGATTTCCAATAGCATTGGCCCATCTTCTTCTGGGGTGCAGGAGTGATAAGCCTTTAGGGGCAGGAACTAATTCCCATGGAAAATGAGGCATAACGCAGCCAGAATACTGAATATAGCAGTGGGAATTCCTGTATGAAGGAACAGAAGAGTGTTCAGACTAAATGTGTTTACTTTCCTGATTTTACTCTGCATTTATTTAAACCAAGCAAAAAACAGCTTTCTAAGGCTGTGCCACCCTCATGTCTTTGTGCAATCAGTTTAAGAGGACATAATCTAAGCTGAAGCTACTGTGTTTGTGAGAAAGACCTCAATATAGATTTGGATCAGGCAGTTATTCAGCAAGGTTGATTTCAAGTACATAATCTGCAGGGCGAGGTGATCTCTTCTACCACATCTGATGGTGCAGCTAGGGTAAAAGGCAAATGTTTAGGTGCATAGGCTTTCAAGCTAGTTAGCTGAGTAAACACAGCTTGTTTACTGGAACATAAGAAGCAGCTAGTACAGAGAGTTTCTGCATGTTTATTACTATTGGCTGTAACTGGAACATTCTCTCTCTTGATAATATTTTAGTGAGTTTACTGTAGAAACAATAAGTTATGTAAACAGAGAAACGCCTTGGATCAATCCTAAAGCGCCAAGGAAACATTCTTATCCTTTCTGTCAGGCTCCCCAGTTTTGAGGGTAGCTTGTCTCTGTTAGGTCTGTAAGGAGCCTACATAAGAAAGTCTTAGTCCTAAACTCTCGGTTTTGCTTTTGCCAACACTGAATAAGAATGTTTGTGACAGTGGTGGCTGCCATAGATGTAGCAGCATGCTTGATAGCAATGCTTTACCTTGCGGGCACTTTTCATCCTCGCTTAGCATGGCTCCATGACCCTGGCCACTGAAGCTGAGCATGGATCACAGAGACAGGCCCAGAAATAGCATAGCTGCTTCAGCACAGTGCCACATGGACGCAACACACAACCTGATCTCTGTATTGAGTTTTGAAGCCCTACCAGCCTTTGAACTAACTTTGGTATCTCAGCGCAACGCTACATGTAATGGCATATTCATCCCACTGTGCATCAAGAACCGTATACTCCCCTAGCTTTCAAGCAAACTTGAACGCCAGCGTGTTGAGCTGCGTCCTTCAGCTTTTCTGAAAACATGTAAAAATATGATCCAATTTCTTTCACAGGGTGTGGTCTGTTGGTTAGAGCAAGGTGACCAGTCCCAAAAGGTGGTTAGACTGTTGTGGCACATCAGGCAGTTTGCAAATACTCATTGCCCTAGCTTTCCACTATCTGCAGCAAGACCTGCCTTCAGAAGCCAGAACAGGTCTTTGAGGATGGACAGGAGGGCTAAGTGATTGTGAAATGCTTCTGGAGACCAGAGCCTACTCTGGGGTGTACAGGCATTGCCTTGTTATTGGCAGAGAAGAGGAAAACTCACACTAAGTCTCCTCCCTTATGTAGCAAAATTTCTTGAAGGGGATCAGAGTCAGCAGGCCCACGGAAATATGCTGTAGTCCAGCAAGAAATTGACCTCTGGGTAGGTGCTGGGGAGCAAGAAGGATACATTAAAGCCAGGAGAACTTGATCCACAGGCAGGAAGTGACAAGGTATAATTGTGTTCCCAGGAACGATGGGGAGAATCCCAGGAAGTGGAGTGTAAATTATCCCGTTTCCTCTGCTGGGATTTGGCCAAGGATTAACACCCCTGTTTGCTCAGGAGAGGTCCCGTGGTGCTTTTAATATCTGCAAGGGCCCACGTGCTGCTGCTGTCTCACACAAACAGGCTGAAAGATCACTTCCCAGTGAGCGTCATGAATCAACACCAGCCCAGGCTCTGGTGGAAAAACAAATAGCCAACCCTCCAGCCTTTACTGGGGTTCTCTCTGAAATTTATGGGGGCCCTGGGGCACGCTTCATGAGGAAGCGTGATCTCCTCCCTGCGTTTAGGGTTACAGCCTGCAGGCCATTTTTAGAACCAGCCTGGAACTTGTTCTGTGCCAGCACAGGAAGAACATGTCCTGGCAAAACTGAGCCTTGTGTGGTGTCCACTACAGGCGTATTAGCCACTTCTGATGGAGTAGAGGGAGTTTCCTTGCAGGATGATTTTTAGCACAGCCCTGGAATTGTTACTGCTGAGTCAGCCCCTGTAGTTCTAACATCACCATCTTGCAGATGAATGTGTCGTGGGGGATGAGGGGACACAAAATCACCTTTTGCTATTCTGATACACCCAGGGATCACCATAAAAATCAGAGTGGTGGCATCTTCCCTGTTCCCCTCCCAAGGCACTGGCCTCATCCTCTGTTCTTTACCTGCCACCCCTCATCAGAAGTCTAACCTTTAAGTGATGTTATTTTTTAAAAGTGATTATCTTAGGTGGAAAGGTGCACTTGATTGTAAGCGTGTGGTAAGGAAAACCCTTCACATAAATAACTGATGCTCCATTTTCCACTGCGATTTAGTCAGTCTGCAGCTCAATCCTACCAGTGAGTAGTCACGTCAGGGTGCCCCACACAGCCAGCCTGGGACTAGAAGTGATTCTGCTGTGTGTGCAAGGCACTGAGCCCAAATTCACAAGCCCTGCCAGGCCTGAGCTGGCATTCTGGCAGCATTGCCAGGCAGGATGAAGGAGCAAGAGGTTGGGAGAAAGAAGCCCTTATCAGGAGAGTGTCTTGGGGGTGTGATAAGCGCAAACAGGCAGAAAACTTCTCCTTTGACAGCTAGGTCTAGTAAAGCAATCTTGTGGGTTATGTGAAAGATAACAAGGCAATGCAAATGCTGGAGGCATAGCAGATGCAGCAAGACTGCATGGCAGTCAGGGGGTAAAACAGATGGTGAACAAAGCTGTGTACTCATGCCACAAGTCTTGTGACATGCAGAAGAAGTCTTGCACCCTAGACCCAAAATGCAGGATGGTTATGTTGGACTCTTTCCTCCTTCCTATTAGGAACTGAAATTCTGCTATGATGCATTTGCCTGGATTCTCATTCAGGTAAAAGCCATATGCAGGCTGGAGAGGGGAACCATCCGGTCTGGTTCCCTGCTCCAGCCTATATATGGCTTTTAGAGGCCCAACTTTGCAGGACAGATAATGAAAATGTTCAGTTTTAACAAGTTGTTTGCAGTCAGACATTTGGAGAAACGATGCAACCTCTTCCTTCCCTCACTTCCCCATCTATCTGATCTGACTTGAGAATGACCAGGATATAGCCCACATGGCATGGTATTGAGGTGAAAATATTTTATTAAATTTTTAGACAATTAGGAAATACTGTTGTCTTTGTTGTCATTTCTCCCAAAAATCTTGCTATCTTTAGAACAGAGTCTCTGTACTGTTGATACTAAAACATTTTCTGTCCACTTCAATTGCAAAAATGTCACTCCAACTCCTTGCTGTACCTGTCCAGAGGCAGCGTGGCACATCTAGATACTGGTCATTCTTGCTCTGATATCTTATGGCTTGACAACGGAAAGGGCCACAATCGAGAAGAGCAGAGGAGAGAAACTTTCTCTAACTGGATTTAAAATGCTATCTGTAACTTTTCTTAATGCTCTATACTGAACTGTCTGGTATTTATAAATCAGTCATACAGGACCAGGAAGTTAGAGGCAAGAAAAACCTGGTACCTCCCTTATCCCTTCTAGTAGAACAGGGCAAGATTGCTTCCTGTGCTGAATCCAGCTGGTTTTATTTGAGTGTATGGCCCACCTGCCTACTGTGCAGAGCTGCGAGAGCTGGGTCACCATGGCACTGAATGCTTGGTACCAGTCTGTGTGCTTTGTGTGCAGTCTATACATTAGCCTACTATAGGCCTGTGATGGTGGCACCTATTGAGCAGAAGGACCCAGGGGCAGATGGTTCACCCTGTTTAACAGATATTGGGGCACCTAGTGACACCTGAAGCTCACTGAAGCAGCCTGAATCTCATGAAGATTAATAAGGGGGAAGAGACCAGCCTAGGGAAAGTATGGTCCTATGCTTTAGGATGCAGCCACAGAAATCATGATGCCATCTTCTGCTCAGTGTCTTTATGGATCAGAAGAGGAGTAGGGGCAGAGAACAATACATTCCAAATCCTTTTATCTGCAGAGAGAGAAGACTGGAGTCAATGTTGAGTGCTCCTTAGAAGCCCACTCAGTATCTTGTGCAGACCTTGCCTGTGCACAGATATGCACTTGTGCTGCAATCCTGTGCAGTCTGAGTCAGGAAAGCAGCTCTGACCCTTTATGAAGTTTCAAGAAAACAGATGAGATAAGCCTGTGGGTGGGCTTCTGTCACTGATGAAAGCCAAACCTGTGGCCTGGGGAGAATAAGGGAGCAGCAGCTGTCTCGACTGCTTCTCAGCTATAGAGATGAAGAGGCCTGGGAGATTCATGGAAATCCTGCTTTGGACCTTCTTGCATTTTCCAGCTATGGGAGAAGTGTCCAAGTCTGGCTGATGGTAGGCTAGATGAGGTCTACAACTTCTTCTGCTTTGACTTCATATGTTAAAATTAGGCTTTTCCATCTGGAATCTCACCATGAAGTGTGAAAGCTCATGGCTCATTCTAACAAACGTCTCTGAGGTTTAAAAAATGAGGCTTTGGTTTAAAGTAGTTGTAGACAGTCATGGGAACTCAGCAGGAGTCCTGTCCACCATTGTAAGGCAAAGAAACAGAGTGGAGTAGCTTTAGTGCGTGGACCTGGGGTCCAGGGAAAAACAGATGGATTACTAATGGTTTGGTACCAGGTCCTGGCTTGCTAATGAGGTGGTAAAGATGGGTCAGTACCAGGTCTTTCACCTTCACATGATGGGGGGAAATTCTTGGGGAATAACTGTCTCCCCAGGAACTTCCCTCCTGAATGGTTTTATGTGGATTCAGCATCAACCACATGGAACAACGGAAGGTTCAGCTTCTTTTGATAGTTCTTATTTGGGTTTATTTTATTTAGGATTTTTTTTTTTAGTTTTTTTTTAGTATTTTTGTTTATTTAGTAACTCGTTTGGCACAACTGGATATTTGACTAGATCTTAGACTCAAAGTGGAGATCTGCTTCAAGTTAAGCATGCATTCAAGAACCCCTGGTCTGGAGCTTGAACACGGTCCTGCTGCTTCCATGTCCCTGGCAACATTCTTCCAGCTCCTCAAGATTATTTTTTATTTTTTAATCCTGATGAGAAATTGAAGTAATTTTCCTTAATATTTGGTGGGGAGAAATAAAATTCCCAGTTGACTGAAAGAAAAGCAAGTGCTGACTAAAAGAAAATTACCAATAAAAATAGAGCTAGAATAGAAACTTAATTTCATCTCTGCTGCACTGATGGGCTGACAAGAAAGGACAATTTCTACAGCTGAGTAAATGATAAGCACTGACAGGCTCATATGGTCTATGTGGTCTCTTGAGAGAGCTCAAGGCTAATCCAAAATTGTATGAAACATTTTCAGTATGCTGTTTCTTTAATTTTCCTGGGACATTTTGCAGTGCATGAGGCAAACGGTCTATGTAAATCTTCACAGGATCTGAGCTTTAAAAGCCTTGAGGGAGGGACGGTCATTTGCTGTGCAGATCTGTATAGCAAATAATGCAGCAGGATCACCAGTGGCTTACTGCCGCGCAAGGACACGTTCTAGCGCTTCTCAGAAGTCAGGCTGGAATGAGTTGGCACATGCATGGCAGTTCTGTGGTGCCACAAATGCTTGGCCTGAGCTACCACGACCATGAGGAAAAATCCAGCCCCACCAAAGTTCGTATCAAATCTATGTGGTTTGCCTAGTGCTAGAGCTTCACTTCCGTGATGCACTCTGTGGGTCTGCTTCTGCCTTAGTATCTGCAGGGAGATATTCAACACGTATTTATCTGGGTATTTTTTTTCAAAAAAAAGTCACCTTACACACTGCTAAGACCATATTTTCTAACAAGTTAGTGTTGCCTACCCTGTGTCTTCAGCCCTGACAGCTTTGCTAATATTTTTTTTAGAGCTGGTTAGAAAACCAGGACAAAATAAGTGTTTTCTCTTGGAAAAATCCTCCCCTCTTTGTGGAAATCTTTAATTACAGCTGCTAAAAAATCAGGATAGCTTTTCTCCCCCAAAGATGTCCCAGAAAAAATCATGAGAATTTAATGGATAAGCTGAATTCAATGATTTTCTACCTGTTTTACTTCTTCTGCAGTTCCACAGCAAAGTTATCCTGATATTTCCTGGAAGACATTACATCTGCCTATGTAAACTGAAGGTTTTACATTTTGTGGATCCCACCTGGGGGGCTCAGACTTTCCAGCTGCTTCCCAGATGGATGCCTACTGATTGCTCCTGTATCTCTCCTCTGGTCAAGTGAAGGGCTTGAGAAAGAAGTGGGAAGATGGACTGTTGCATCCCTCCTTTCCAATGCCTAAGAGCAGCTGTTTTTCAGCCAGTGGGGATGAGGGCCATGCATAGGTTTGTGATGGAGGTACAGTTCCCAGAGCAAGAGAGACAGACTAGCTTTCAGGAACTTACATTTCCCTTCCCGCAGAGCAGGTTTGGCCAACGTGCTTACTGTCCTGCACACTATTTTGTGACACAGCCATGCTCAACACAGAGTACCACAAAAGCATCAGGTGAGAGGGTGAGTCATGGGCTGAGCAGGATGGAACATCCTTTTTGGTGGAGAAAATCAGATAATTTCACTCAGACTACCTGAGCTTCACCATGGAGCTGTGGTCTGTTCCTGCCCCTCCAGCTGCAGTATAATGGCAATGCAAATCAGTTACCCTTTTAAAAACCTCCAGATGTACATGATTTCTATCTGCATGAGATGTGGGGTCCCTATTTCCTGGATTTAATAAAACAGTGCATTAATTGTATTTATTTTGACAACTCTGATTTTTCCTCCTAACATTATAAATTAATAGCTGAATAGAATCACAGAATAGTTTGGGCTGGAAAGGACCTTTAAAGGTCATCTAGTCCACCCCACCCCCCCTTTCAATAAGCAGGGACATTTTCAACCAGATTAGTTTGCTCAGAGCCCCGTCCAACTTGACCTTGAATGTTTCCTGGAATGGGGCATCTACCAGCTCTCTGGGCAGCCTGTTCCAGTGCCTCACCACCCTCATCGTAAAAAATGTCTTCCTAGTATCTAGGCTAAATCTACCCTCCTTTAGTTTAAAACCATTACCTCTTGTTCTGTTGCAACCAGCCCTGCTAAAGTCTGTCCCCATCTTTCTTATAATAACCCTTCAGGTACTGGAAGGCTGCAATAAGGTCTCCTCAGAGCCTTCTCTTCTCCGGGCCAAACAGCCACAACTCTCTCAGCCTGTCTTCATAGGAGAGATGTTCCATCCCATCTTTGTGGCCCTCCTCTGGATCCGCTCCAACAGGTGTCTTTTCTGTGCTGAGGGCTCCAGACCTGGACACAGTACTTCAGGTGGGGTCTCACAAGAGCAGAGTAGAGGGGCAGAATCACCTCCCTTGACCTGCTGGCCACACTTCTTTTGATACAGGCCAGGACACGGTTGGCTTTCTGGGCTGCAAGCACACATTGCTGGGTCATGTTCAGCATTTTGTCCACCCGTACTGCCAAGTGCTTCTCCACTGCTCTCAATCCTTTCATCTCCCAGCCTGTATTGATCCCAGGGGTTGCCCCGACCCACGTGCAGGACCTTGTGCTTGACCTTGTTGAACTTCATGAGATTCACATTCTCAAACTTGTCCAGGTTCCTCTGGATGGCATTCTATCTCTCAGATCTGTCAGCTGCACCACTCGTCTTGGTGGTGCAAACTTGCTGGGGGTGCACTCGATATTGCAATGTCACTAATGAAGATATTAAACAGTACTGGTCCCAAGAGGGATTTTTGAGGGACACCACTCATCACTGAACTCCATCAGGACATTGAGATGTTGACCACTACTCTCTGGAAGAAACCATCCAGGCAATTCCTCATTCACTGAACAGTCATCAAATCCCTATCTCTCCAATTTAGAGAGAAGGATGTTGTGGGGAACTGTGTCAACAGTCTTACAGAAGTCCATATAGACAACACCCGTAGCTTTTCCCTTGTCCACCGATGTAGTCACTCCATCAGAGAAGGCCACTAGGTTGGTCAAGCAGGACTTGCCCCTGGTGAAGCCCTGCTGACTGTCTCAAAACACCTCCTTGTACTCCATGTGCCTTAGCATAGTTTCCAGGAGGATCTGCTCCATGATTTTCCCAGATGCAGAGCTGAGGCTGTCAGGTCAGTAGTTCCCTGGGTCCTCTTTTCTACCCTTTTTAAAAATGGGCACAATGTTTGCCTTTTTCCAGTCATCAGGGACTTCACCTAACTGTAATTCACACTATTTTTACTATTTTGTTAGCACTTATTCTCAGCTTCTAAACAGTTTGGTATTTGATTGCATTCTTAAGAAGAATACTTTCAGGTTGGGGAGAGGGGTTTGTAAGCTGTCCTTTAACTCTTTCCAGCCTGGCTTCAAATGATCCTCTCCTTTATTTCTAAAATGCTGGGGCCTAGTGCTATTCAGAGTTCTCTGTTCTGGTCATGTACTTTCTCTTCACCTTCTTTCAATGCCTAAGAGATTTATTTTTGTTTAGGTTTCTCTCTCCATTCAAATTGAGATTACTATTATTAAGATGTGTTTAAAGAACAGAATTCCACTCTTTACTCTTTATTTTTGGCTTCTGGCTGACTATGCTTGATAATTACATGTAACCACTTCACTTTGTAATATATTCCCCATATTTCCCTTCCAGCTGACCTAACACTTTCATACAGTAATATACTACAAAGTTCACTAACCTTTTTTATCTAGAGGCATAATTGGGGCTCTGTGTTGCTGAATCTCTGAAGTCCACATCAATCCTTCTAAGCAAACTTCCTTTCAAATGCAGATAAAGTACTTTTTTCACAACTTGATGAAGAAAGCTCCTTTGCCTCCTTTATTATCTACTTTATGATATGTTTCATAATTTTAAAGGAGGAGAAATCCTCGTGCTTAATTTTTTATGGTGTTTAAAACCTATGTTGAATTCAAAACCAACCAAATCATGTCTGATAGTGGGTGAATCACAGCTGACCTGCCTGTTAACAGAGTGTGAATATATTCTGTCCCAAAGTCTGTGCAAATCTCTTTTGTGGCAGCTTCTTTCACTCAAGGCTCGCTGTGTTTGGCTGTACGAAGTGGCTTTCTTTCCCATTGGGGGTTAATCTGAGGTAGCAAAGGCACATGCAGAAGCTGGAGATCTGTCGGGAGTGCGTGTGCTGTATGCTCACTGTGCTGCACGTGCATAAGGAGGCATGCCATCTAAATTACCGTGTGCAGGAGTTTTGGACTGTGATCCTCTGCAGATCTGTCAGCAGTAACACCCACTTCAGGAGACTTATGCTTCTGACAGCCTCTCAGCCATTTCCATGTAACTGCTCCTATGGCTTGGGAAAATGACTCAAGTTAAACATCAGCTGATCAAAAAAAAAAAAAAAAGTAGCTGTTTTTAACACACAGCCCAGGTCACTACTTGGCCCCACCTGTAGGCACACCAAAAAGTGTGGGCAGTGAGTCTGAACAACTGCCTGTGCATGACAGCTCCTTAAACTAGCTGCTTAAACCCTGCTGTTGTAAGACACGGCTGTGGAGCCTGCTCCTTCAGTTACCTGGGATTAACTACCAACCAGACAGAGACTTTCTGTGGTCTAAGGCCTCAATTCACAAAAGCATCTAAGTGCGCGCTTCAGTTTACTCTTTCTGTGCAATGTCCCTAAGCACATGCTTAGCCTTAAGAACATGCTGAAGTCCTTTTAAAATCATTTTGCAAGGGACTGGGGGAAACAAATCCCAACCACTCTACAGACAGAACTTTATCATATAAAAATGCTGGGTTTATCTCTTAGGTTTCTGTTAATCGGTCTAGGATGTGGCTTTCTACTGAAATGTTGCAGTGAAAGTATAAAGTCTCTATAAAACATTTCCTTTGTCCTTTCTTGTTCCCTACTTTCCATTAGCAATTCACCACAAAGAATGCACTTCCCACCAATTCAAAAATAAAGCCAAGCAGCATCTTAATCTGTACTGCCTGTACGCCTGCCAGCTGAATGTTTCACAAAGCGTTGTGTAGTTTGCTACTTTAGAACCAAAAGTAACTAAAAACGGTCACACAGAAGGTACCTAATCAGTCTGGCAGCACATCCCTGTGCCATGAAAGATTTATTCTTATTTTCTGTAGCTGGATCTAGGTACTGTATGAACGCTATCTGGCTTCTGTGCCCAGAAATACATACACCCCAATGTGGGTCTGTCTGGCTTACTGCATTCCAAGGCAGAAAAATGGTGTTGCTATGTTTTATACCTGGCTGCTAAGAGCTATGTTTGTTTGGAAAAGCTGCTGAACTGTATCTGCCTGGTGGGCAAACTCACTTTTTGAACTCCCAGTGTCTAATCAGCGATTTTTAACTTTTTTTTTGAGAGGAGGATGAAGAAAGATGTCCCATCCTCACTTCTTGCTCTGACAGATACGGGAATATGTGGAGTACTGGCAAATTGCAGGTAGCATTTTCCCCTGCTGTAAAAAAGCAATAATAATTAAAATAGTTAAGGATTGTAACTACTATACATATTGCATAAATGCCATATTCTTTGTCATATAATGCATTTTGTTCTAAATGGTTGTCATGAGCTAACAAAAGAAGGTGCATTTCATATATCACCAGCATCATTCTCCCTTTCAAAATCCACAGCATTCAGAAATAGGAATGCATATAACTGAAGGCAAGACAATGAAGGGTTTTGGCTCTGGCTACCTTCTTATGGAGGCAGCTACTTTGCACCACATAGCTAGGGTCTCCTAGCATGGCACCTCCACTTTCTCTGAGTTGTTGGGAAGTTTGTCATTTACTCCGAATCAGAATTTAACCTTAGGGAAAGAGATTTGGATCTCTGGGATTGAAAAAGATCCATTTAAAAGTAAGAATAGGGCAAAGCTACAGAAACCATGACTATTTGAATCTGCGAAGAGCCTGAAACAATCGATCTGCAGCTTGCTTGTTGCTTTGTGCACAGTGTTTTCGCACACACGCACACAGAGCTTCAGAAGCAATGGTCAACATCACAAAGAAATTATAGTAGTCTCTCAAGACCATCTTTGCATGTCCAGTGTACCCAGTCCAAGCATAGGTCAGGTCCACTAGCTATTATAAACCAAAAAGGCAGAAGGATCCCCATTCATCCTCACAGGACAGTGAGTATAAGAGTTGCTACTAAAGTAGAGATGGTAAAAATACTATTACTGAACACTGAGAAAAGACGGAGACATGCATTGTGAAGAAAGGTCTGCATTAAGATCATCACCTGATTTGGCTCCTTAAACAAGCAGATGCAGGTTCAGTGAGTGGCATAACTTTTTCCCATTTGACATCTGTTGTCTTTTTATTTTTGGCTTCAACAGTCTTTGGCTTCTTCTGTGTTTAAAAGTCCTTAAGTAAAAAAAACAAAACAAAAACCTGGGGATGGTGCAGGAAGGAACGTACCTAACAATAGCACCATGGTGGGTAATGGAAAGTCAATGTTCTTAACTTTAAAAGTTTTCCTAGCTTAAGCCCTAAAAGTGCTAGGGGTTTTGCTATACGTGAATTACATGTCATGTTAAAATTATCATGAAGACCCTACCATGACTATTTTGAGAGTTATGAAAGTTCTTTTAATTCACACCGGACTAAAAGCTGGCATATCTCTGGCTTTGCTGAATATACTCAAGACTGGTAAATAGCAATATGTACTTTTGTGAGGTTTTAAATACTCGTCTCCTCAGCAAATATGGATGAATTTTACAATTAAAGATGGTGATAATGTTCTTCAGCACATTTTTGGTCTTAAATAGACCACACTGCTCGTGCAAAGCACACTGGACATACAGTTTTGGCACAGGCGTCCTGAAACAAGAAAACGAGAACTATTCAAAAGTATTAGTTCCTCAAACTGAAGTTGCCGGGCCATAAAGAGACTTGGGCAGAGTCACGATGTGCAATCTCACATTCACTTCAGGAGGGCTGCAGGCTGGGCAGAGTCCGGCAGGCTGGGCAGGGGGCAGGCAGCAGCAGGGAAGCAGGCAGGCAGGGCCGGGCCAGGCTTGGAAGGGCAGGGCCCGGCAAGGCAGAGGGCAGGCGGGGCAGGGCAGGCAACGGGCAGGGCCGGGGGCGCTGCCTTCCCTGCGGGCCCGGGGCGCGGCGGGGGCAAGGGGGGCG
>VWZZ01007900.1:16246-41540 GCA_013399095.1 Psophia crepitans | reverse complement strand
GGGTGCGCGGGGCCGCCCCAGCCGCGACTGAGCTCGGCCTCCGGCGGGCGCGGGGTGCGGAGCTCGGGAGGGCCGGCGGGAGGGAGGCAGGGGAGCGGCGCGGGGAGGGTGATTTTTCGGGGCCGTGCGCCAGGTGGGGCGGCCACCGCTGGGCGCGGGTGGAGGAGCGTGACGGAGGAGGAAGACCCCGGGGTGAGCCCCAGCAGGACCTTTCGCCAGCGCCGCGCGGGGCGAGCTACGCCCTTCGCAACGGGACGGGGTCGCCAGGAGTGACTTGCTGCCAGCATCCGTCGGCTAACTGCTGAGTGTCGAGCGTGGTGGAGCAGGTTCGGACCAGCAAACGGCCGAGTCACTGGGGTGGAAACACGGTTTTCGGTTGTGTTAGGTTTTCTGCGTCTCTGACTTCATCAGCCTGACAGGGGTAACCAGGAGCAGCATAGGCTGACCTGGCTCCAGCGGGTGTTAGCGAAGCTGAGGGTCCCTGCTGCAAGTTAGGGACGGTGTTCTGGCCAACGTGAAGCTTGTGAGCAGGGAGTCATTTCCATTAAAGATCAGACGCTGAGAAAAAGCAGTTTTTGCTGAAGTTACAGAGATAAAAGTACCAAAAATCATGTAGGAAAAGCCTTTCTGAACTTACTGTCAATGCGCCTGTAAGTGTTAGCAGACCATCCTTACTGTCTTGTTGGCATCTGCTTCGACCTGGAAGCAGCTCGACGAGAGGTGCTGTGCACCCGAGATGCTCCTGGGATATGTGTCTCACTGCGTTCGTCACCTGCCCCAGGCAGGGATACCTCCCCCAGCACAGCTGTTAAGGGAACTGGAAGCCCTGAGAAGTAGGTGCAGGCCTGCTGCGCTGGGGAGGTGCCAAAGCCAGTGGGCTCCCTGCAGGGTAGGTGTGCAAGGGAAGGTGTGAGAAAGCTTTCCAACTATGGAGGAGGTCTACTCTGTGACCTTTCTTTCTCTCACCTGCACATGCCACTTACATGTAGCGCCCGGTCAGGGGTCTTGCTGCCTCCAGCTGCTGTTCCCCTGCAGCTGTAGAGGCTGAGGTGTCTCCTGTGATTAAGGCGCTGCTGATTAAACCATATGCAAACCTACATGGGCCTCAGTGGAAGTGTCTACCTGAGCCTGGGTTAGGCAGACTTTTGCCCTACCTTGAGGGAGTGTGCCTTACCAATTTGCTTGTGCCTGCAACCGGTTTGTGAGCTGGATATATAGGTGGCCAGCCATGACGCTGCCGTAAAGCCAGGTCAAGCCTCTGGAGTGAGTGCCCCCTTCCCTTTGAGGGCATGAAGTGCAAAAGCAGTGAGCTGGCATGAATCTACTGCAAGGAGCTAGTGAGGGCAAGAAGGGGAAGGGGATACCCCTGAGAACCGGAGCAGCAGAAGTGATACTTGTGGAAATGGGTAATTCAGGGATTTGGTGAGACACCAGGGAGTTTTCCTCAGGAGCCATTGACTGGGCTTCTGCCCATTACCAGCAAAACTGGAGATGAAACATGTTAATGGTATCTCATTATCTGCTGATGACTCTGACATTAAAATGTGAGACCACCTGTAGTTCTGGTATTGGCAGGCTGTTTCTTAGGGTCATTAGGACAGTGGTGGTAGCCCCACTGTCTAGCAATGGCAATGTCTGCCTTATTTGCAAAGCTGTTGAGTGTATCCTTACGAACATTTGCACCAACTCCCTAGGAAGAAATTTTCCTCCCTGTCCCTGCATCATCAGGGAAGGCTTTTTTGTTTTCATCTTAATTCTTTATGGGATCTCTTTTCTTACCTCTCTAGATTACAGGTATACCTTTCTTCTTTTTGTCAGGTTGCCTAAAGCTTCTGTCATAAAAGAAGTATGTGAATCAGTGCCTGAAAGAGAGAAGCTGTTTTAAAGAATGAGCATGCAATACTTCAGAGGACTTTCTCATCATCACTCCAAATTACAGTTCAACTGCAACCAATAATGTGTCCCACCATTTTTTTTTCAATAGGAAAAAAGAAATGCTTTGAAAACAGTTAATCTAAAATAAAGTGTGCTGGAATCCTTTGGGTTATATTCCAGTTACCAGGTAATGTGGTCCGGTGGTGCTTTTGTTTGGTGTAACATTGGAGTGTATCGGTAAATTTAAAGTCGGAGTCCAGGGATTAACAGCAGAATGCTTGTGGTTGTAGCTGGTTAGTATTTTATGATGCATTGCTCCTGATAGGGGGTCAATTAATTTAAATGGCTACCTTTCCCCATATATGCACTGCAGCAGAGCAAGTAATCAGTCTGCTTTCGGCCCTTGGCTTTTTAGTTAAGAATTTTGCTTTTATTTTTCATTTCTGGCAAATGGAGACTGAATGTGTATTCTTTTAATCGTTGTAGCCAGTGCAGTGTTTATTCCCAGGCGAGTTCTGCTTACAGTCTTAGGCTGACTTTGAGAGTGTCAGTAATGCAGGTGGGCAAAAGCTCAAGAGAATGGCTATTAAAATGTGCCTAGCATTCCTCTGTGCATGGGGCACTTTACATCGTGAGTAAAGGCACAATCTTTGCCTCAATTAGGTATAAATGAACATGACAAGATAGGGTAGATAAGAAAGAGGGAGAAAGCCATATAGGGAGGGTTATAGGGCTGCCTGCCTGGGTGAAATATTGCATGCCACGTGCTCTGGCTTCTGTNAAAAAAAAAAAAAGAATATTGTGGATTGAGAAACAGTGCAATCTGAGGTTTGGAAGATGTGGCTGTGGGGCCAAGTGGTGAGTATGAGGTTTAGGAGTCCTGAAGGACACTGAAGCCACAGAGGCACCTACCTGCACAGCGAGTTACACACTTTGTGCTGGAAAAAGTATAGTCTGCATAAATGAAACAGACAGAAGGTGGAACAAAGCAGAAGTGATGTAGAAGGAAACAGGCCAGCTGTAGGTTTCCCATGTTCGGAGTTCACATCCAATTCCTCAGTCTTTGGACAGCAGTTTTCCTTCCCTTCTGAGCCTCCATTTCCCTTATCACCACAACCTTCCCTCTTGAATTTTTTTTTGTTTTAAACTCACACGCTCTTCTAGACATTCAGAGTGCTGCCACCTGATGCATTCTTTGTTCCTCCTCTTTTTTTGCTGCATTATTTTCTGGATGTTTACTATAATTTTACCCTTGACAGTCAATATATCATTTAGCCCAATTTGAGCTAGTTTCTCAGAAGAACGATGACACTTTCTCTGATGCTCTTTGGCAACACTCTTCCAGCAGAATCTTTGCTGCCTCACCTGAAATGATCTGTGATGTCTCACACAGTAGTATTTGTGTATTTGAAGACTGCAGGTTGCATCCTCTGGTGGACCTATAAATGCCACTGGAAAAGCAAGCTGCTGGGAGTAGTTAGAGTGAACAGAATCTGAGGCTTGGGTTTTTTTAAATCTTGAAAAAAGAAACCTATTGGAAAGACAATGGAAATAGCTCCTAGACAGACCCTGTGTTCTGCTGAAGCAGGTAGAAGGAAGGCAAGAGAAGGTCACGGGAGTTTCCAGTGCCACCTGTAGACAACCAGCTGTGTGATCAAGGGGCAGATGTTGAAATATAGGAGTAACATGCACTGGTTTCAGCTATGATCTGCAATGCATCACTTCACTCTTCCTTTCTCCAAGGCTTTTTTGTTCTTTCCTAGACCCTCTGTCAGGTCCTGAGGTAAACCCATTGATGTGCACCATTCTTTTCCAGGATTTCTGCAAAGCCTGACACTGCTGTCATCTCATTTTGGGGAAGTGTTGCCTGGCCTTATGTGCCCCCATCACATCTTACGTCGGGCAGTGGAGTCTCTCCCCTGTGCAGCCCTGGTTGGGAAGGGAGGCTTTCGCATTCTCACGGCAGCAGTGGATTCCGTAGGTCCCAGTGCGTTGTCTTTGTGAACAGTATCAGCTTGAGCACCTCCTTTTCCTTCTCCCTCATTCCCCTGCTGGTTGGGGAAAAGACTTTCTCTTTCCCCTTTTTTTTGGCCGGCTGTGAATCTGTTCACAGCCAGCTGTTTTTCACTTGGGGAGGTGAGGTAGGGGAGAAAGCACGGTGCCATAGTGCTGAGCATTCAGAAATACCTTGATCTGGGACTATGCAGTGGGAGGTTAAACTTGAGGTGCAGAACAAGTGTGCTAGTGTGATGCTGCCTCAGATGTTGGTGCAGCAGCAAGTTAGGAGACCTGTGTTTTCATGCAGGCCTGCGACTCTCTTCTTTAGGCTGCCCCTCCATTTTTTTCCCCTTGCTCCTAGTTTTTCCCATCACAGGTAATGCATTGAGTACCACCCATAAATGGGCAGTGAAGACAGAAATATGCATGTTGATCTATACGTGAACCTGACTGTTTTTTTGTTATGCTGCTGAAAGTGAAATTCCTGGAGCTACACAGCCCAGCTGTCTTAAGCCTCCGGGACACCACTTCGACTGTAATTTATACTGGTTTTAAAGGAACCCCTTTCTGATGTAACAGCTGTGTAGAAGGATCCTACTGCAAAGGAGAACTGGATTGTAGCACGTTTATCTACTGCATGCTGTCAGGGAATTGAGGTGAGAGAAAGGCACTGCCAGTGACGGCATATACTGCGATGCTGAACAAACCTGCACTGACGTGCTCAGGCACACCAAGGACTTTGCCTCATCCCCTCTCAAACAAAGCACTACTAGGCTGTTTGCAGGGGTCTGGCATGGAGGCAGAGTAGTGCTGGGATTCCGTTTTCAACCTCCTGAAGGGAAAGGAGATGCCAAAGGAGTGTGAGGAACTAGCATGTCCTGAGCAACTGTAATGCCGCCTTTTGGAAGGAAAGTGAGCTTTGTGAACTGCCGTTATAGCATCACTAGTGATGATACCCAACGGCTGGTGCCTGGAAACTGGCTTTGCAGGGTCTGGAGAATGGTGGGAGACTGAGGCCTGTTATCCAGATATTTGTGCTGGCTCCAAGCAATTCTGAGAAGGGAGTTCTGAAGGGCTCTTGGGGTGTGTTGCCAAGTTCATGACTGTGCCTTTTGGGATGGAAGTGCCAGCAAGAGTGCCCAGCCACTATGCTTTGTAACGTCTCAGTCTCTAGGACTGTGTGAGAAGTTTTACTAGGTCTCAGCCTGCTTTCTTCTGTCTGTGCTGCAGGCTCTTGAAAGGAAGACCATATTTACTCTGTGCCTGATGGACTGTGTTCTTTCCTCAGTGATACCACTAACAGCTGGCAGGATTACTCTACTTTCAATATCTGATTGTGAAAGCGGGGCATGGGGGGAAGAGGGGTTGAGGTGGGAGGGGAGGATTTGCAGAGCAAAAAAAGTGAGAGTGGAATGTCAAACATCTTTCCAGGTGGGCTATGTGCAGTAGTTTGGAGCAGCACTGATGATCTGCGTTGAAGCCTGGTACCATCCGTCTGGGCTTGAGGCTTCTGGCTGGGTTTATTCAGGAGCTGAACTGAAGTTTTAAGCTGGCTAATGCCCACTTACTCCTTACAATTCCTTGCAGTTGTGGCCCTTCTTATGTACTGCCATGTACGTGATCAGACTTGCGTGAAGTGAAGGAGTGTTGACCTCCTGACCTCTGCCTGTCCCAGGTGCCTCTTCTGTGTTTTCGCATGCTTGTGGGTAGAAAGCAGCACTTCTGGTCCTTCCTCCTTGCTGGCTGACAACTGCTTCTAGTTTGTTTCTCAGCACAGTGCTGTGTCCTTCTATTTTTCCCTCCTGACTAATGACAGGAAGGAACCCTGTCTCATTTTCCTTCTTTTACTTTGCATATTCATTTTCTTATATTCTTCCCAAGTGTGTGTCAGATTTACACTCAGGTGTTGCCCTGTATCTTCTTTACCTCTCGGTGGTGCATCTTATTTTTTCTCCCTTCTTCCTGTGGTCTTCAGGAGAGTTTTTATGGTCGGTAATTCAGGAATGCATTCCAGGACTGTGCTATAGGATCCGGAGTTGTAGTCTGGTATTACCAAGGTCTGAGGTATCCTTTGGGCTTTCAGTGTGGTGCAGAAGTGTCGGAAGAGCTCTTTGGAGTATGCTTGGTTTGTCAGTCCGTGCTGGTGAGCTGAACTGGTGGTAGCACTTTGCTGAAGTGCTGCCTGATCTATGCCCTGGGTTTGATGTAGTGAGTTGCTGGAGAAGGTTTTTCAGGATGAGCCACTGCAGGGCAATCTTTAAGATTAACCTTTCTGACCCTGGGTCTTCAGTGTCAGAAATTTATAGGCAGTGTGCTTCCAATAAATTCCTCCAAGCAGCCTGTTCTACATTTGGCAGTCAGGCAGGCTTCTTAGATCCGCACACATGCGCTCTTAGCCTTAGAGCTGAGGCTGGAGTTATCTGCTGGCTAAAGGCTGACCAGATGTTGGAGTGCATCTGGAAGCCTGTCCTCTTATCTACACATGCAAAGGCTACCTCTTCCTGTGTGCACAGAAGGATAGAGACTATTTTGTGTCCATCACTGCAGTAAGGACCACTGCACAAGCGGGGTGCAGGCTGCAGGTGATGGATGTCCTGCCTACTGCTGGTGTAAAGTGACCTGGCAGGATCCAAGCAGGATCCATTTTGCCCCATCTGCTCTCCTGTCCCATGGGATTGCTTAGGGCTTGAGCACAACCCTGCAGTCTGGTATTCCCGGGGATGCTGTGAGGCACATTTTGCAGTGGAACAAGTCTGACTCTGACTTCCTGATGGCTGTAGGTTTTGAGAGATTTAAAAAGCTAATCTAAATAAAGAAGTTTTTTTCCTCCTCTGTGTTTAAAAAGAATATGCCCTGGAACCACAGTCCAAGTTTGGCCTGCAGAATTTCTTCCCTTGTTTTCCAAGGTGTTGTATGTGCTTCTTTCCTTAAGGAAGAGAAGTGGGCTATGAGGGGTCTTGACTGTGTGTCTGCCAGGTGCTACATCCCTGTAAAACTGCATTTGTACCTGCTTCAGCAAGTCTGCCTGCTAGCTGTGTTTTGTGTTACTCGTTTGGTGTCCTGCTCAGAGCAGAAAGTTCTCCCGAAATGCTGCAGTACCTTCTAAGTGCTACAGCAGTTTCTTTGATGAAAGGTGCCTTGCTGTGCTGAAGTGAGGGGTGTCAAGGTGAAGGTGATTGAAACCCTGCTGTCCTGCTCTGCTTCAGCAAAGTGGTGCTGGTTCTTGACTCAATAAAAGGTGGAAGCTGGATAAGCATTTTTCCTGGAGCATAGCCTGCTTGGGCTGTGCTCTGCTGCTGGTTTTGGCAGATACCTGGGTGATGAGCCAGGGTGACATTACTGTTGAAAAGACTCCGTGTTGCTTTTCAGGAGGAAAAATGCAGGGCCAATCTTCTTGCATTTTTAATTAATGAGGATTGAATTTTGACCTCAAGACCTGAGAGAAAGGATGGTCAAAGAGGACTCTGTGTGTGAGCAGAGCTGCTTTAGGAAAAGTCCATCCTGGCAAGTTGCTGAGCCAGGTGACCAAACATGGTTTGGCACCGTGTTTTCCATAAGCGCTGTACTGCAGCGGCCCGACGTGAATGCCTGTACTGACTCAGCTGTGTCTCCCTCTCCCCCAGCAAAGCGAGCTGAACTCCTTCCTGTGGACCATCAAGAGAGATCCCCCATCTTACTTCTTCGGCACCATCCATGTCCCGTACACGCGTGTCTGGGATTTCATCCCAGAGAACTCCAAGAAGGCCTTCCAGCAGAGCCACATTGTGTACTTTGAGCTGGACCTCACCGACCCCTACACCATCTCGGCTCTCACCAGCTGCCAGCTCCTGCCGCAGGGGGAGAACCTCCAGGACGTGCTGCCCCGCGACATCTACCGCCGGCTCAAGCGGCACCTGGAGTATGTCAAGCTCATGATGCCGTCCTGGATGACGCCAGACCAGCGGGGCAAAGGGCTGTATGCAGACTACCTCTTCAACGCCATTGCTGGCAACTGGGAGCGGAAGAGGCCGGTGTGGGTGATGCTGATGGTGAACTCACTGACGGAGGTAGACATCAAGTCACGAGGCGTGCCTGTCCTGGATCTGTACCTGGCCCAGGAAGCGGAGCGACTGAGGAAGCAAACTGGTGCTGTGGAGAAAGTGGAGGAGCAGTGCCACCCGCTCAATGGGCTGAACTTCTCCCAGGTGAGACAGAGTGATGTGCGGTGTGCTAGGCTGGCTGCTTGGGTGGATATCACTGCAGCAAGAGCATGGGCTGAGTGTGGGGTAAGTGCTGTCTACCCAGGGGCTCAAATTTGCTCCCTGCAGCTCATGCCTCTGCCTATGCCCTTGGGAAAGTTTGGTAGCGGTAGGAGTTCAGGCCATGGCCTAAAGTCATTTAGACCTGGCCTGGAGACACTCCTCTCCTCTTCACTGGGCAGCCTTGGGCAGGCTCCACCCTGAGAGATGCTGGGCCTTTGGATGTCTGCTCTCTGACCCTGGCTGTGCTGTCCTGCAGGAGCCCGGGGCAGGCTGGGGCTTGGTGTCTAAACTTGTTTTTGTAATAGCTGGTTAAGAAAGGTGTGATCACTTGGGGGAAGCAGGGGTGCTCTGAGCAAAACTTGAGAAGTAACTGCTGGTTGGAAAAATAACCCAGTGGACCACTCAGTTCCCTCAGAGATAGAGGCCCATTCTCTCCATTGGGAAAAGCATGTTTTGGTTTTGTGTGGTTTGTTGCGGTATTTTTTTTCCCTTCAGTTCAGGTGAGGATCCTCACAGCAGAGCCTGTTGCAGGGAGCTCCACAGGCTTGTGCAGGCCTCTGCGCAAGTGCCTTTGTGTTTGCAAACCAGCTTGAGTTTAGCTCAAATGTTCATGCAGTGTGGCACCAAGCAAGCAGAACGACCTCTGTGTTGTCCACGTGTTGGATGGGGCAGTCATGGGCTCTCCTCTCTGAAATAAATACACCAGGGAGCAATGTCTCTCGCTGTCTCTGCCTGACTAGTGGGATCGCAGGCAGACATAAGCTTGCTCTCTGGCCTGGGGTACCTTTACTGCAGGAAGGTGCTAGTTTGGGGAGAGGAAGTAGTTTTTGCTTAGGAGTAGGTGAGACCTGCTGTTGCAGCATACCCTGGTAGCCCAAGGTGGGAGGACCTTTTGGTCGTGAAGCTGGGGAGTTTCAACTGATGCCTGACCCTTTCCCCTGCATCCTGAAGTCTGTCCCCTCACAGGTGAAGAGTTTCCCACGCTGGAAAGAAAGGAGAAGGGCAGATGCAGCCCAGCAAGCACCCAGACAGCAGTTTGGGGCAGATACCAGAAGTGCTGCCACTCTGGCCAGCCTTGGCTGGGGGCCACAGTGCAGGGAATAGCACAGCAGCCCAGGGTGCCTCACTTGTACAGTCCTCAGCTGCAGGCAGAGCCTCTGCAGTCCTCTTTTCCCTTGTTTGGAGCTGGGCAGCCTTATTCATGTCTCCAGTCTTTTACTTAACTGTGCTTTGAATCCTTGTGCTGTTGCTGTTTGATCACAGCCACCACAGGAATGGGCTGGGAAGTCTCATCTCCTCCACCTCTTACCTGTTTGAGGCGTTGTTAACATCATTGCCTGTATTTTTCTTTTGCTGACAGTGCTCTTTTGGTTTACCATGGTAGAAGTGGGCGGGAGGCATGTGCTTTCTCCACTGCCTTTTGAGAAAGTGATAGGGAGGCTGAAAAATACAGGTTGCAAATCATGTCCCTGTGAAGCTCATGCAACTGTTGACACTTACTTTAGGTCTCCATGCAGATTTCTTCAAAGAGCGGCTGTTGCGGTGCTGTTTTGCAGGTAGAGCAAATACCACGTGAACTAGGAAGCTGTGTGGGGTGGGGACACAGAGCTACAACATCCAGAGTTGCCCAAACTGGTGACATTTATTGTGAGAGCCCAGCTGAGGTGGACAGGGTAACCAGAACTGCAGAAGAAACTTAGCTGTAGTTGGAAAAATCACAGCCCGTGATTACCCCAAGATGGTTGGATGTGCATAATGTAAGCTGCTACTCCTCCCACACCTGCTCACTTCCAGGGGAAAGGAGCATGCTGTCCTTGTAGGAGCAGGTCTGAAGCAGCTACTGTATGTACCACAAGTTCACAGCCTCACTTCTTCCCACTCACTAGACTGCCAGTACGGGCAGCTTGAGGAAGAGGAGAACCAGGCAGGTATTTTTTGTGTTTCTAAGCCGATTCGTGATTGTCTCAGAACCTGACTTGTGAGTTCTCTAAGTTTCAGAGCTCTTTCTCAGTTTGTTCAGGCAGTTGAGTTAATTATGTGTTTAATATAAACCAAAGACTTTGAAATACGCTCTCTGAAAATTATTTCCTTTTGTATTGTGCTGCTGTCTGGGAACCCCCAACATCAGACCACTTCTGTGTCTGCCTTTCAAGTGAGCACACAGGGACGAGTTAGAAACTTCTGGGGAAAATGGGGATACAAAATCATAAGGAATGGTCCACTCCTGGCCAGGAAATGCTTTTTTTTTTTTTTTGTTGCAGCGAGTATGCAGAGAGATGATTTACTTGGCAGAGAAGCAAGTTTAGTGCTCTCAGTTTATGTTTCTGCATAGGGTTGGGTCTTTCTTTTACCTCGGACATGGTTGTACTACCTGGTGAGGAGGACTTACAAGCAATACGTTGTTATTAGCTAGGTCCATCTTTTGATCCACAGTATTAGACAGGCCTGGTTGGTGGGGGTATGTTATTGCAGGCCAAAGTCTGGAGCAGTTTATCATTGATTGTCTCTATGGGGTTGCACAATGCTCAGTAACTGAAGTGCAGACAAACCCAAGCTAGAGACTTCCTTCATCTCCTTGTGTGGAGACAGAGAGAAAAATAAAATAAACAAAAAACCCCAGACGTACAACATCTAACACTGCCTGCCATGGTGCTCTTTTTCTTTGGCTGTATTTGTTCCAGTTTCCTCTTTAACTTTGGTTTTATGACTCTTTTATTTTACCTGCCAAATGTCTCTTCTCTTGCTCAGCTCAGGCTAGCTGCCCATATAGCCAGGCAATGAAAGTATCATTTCTATATGGTACACAATTATGTCTTCACAGTCTGTGAAATACTTTACTGCCTCCTCAATCCCTGTCTCTTGTTCTAAGATCTATGCAACTTTAGGGATTATGGAAAGATTAGTCTATCTCCATGCCTGGGTTATGGTGTTTATTTTCCTATTTCATGCTGCTTCTATCCTAGTTTCTCTTAAAGACTTATTTTCTCCCACTCTACCTTCTTTCATGGGTAGTGCCTCTCTTGTTGCAAGACCCTGTAAGGATGCAGCTGTCAATCCTAGCAGCGTCTGGGCTTCTAGAAGATGAAAGGCTTTGTATCTATAGAGAGTCTCCCACTGCTGACTTCCAGCACTTGAGTCAGTCCCTCAGACCTCCCAACTGTTCCTTTCATGCGCTGACATGTTTGCTGGATTGGAGGCATTAGTGCTCCAGCCTAAAGCCTGTGCAGCTTTGCTGTTGGCTCCGGCTGTAGTGTTATAAACGTCACCCAGAAAATGAGCTGGCCTTGGCTCATACTGTGCCATGCACTTGTAAGTAGGCCGTGCTTTGGCACACGCGGGTGGTGTGCACACTTTTTCTCACAGACTGGTTTGAGCTGAAACACAAGAAGTTTGTGCTTGTGTCTACCCTCTGCATGGGACCAAGGCTTAAGCGTGTAAACACTGTCCATCCATTGCCACTTCCTAGCCAAGACCCTGGCCAGTTCAGCTTCTCCGTGCTTGGGTGCGTGATAGGAGACCCTACCTGTTAGAGGTTCTTGATTTGAGAACTGTTTTCCCCGCATGGCTTTCCTCTGTCCAGACCTTGCCATAGCACTTTGTTCCTACCTGAGCATCTGAATATATGGCTACATTTTCAGAAGCAGTCTTCAGAGCTGCTTGGGTGGCAGTAGAAAGCAGGGAGCCTGTAAGGACCAACTGCTCCTGAGATCCTGGCTCCAGCTCTGGGACTGAGCACTTGCAAGTCTTGTGTTTTGCATCTTTCAGCGCCTTCTCATACAAGTAGCTGCAGATGAAAAATGAAGCAAAAGCTTCTAGGATTGGTAATTTTGCGTTAGTTAGGACATGAATGGTTCATGTTTCTATGCAGACCAACCTCTGCAAGCAACAAAATGCTGAGAGGTTCCGGCTTTTCTCTAAGGAGTTCCCAGCTCTTCCAAGTTCTAGACCACTAGCATGACTCTGAGAGCTGTAGACTTCTGCTTAGCAAATACAATCCTCCTGACGTAACAGCAACATATGTTTTCTTGCTTAGTCTATGTACCTGCTTGGGTGAAAGGGCCATCCGTGATAGCCCCTGGTATAAAACTATTATTTAGGAGCAGCCCACATCTGTGGGCAAAACAGGAAGCCAAGACTCCACTGCCCTGTTAGGGGTGGAGTGGGGAATTGGTTAGTTTGGTTTTTTTTCCCTAAGGAAGTTAGAGAAACAGCAGTGATTGCTTGAAATGAGACCCAAAAGATATGATAAGAAATTGGAGAGAGTTGTGCTAGTCTCATTTCAAACAAAGGGCTTTTTTGTCTTATTGAGTTGATCAATTATAATGTTTGTCTTTAATTTCCGGGGTGATGAAGTCAGATCTGGCAGTGTTTCGATTCATGAGACCTTGGTTCAGGGTTACTGCTTTGACAACGACACCAACAGAGAACCTTGGGATATGGAAGAGCAAGGAGAGGGATGTGGTGGGAACTCTGCAGCAGGTAGTTCAGATCCAAACTTGGAGCAAAAGCAGAGAGCAGTTGCTTGATGAAAGAACTGACAGAGGAGCGGGAGTGCTCACTGCTGAACAAGCTAGACGGGACACTACTTGCGGAAACCTGATTGCATCTTCTGCCCCGAGGGTGTAACTTCAAGATGTATGCTCAAGAACAGCCCTCCCTCCTGATGGGAACATCAGGGTTTTCTGCACATGAACTGGACCTGAAACAATTGAATTGATCCTATTTGCATCTTTGGCTGCTGGAGTCTGTGACCTAGATTTGTTTTTGTTTTCATTTGTGTGTAGACACACCTGCAGCCTCCATGTCTAGACATCAGGGATGGGGAATGGGCTGACTGGTGGGAACCAAAATAGCTAAGGCTTTGCATTTCTATTGTCGTAATTAGAGTGTAATTAAGATCTTATTAACTACCTGAGGAGTTTATGGTTCTTCCCTCTGAGAGTAAAAGGGGAATTCAGTTGCTGATCTGCTGTCTCTGCATTCAGAAGGGTGGAGACTCTTTCAAACAGCCCGGACTCTGCGGTGGGACTTTGAAATCCCAAACTGTGGATTTTGCTGTGGCACCGGTTTGCACTGGTCACATGTCCATTGTAAGTGCCTTGCGTTTGCACACCTGTCAGCTAGCTGGATTTTCCTGTTAAAAATGGCCTTTGCTCAGCATATTACACTGCAGAAACATAAGATGTCAGGCAGTAAATGTGGCCTCGTCTCACCTCGCAGCTCCTCAGACGGCCACTTGCCTGTGGCTGGCTCCCAGTGTTACAAGGCGAGCATGTCAATACACTTTCCTCTTTTCCCAGTTAGTGAGGGATGGGCAGTGAGTTGTGTACACTGCTCTGAGAGCGCTCGTGACTGGGTTATCCTGCTCTCCTCCAGCAAGTCGGTGATGGGCTGGTTGGCAGACATGTTCCGTGACACTTGAGATCCTCTAGCTTTGGGTGAGAATACTATTGCTTCAGAGGATCGTAGCCATGTCAGTGAGCTGAGGGGGGTCCTGGGCATTGAAGGCTGCTTGAGGGAGCACGCAGAAGCTCTGGGTTGGATGCTTTTTGGAGTGACTCAACCAACAGTGAGGAGTGTGGAACAGGGAAGGGGTGTGGGCTTGGCTTGTTCAGCAGTCAGGTGTCTCTGTGCTAAGCTTTGGTCTGCATGTTCTCAGGTCTTGGTGCAGACTTACGGTGATTGGTCACAGTGATTTGACTCTGTGGCTCTGAAACACCTGATCCTGAGGCCTCACTACTTATTGCCCATTGCAAAACCCGAAGTGTGGGACAGCAGCTGCCAGCTTTTTGCTTGGATAGCAAGGTTTCAGCTGAACTGGACAGCATAAAGGCATACCTCTGCAGAGCTGTAGAAGACAACTTCCTTTCTGACCTAAGGACTGGACTGCACTGCCATCACCCTCCCATCCAGCAGCTGTAGGACAGTTCTGTTTTGGCCCAGACTGGATTGTCAGGTCCTTGAGGATCCCGCTTGCCTCCTGCATCCCAGCGATGGAGTTTCTGTCCCATTGAAGTGCTTCCTAAACCTGACTTTTAGTTTTCTTCAAAAATCTGGACGCATTCAGACTGAGAATACAGGCCAGCCTCAGCTTCAACTCTTTGGTTTTGTGAGTTTGTATTCCACCAAAGAGCCTCCACTATCGACTTAATCTACCTTGTGCGAGTGCTGTAACTGTGATCAGTTTGTCTTATAATGTTGTTTTTGTTAAATGCACCGAAGGAAACCCGTTGAGACTTTCCCAGCAGGGCACACTGTTTGTGTTAGCTGTTCTTTCAGCCCCTCCCAGGCCTGGCAGCATCTGTCCGGCATCGTGACAGTCACGTGTGTGCTGGGCGCAGTGGTATTGTCACTATCCTCATCTTTCTGTTCATGCATCTGAGTTTGTAGTTCAGTCAGGCACAGTGGTTTTCTGGGAGCTTATGCTTGGGGATTTCAAAGTCCATTTTACTCTCACTGCTTCCCAGGAAAGAGAGAGTGTTACCATTGTTGTTGTAGTCCGCTCCCTCTCTGTTCCATCTGCAAGGCAGCAGACAATCTTCGTTTTAACAAGAGACCCAAATTACACAGCACCTCTGCTCTCTTCCCCTAATTATTTTGCTCCCCTGACCTTTGTTTTATCTGCAAAATCCATTAATGATAGAGTTGGAATTTGGCGTTTGTTTGCCCTCTGGGTTATTGGTATGTACATTGAATGCTGTACGGCAAAGGACTTCCCTGCAGAGGTCTTCAGTCAGTTACACAGTTGTTTCTTGTCTGCATTTACATTTTCAGGTCTACTACCTACCATTTCTGTTTTCCATGTTTTCAGTACGTGATGTGTTGGTTTTGGATTTCTCTAAATTCCTACTGGCATACACTCTATTCAGAAGTGTATTCACTGATGCTATTGCTTGTACCAAGTAAACCTGAAAGCTCATGAAGTTATCAGTATTTTTGCAAAGGGTATGGTTTACTTTATCCTTGTTGACTTGCAATTTTCTATAATCCTATAATTATTTCCTATATTCTTCATGAAGGCTTTTATTAGCTTGTTAGGAAGGTTGATTGCAAGTAGGATGAGGAGGCTGAAACACAATTTTAAGATGTATATTGCTTTATCTGGCCTGATGCAGAAAGGGAGCTGCAGGAACAGTTCATTATTTTTGATAACAGAGGAAAGATTGGGTCCCTCAATAAAATTATTATCAGGCAGCAGGCTTAGCAGATAGATGCACATCCACATAAGATATCATTCATTTCCAGCATGCCTGGATGAAAGGTGCTTGGACACCAATATGTGAACAGTGTCAAAGGGATTAGACAGATGAATGAAGGATGGTCACAGCAAGGAGTCTTGTACATGTCCCAAGTGCCATTCTCTGCCTCAAGACATCCCTCAGTCCCTGACAGCTTGGACTGAGTGCAGGTGCCAGGAGAAGAGCCACTCTGTGGGTGCTTTGCTCTTGCTGGAGATGGAGTGCTGGGCTTCTGCCCCACTGGGCAGGTGAGGGGAGATTGTTCCCAAAACATAACTGAGACTACCTTTCACAGAGGGGTGGCCAAAGTGAGCATCTGAAACAACGGGCATGACTTCTGTCTGGAATACTGAGCTATGCCACAGTGCCGGTGGGGACAGAGCATGTGCATCCACCTGGGCCTGGCTAGGTGTCCTGTGCAGGACTCATCTGGTGCCGGGCTCTGCTGAGAGTGCCAGAAGCTGGCTGCCTGCTCTCCTTCCTCCTGCTTGTCCCGCTTGCCTTTGGAAGAGAGGTGCTAGGGCAGGCTGGGCTTCTGGGTTAATTTTGCCACGACCCTTTCATGTGCTGTGCCCTCAGAAAGCAGCAGCTTTTCCTGTTGGATTGCCAGGTGAGATGGTGCTCCCATAGGTACAACAGCCCTTTTCCTTCCAAAACCTGACCCTAGCATGCGTGGTGTTCCTGCATGCAGCACCTTTAGTCTGGATTATGCTCTCGGTCACGGTGCCTCTGTCCAGTCTCCTGGAGTGTGCAGTCTATGCAGGCAAATGCATGGAGACTCAAACCTAAAACAAATGATGGTAGAAGTTGTTGCTCAGACGCAATAGCTTTCAAGCTCTGTTGGCTTGCTGGAAACAGGAGTTGGGCTTGGAAGTTGGTAAGGAACAGGTCAGCCAACCTAAGCTTGGCAGTGTCCCTGCTAGAGCACTTAGACGTCCACATTTGCTTCTTTTTCATGAGGCTTATCTTTTTTTGAGCATGCAGAGGTCAAATGTGAACACATAAGCACGTGGGAAGCAGCTGGTTGTGTGCTCTGAAACCAGGGAGAGGTTTATGAAGGGATCCATCCATGCAACTTAAGAACAGTCTTGTCAATTAAAACCAAATGTGTAACAGTGGTTAGTCTGCAATTTACTGTGATCACAATCCTGTGATGTAAGTGTGTAAGGAAAGATTTAGGTAGCTGACCTTGCACATTTCTTAGTGTCTTTACAAGATTAACAGGATTGCTAGCTTTGGCCAGAACTCAAATTAAACTTTGGCAAAAAAATTTGCACTGTTTCAGACTTGACTTACATGAAAACGTCTGATAAATGCATTACAGAAGCATTCTAGCAAACAATTATTTTTTTAAAAGGCAGCTTTTATGTGTTTTTCTGTTGACCTGTTTTGCCTTCTGAACATGTTTCTTTTTGCACAGAGGCTGCATCATTGGTGGAGTCAGTGCTACCCTCTGATTTTCATCTTACTTGCTCAAACCCTTAATTTCTGTGTGGATTACTTTTAATTTATCAGTGTGTCCCTCAGAAAGTACCATGTGAGGAAAATATTTATGAACCGTCAGGCTGTCAAAGCTCAAATCAACTGGCTTTGCAACTGTGCATCAAATCTGGCTGATTTTGCTGCAGATACATCAGTGCTACCAGGTGCTACTTGATCCATTCATGGGTGTTCCTGTCTCCCAAAGGTAAAAGCTGAGGTGCTGACTGCCTTTACCGGGTATGTCTGGTGGTGAGGTATCCTCACACTTGCCACTTGCAATAGCTGTAGTGAGAAACCCTACTGAGATGCGTGGCTCATGGGGAGCATGTCCTATGTTCCTTGTCTCTGACTTGAGAGTGTCCCCTGTACGGTTTGCCTCCTCCACTTTTCAGAAGTGGCACTTGTTGGCTTACTGGACCGTCACACAGGATGAGCTGTCCTACCCCTAACAAGTAGATGGTATTCATAGTGTGCTGCTCTTGGGTGAGCAGGGAGCCTGTTCCAAGCATGGCTGAAACCTATTTTCACTCATGCTTGAGGCAAGGCAGCACAGGATTGCATCGTTACTGCATCCTGGCTTTGCTTTTCTGGCACCTTGTGGCATTTTGAAGAGCTTCCTGCAAGCCCGGAGGAAGTGTATGGACGTCTGGTGGGAACCAATTACATAAATAACACCAGAAGTTCTGAACTAGCAGCAGAGCTCCAGCGATGTGCTGCTGAATGTATCCCAGTGCAGGGTGTTAGAGAGGACCTCGCTACTGACACTACAGCCCTGGATTCTTCTGATTCAGTGTAGGCCAAATTTTTAGTTGTTCCAAGTAAAAGCTTTACCTTTGCTGGAGGGTCCTGGATTAACTGCTTAAAGATTTTAGCTGCTGAGAAAATTTGAACTTTCATCTGGACCTTGTCCTAAGCATCTCCTCACCTCTCTACCTGCAAACCTTTCATCAGACCATTGAGTCCTGGCTCCTTGGTACACCTCAAGAAACAGGCTGAAAGCAGGTTTTGATACTGCTTTGGGCTTCTCTTCTACTTGTTTTGCAGGGGGGAGCTGGCTAAATAATTTAGGTGCTCAAAATGCACTGGTGTCTTCCTAGTTTTACCCTTCTGCTGTGTGCCCAAAAGGATAAATAAGTTATGTCAGAATCCAGTGGTAAAAAATGTTGAAGCAGCTGAGCTTTCCATGGTTGCACAAGACTAACTCTACCAGGTCTTTCTCTAGGTATCTCGGGGGCCTGCATAGCTTTGGAAAGGCTTGATGCTCTGGTTCCTAGCACACTTGATCAGTGCTGTCCCAGCATAGGAGAAATGCTCTTAGCCAGTGCTTGTCAGACAGAGGTTTACTGCTGATGTTCTGAGCTCAGTTTTGAAGCTCTTACCTCATTCTGGCCAGAGGAACCCATTCTGCTGGGAACGTGCAGCAGTTTGGCCACCTGTGTGTATTGGTTAACCTCAGCTTTGTGATATCCCATGCGTATAATCACACAGACACTTACCCTCACTTCTGTGTGTGCCTGGGGAAATTCCTGCCCATGGAGTTCAAGGATAGCCCACAAAGTGCAAAAATACCCAATTCCTCTGTAGCTCTTTGAGAGAGGAACTGAAGTCCTGTCACTATTGATATGTCTGGTAATGGTCTCTGGGGATTTTTAGAGCTGAGATTACTGTACTCAGTTGCAGACACCCTGAGGTGACGTGCCTCTATACTGTCCTTGAGGCCATGGTGGATACCTGGTAGTGTACCTTTCAGTCTTGTATTGTGAGAGGTGACAAAGCAGACTCATTCCTCCCAGTCTGGCTGCTTGCTCCCAGCCTCTCACCAGTCCATGCTCTATGACAGCTCGAGCGTTTCCTCGCACTGCATTTCCAGTTTCCCAAGTGCCTGCGCAAAGGCCTGACCCTGCAAAATGTGGGTATGTAAGGAGTGGTTGGGAGCTGCTGATGGAGGTGTTACTGCTGAAACAATTTGTACAGTACGGCCTAAGTCTTGGCTCCTGGAATGTCGCTACTGCTCAGCTGGTGTACAAGTAACTTGTTAGGCTGGGGTAATTTGATCACAAGTTTCATCCTTGTGCCTGTTGATTAAGATAAATGGGTTATTGTTACAGCTGCAGTCCGGTGGGATGAGTCGCATGTTTGGAATATTTAAAAATAAATGCTTTCTAGGACGGATAAAACGGAGAGAGAGAGAGAGTGACACCGCATATCTTTTTATTTGCTGCGAAGCTGTTGGTAAGTCAAAACAGGAGATGTGGAAAGTGGGAGCCGATCAACAACACACAGGGAACGAAAATACTTGTTAACAGTGTTGCACAATGCCTGGGTGAGCAGCTCGTTGAAAATCTGCCGGAGGAGAAGAAAGAAAAGAATTACACTTCCATTTCATTTATGTTTTTGCAGCACTGAAAGAGACCTATTCACCTAAAACAAAAAGGTGAATAAGAGTAATGCAATTTCAGACCTCATCCAGGTTAATAAAAGTGAATTAATCACTGAACAGAAAAGATGTTTGCTTAGGTACAAGTAATCATGTCTGAACTTAATTTGCTATGTGAAAAGGGAATATGTAGTCCCAACCAATAATATGTATGATTGGTGCTTTAAGGAGGCCCAGTTTCCCCAAACTGAAAATAATTATAGGCCAAATAAAGTGGGAGGAAAAACTTAAGCATAAAAATGCGAATGATAATTGGGAGTTGTTCAAGAATCCTATATTAGATCCCTGAGAAACCACAGTTCTGCGTTTGCAAGGATAAATTCTTTAGTTAAAAAAAGCTGTTTTGGTTAACAGATGAGATGAAAGGAGCAATAAAAATCCCAAAATACAATGAATGGAAAAATAGAGAAAGCGACATGGGTAAGTAATCTGCAAGGAAATGCAGACAATTGATGAGAGAACTGAAGGGTACCAACGAAGAGCCTTTGGGCAGTGGATTTGGAACAGTAAGAAGGGATTCTTTAAGTGTACCAGGGATTCATGAAATCCTAGCAGTGGCATGGGCTCCATACTGAACAGTGTTGCAAAACTGTTGCTTATGAAGTAGAAAAGGCAGAAAAAAACAGCAAATACTTCTTGGTGTTTGGAAGGGAGAAGACTGTGTATTCACAGTTTGGTCATAAGGGAATATTTTCTGCTCCAGTAAGAAATTACTTCCAGTAATTAGGAAAAATGTTAAATGTCAATGTTTTTAAATGTACAAAACATTAACAATGGTTAACTTACAGTCCAGAATATCTAGAGACTAAGCCAAGGAGCTCTTTGAATCACTAACGTAGGCACTTGAAAAACTTCAGAGTAGAAAAAAAATCTACTGTATCAGCATTATTCTGCGGCAATGAGTGGGTAGCTTGTCAGGCTACCCAAACTTCAGTTTGCTCAAAGCATAAAAATGCTGATAGGCTCTGCAGCTGGTAAAGAGCTGAGACAAGGCAGGATGATGCTAGCCCATTTCCCTTGAATGGGAAACTGGCCTTGTCAGAGAAACGTGATCGCACTTCTGGATAAGAGCTTTTGGTGATAAAAGGCATCATGTTGATATAATTATGCGTAGATTTGAAGGCTTCTGACTTTGTTCCTGGTGATACTCTGATACAGGAGCACACACTAGACAAAACCAAAGTGGCGTATTGTAAGCAGCCTAGGGAAGGTGATCATTCTCATAAAATGGCTGTAGATAAAGAGTCATCCTCCCCTAGCTGGCAAGCGAGAAGATGCTCATAAAGAAGTACTCAAGGTATCTGTTCCTGGCCCTGCATTACCCAGTGGTTTTTATGAATGATGTAAATATCAAGTAACTGTTTGCACAAATATGGAGATCCTGCCGACAGAGGGGAGATAACAGTGGGTCAGTTGTGGGAGCAGAGCTGAGTCACCTGGAAAGCTGGTCTTGCCTAGTGCTGTTAAATTCTAGGCTGTATATCTAGAAGCAAAGTGTGGAGGTCAAGCTAGCAAGGCTGGAGACCAGATCTGGAGTGCGTTAATGGTGTAAAGGGCTTGGAAGACCGTACTGCGGCTGAGAGGGAGATTGCAGTCCTCAGGTGTGCAGGGGAAAAATGCGCTGGGGAACCCAGTGCAGGAACATTGCTTAGCCCTGGTGTCAGCACTTCACAGAGCATTGAAGAGTTAGAGCAAGGTCAAAAAAGAGCTACACAGTTAATTTTGAACCTGGAAAGCATGCCTGTGTAACAGGAGAGTAAAGGAACTTGATCTACAAAGTTTTTCATAGAGAAACTGACAAGTCATTTCATGAGCGTGTTCAGGTATCTATCTGAGGAAGACAGACAATGCAGCAAAAGGCCCAAGTCCAGTGGCTTAGCTGCTGAGGATATGCACTATCAGACTCGTTATAATTTGTTTCTAGTAAAGGCAGAAATAAGCCAGTTGAACAAATTTCCTTAGGACCTGGTAGAATTGTCATCATTCAGGCTTTAAATCGCCACCAAATATCTCTCTGAAACAGAAAAGATTGCTAAGTAGTGTTCAAGGGCTGCTGATTCATACATGGAATCAAAGTACATTTTGTTCTGTCTTATAAAATACCAATTTGGTATGTGCAATTAAGGCTAGACAAGCAGTTTCAAGCAGCTTCCAGATTATTTTTTTTCCTAGATCTTTTCTGTAGATTAGGTTGAAGCTTCGTAAGTTCGTTGTCAGTGCCAATGTGACTTTCTTTATGAGAATATGAAACCAGACCTTTGTGGTTTTTTGTTTGGTTGTTTTTTGTTTTTTTTTCTTGTTTGTTTGAAGTGTTTTTTGTGGACAGTGAAACATAGGACAAGAAATTATTCTAAAACAGAAGTACTGCGACGTTAGCATAGGGGTGGGTAGGAGTCGGGGAGAGCTTTGTGCTTTCAGCTGCACATCCTCTGCAAGTGGGCTGAGCTTTTTGGAGCACTGAAACAGCACTACCAAGCAGAGTCGTCTGTCATGCTTGAGGTCCTGAAGGCCTTTGCTAGCCAGTTCCAGAAGCGCTCAGGCATCAGCCAAATGTGTGTGTACATATGAGAGGGACCAAAAGACTTGGAGGACTGCGTTCAGTGCTGCAATACCTGCAGTAGACAATCCCTAAGACGCAGGCGCCAGTTCTTCTGGGCTCTGTTTACCTGCTTAACAAGGAATGAAGTGGGACCATAAAGCCATAATGCTGCCTGGAAGCTGCATTCCTGCTCAGGAGTGAGTCATTAGAGTTCAGTGCTTCCTTCATCTTGCTAACCCCCCACCTTAACCTCCATGGTTTACATCTGTTCTGGGAGACTAAAGGGCAGGGACTGCTGTCCCTGCCTGGCACAGGGCAGGGGATGGTCTCTGGGCTGTGCCTGCTGTGGGGATGCATGGCAGGAGGGCGCTGAGCACCTTGTCCTGCGAGCATGCAGTGTGATACTGCTCCCTTCTTGTTCACAAAAGCCCTTGCCATACCCTGCGCTGTCAAACGGAGGGCGGGGATTTAGGTAAGTGGGGACAGCCCTTGCCGTTGATTTGTGGCATGGAGCATAGGGAGCATCAGGCAGACGAAGAGCTATTTAAAAAGCACTTGTATTGCCAGGTCCCTTTAGTCCAAGGCTATCCTGGAACACAAGATACTTTCCTGGGTGCTCCTGTGAAGATGGCTTGAGTCAGCCCCCAGGGCAGCGTGTTGTGGTAGTTACTGGGACAGGAACCGGGGCATGGAGCCTGTAATGCACACAACTGGGAAACTGAGGCATCCGTGATGGATTCCTCAGCGTAGTGGAAGTCACTCCTCTTGTTCATACTGTCTGGAAAAGCTACAGCATGTCTGCACAGTAGCATTGTAATGAATCTTCTGGGAACAATCCAGTTTCCTTTGCCTAAAATTTGGTTGTTATTTTAGGCTAGTCCAGTTTGACATTAAGAGCTAAAATTTCCAGGCCGGATTCTTCAGTCTGCACTGAATTCTGGCCAGCTGGCCAAAGCAAGAGTTGGAGCTCATTACCGCTATTGTAAGACTGTTTCCAAAGTGCTGTTGTGGTGCCACGGTTACAGATACCATCATGGATAGGTGGGGATGTCTCTTCTGTCCTCCCTGTGTTCATTGAGGATTGGGAACCTGGCCAAATGCCTTGTTCAGGCAATTTTTAGGCTGGTAGCATTTCAAGGCCATTATGGGGTTTTGAAGACCTGTCTCGTATCTGTTCCCTGTCCTGATGGATTAGGGGGGCTGGGTCACCTGCACAGCAGCTTGTCTGTGGCTGCGGGAATGTGATGTTTTCATAACTTCCAGAAGTCATGGGCTGACTGGGGGAAGGTCTTGAGGGAAAGCAGTGTTTTCTTTTTCCAGTGCCGTTGTATGTGATCATGCACATGTAGCAGCTAAGCAGACATCTAAAATTTAAAGATATTGCATCCTTTGACAGCTCAGGAAGCTAAATGCATCAGAGGCTGTGTGACCGCAAGACAGGAGAAAGAGAGGTGTTTTCAGATGCTGTTGTCTTTATGAGATGGATACTGGTCCATAATTGATGCTTTTATATATCCTTCTGCCAGTGATGTCTCTCTGGAAGGTGCCACCCTGCAGGCTCTTTGCCAAGCTCTGTGCTTGTGGCTGTGGTTTGGAAGGGGGTGTGCAGGACTGTATGCTGGCATAAAGCGGGTTCCCAGGCAATGCAGTGGAGTGGTGGTGGTGACTCAACGGTATCTGCCTAGCCTACATAGCTGTGATCCCACATGCCACACACTTTTCTGTTCTTGCTTTTAAGATAGGTGCTGGAGATGTCTTCAGAGGCTGTTTGTCCATGTCTGTAGATGACGATCAAGTTGCTGTGCAGCTGCTGTATGGTATTAGATCTCCCTAAATAAGGGAGTTTGCCGTGTGCTGTAGAGCCAGAGTGGTGGATACACAATACGTCTCCCAAGCCAGAACACGCTTGGCTTAGGAAAGACTGTGAAAAAGGAGTCCTGCAGCTCTCTTGGAGGGTCCTGCGTAGCCAGACAGAAGGTGAGCGGCTTCACATCTAGTATAAATTTTTCAGGGAAGCTGCCCTAGCCATTGGTGCCGTTTTCCTTTTTCTCCTCCATGACTAGCCTTGGTGAAGCTCAGAGCCTGAAAGAGCTCCCTCTGCATGCAGAACAAGTTGGCCAAGGGTGAAGCAAGTAGACCATCCAAATTGGAAAGGTACAGATAGTCTTAATGGGTTTTGTGAAAAGTCCCCTGCTGTTTCTTGATGCAAAGCTTGCGTAAGTCAGGAAAGGATCTCCTGCAGACATCAGTGTTTCAGCCCCTTCTGAAATGGGAAGAGTCCTAGCAACAAATTCTGATGTTAGATCTCTTTATGTAAACATGGTGCCCAGTGGCCTCATGGAGAGTAGCTCTCTGGAAAACACAGCTGGTATACACCGAGCTTGCAGCTGCTCCTCTATGCAGGCGGTGGGGCTGACTCTCGCTACCCTGCTCACTTCTTCCCTGAGAGGAGTCCCAGCCATGGAAAACACCAGTTCCCTGCATCCAGCATGTTACATGCATTTCTGTGGTGTAACATTGCAAGGTACTAGTTCTGTAGTCACCTGCCTTAGTCACACTGGCTTACATCCTAAAAACTGCTTACTTGTTCAAATGCCAGTCATTGCAAATCAGCATTGATTCATTGATTTTATTGGAAATATTCAAGTTTTTCACACTCAGCTCTCTTTTTAGTGTTATATACGGGTAGCCCTGAATGCGGTGCCTGAGTTGTGAATGGGGACTGAATGACTGCGTTACATGGGCTAGAACCAGCCCAGATCATCTCAGTTCATTAGGAAGCTGTTGCAAGTGACCCTCCTGTCTTGCTGCTGTTTCAGGTCAATCAGCTTTTCCCTGCTGTCCCTAAAGCTTCACTCCTTCTCCAGTTGATGTGGTCAAGAGCCTTAGACACAGTGTTAAGAAAAATGCTGTACACTCGGTTCTTTCCCTTGGCTTGTGTTCTCTTCTTCTCCTTCCTCTCTCCCCATCTTAAAATAAATGCAGTTTAGGGCAGGCTTTGCTGCTGATGCAGGAGCTAAATAAAGTGTTACTTGGCACTGGTGTGGTTGTATGCACAGCACCAGCCCACCAGCTGTGTGTGTAGGAGGAGGAGAGAGGTAAATGGATGGGGATTTGAGTTACTCGCACTCTGTCTCAGGCTGTTATTCTGCACTTCATCCCACATTCAGGGCCTGGTTTTCTAGAAACTTTAAATCAGGTCTGGCTTGCCTGGCACCCTGGTACTGTGGCACTGTATATGATCCTGTGGTTGTCACTTTCCCCTCTGCCTCTGAACTCCACAGGCATTGGGAAATTCAGTTGTGTTCCCCTTCAGGGTGAGCAGACTTTTTTTTATTATTTTTTTTCCCCCCCAAATACTGGGCTCAAGCCCTTTTTTGGAGTAAGCACAAGGGGGCAGAGCTAGAATTGAATTTTAACTGCATTCCTGCCTGGCTTCTTTTTCCAGTTTAATATCAACACTTGGCCTGAAGTTTGGCGGGGG
>VWZZ01007900.1:3195-16192 GCA_013399095.1 Psophia crepitans | reverse complement strand
TTTTTTTTTTTTTTTCCTAGTATACACGGACACATTTATTCCCAAGACAGACAAGTCTAATGTGCACTAGTGGAGTCTCTGAGGACTGACTGTAAGCAAGCAGGCACTTTGGCCTCCACCAGCATTCAGGCTTAAAAAGAAAGGCAACCGTTAAACAAACTTCCCTGGACTGGTGGGTGACAGGCATCAGCTCTGCAAGAGCATTGCTGCTTGTGCCAAGACATTTCAGCTTCCTGCTGGAGCACCGCAGGCCTCCTGGTAGAGCGTCTTTTGGAGGTGTCTTCTTCCAGCATTGGGTGCAAGCACCTGTGAGGTCCTGGCAGATAGGTGTGGAGCTGGAGGCAGAAGGTCTCCCCACAGTGCTTCTGCCAGCAGCGTGCATGCACCAAGTGGTGGTCCTGTCTGCTGGAAGATGACCAAGAAGGAAGCCTAGGTTCCTGCCAGTCCAACTACCTGTTTCCCATGCCCTTGTCACACAGTACATGGAAAATGCACTCTGGGCAGGACTGTGTTCCTGGCCAGATTCATATATCTGCATGCTCTGCAGGTTGCGCAACCAGAGCTGCAGGGAGGCATCAAGAGGATGTGGGGAAGGGTGAGATCAGACTTAGGTTTCCACTCACTGATAGCCCCTTGTGAAGTAAAAAGGAATGCTCTTTCCTCCAGCTGAGAAACAGAGGACAGAGCATGAGCAGGTGAGATGGGTCCACCAGGGCATGTGCTGTTCATAGACAGTGCCATCCCACAGAGAGTTAAAGAGCTTTCCAGCTTCTGCAGTGGTGGGAGCTGCACAGACACTCACCAACTTCTACCTGGTAGAGGGAGCAAAAATGTAACTTCTTGCAAGGCTTGGAACAAGGTAATTGCTCTGGTGCTGCTGCACTTCATCCCCAGCTGAGGTTCCTGATTTGTGTGCTCCTCCACCTTTCTCAAGGATCTCCACAATGAACCAGAGGTTGTCCACACTGCCTTTATGTACCAGGGGATAATGTGGTGCTTCTGTTCAGAGCCTGTCTGTAAACTTTTGATAAAGAGCACCCTCTGTCCCTCCATGTCACCCATGCCAGGCAGAGGTGCAGCACTGCTGAATTAGGAGGAACATCTGCATTGAAGCTGGGATCTCACACCTGATTGAGCAAGATCCTCTTCAGCCCCAGCATCTCTGCTTGCGGATGCCTGTCTCTACACGACCAGAGCGTGAGTGTGTTTTGGCACTGCTGGTCTGCTTGAACTCCCATTTGTTTTCTGTTCCCACTGCTTCTTGATGCAGTCTGGCTCCCATGGAAACTAGTCAATTTATCATCCCAGGGTCATGTAATGGCGACCTGGAGACCCACCAATGTTATGAGCATTCACCTTAGGTACTGTAAGTATTATGTGGGGCTTTCAAGCATCCTATAGATAACTTACTCTGTTTCTAATTGCATTTGCCCCTGTCAAGATGTTTTCTTCCACCCACTTCTGTCCCTAGAGGAGAGTAATTGCAGATTAGTTAGCTGATAACAAGAACTTCATCTTGGGCACAGAAGGTTCCAGCAGAGGATTTTATTGATTGGCTTTCATAGCTGAAAGTTAATGCTGTTGGGAAAGCATCTTTCTGAAAGCTGTGCTGCATTTACCTTTAAAGAGACCAGAAGCTCTACTTGCCTTGGACTGATTTGAGTAGAAGCAGTTGTCCCCTATCTCTGCTATGATTTCTAATAAGAGTGGCAGGGGAAAATTAAGGTACTATCTTGTTGCTAAGACTCACAGGAGTAAAAATCAGGTAAAGTCTCCAGGTCTTACGCAGTGGTGCCTGAAGCCAATCTGTTTCTCAGCCTTATCTCCTACCAGGAAGATGATCTTATTTTCAGTTGCATGCCATCTTATTTATTGAGGAGCTGCAGAACTGGTAGGAAACAGCTCTGTCCCAGCGTGAGTCAAACAGCAAAGGGACTGGTGGGTTAGGCTTCAAAACTGCACAGCACGAGCATGGGAAGATGGGTTGTGAAATGGTTCATGCAGGAGTGGAAAAGGCGAAAGTCAGATTTCTCAAGGACGCAGATTACTAAGCCTCAGCGGTATTGCAGAGTCTGAGCAAGTGAGAGAGTGTGCAGGGAAAATAGTACAAGAGACCAGCTCCTAGTTTTGGCGTGACTGCTTTCCCCTCTGCCTCTCCAGGCTATGCCACTGGCAGTCACTTAGCACATCCTGTGAAGGTCTGGGTGCTCTTAAGTGTTTAGACTTCATTCGTATCTGCTCATACTTTTTTAATCTGATTTTCAAGCAGTGTGTAACCTTGCAGAATTTAGCTCTAAGGCTTTTCAAAGTGGCTGGTCTTGGCTGACACCAGGCTCTGCCACTGAAATGTTGTAGAGGTGAGTCACTTGTGCTGTACATCATCTGGCAAATGGGAGTGGCAACTAGAGAAAGCAGTGCTTAACTGCACGATTAAAGACACAGGGTACAGCTTCTGAGATAGGTGCTTGATGTTCTCTATCACTCTTCATGTATTCTTTAAGATTTCAGACATCCAGGTCTGAGGAAGGCCTCACAACTTGTCTTAATCAGGCAGTGAGGGCACCATGTTGGCTTTGCTAGCCAATGGCTCCTTGTGTTAATTTGTAGCCAGGCAGGGCTTTGTAGATTAAGAGAGGGATGTTCTGGGAAGAAGCAGTCTGGTTGTGCTGTTCAGGGATAGGGATGGAGCATAAAGCAGAAATAGACACAGGGGTAGTTTGAATTTGGGTGCTGGCTTATAATGCTCTATAGCAAGCTGGCTGGAGAATCGTGCCAAAGATTGTCTAGCATTGCATCAATAATTATTAGCAGTGTGGCATGCGACAGCAGAGAGTCCTTTGACTGTGTAGTTGGCAAAAGTCTTTCTCACCTTTTCATTCTCTTGTTTTGTCTTGAAACTACCCATCCATCTGTCCTTGATTTACAGCCTGCTACTCTGTGGACTCTGTTCAGTTTAGTGTGCAGTTCTGTGCTTCACCTAATCAGATGTGGCAAGGGACACTCCTGTTCTGCATTGCAGATCCATTCCCCTCTCCCGGGTTAGGAGTGTTTACAAGTGCAGATTGTGCAACAAGACAAATTTTACTCACTTATGTTCTTTCCAGTGAGCAGTGAAACATGAAGCTCCAGTAGAGAGAGTGAACATAGCAGTTCCCACTGTCCCAGCTCAGCCTGACACTTTAATGACAGGTTTGCATTCACTGCTTAACTACAAAAATTAAGAGTCGTGGTTCTAGCTAGAGTTCACCCACTGGGTACTTAGGGAATGAATATAAGAAGCACAGCATGCATAAATTTACTTCCCCCTGCATGATCTCCCAGTTTCTGGTTATCAGAGGCATAGAGACATCGTGAGCTCCATTACTGCTGAAGTACAGTGAATACCTTACAGCCATTCTGCAGTATTCACAGAGAAGATGCTGATCAAGCAGGCACAGAGATGAAGGGATTGCTTTGTTTCACTTCCTTGCAGTAAGAATTAGAGGAGGCTAGCAAGACAGGAACAGATAATGTTTCTGGATCCACATATCAAAAGCACTCTGGCTTTGGAGGTACAAAACATTTACTGGATTTTTTTAGTGGGAGGAGAACTCCTGAGAGGAGGAGAGATTTGTCATTCCCAAATCTAGGGACTGGCTTACTCAGAAGATCTTGCAACTGTCAGCCCAGCCCTGCTGTGGCTCTTGTCCAGAGCCACACTTCAGTGGCTTATAAACCAGAGAAGGGTCTAATGGTGACAGAGGCAGCATGGTGAAAAATACATGCAGGAAAATGCAGTCAGGAGCAAGGACGGAAGAAGGGATGAGAGGAAGACCCAAATATACTTTTATCAGTGCTGTACTGTTAAAATAGATCATTGTACCTTCTACAGGAGAATGAGGTGTGTAGCAGACTGAGTCTTTCATCTGTTGTCTCCGTTAATCTTTCAAACTGGAAGTGGGAAACTTCACTAGAAAGGAGAAACCAGTCCAGGAAAAGGGACTGGTGTGGGACTGCATCTACAGGACAAGAGTTTCCATCCAGCCATCTTCCTTGTTAATGTGATTTTTGTGGCTGCTGATAAGCAGCATTACATGTTCAAACACGTCAAAGCATGTGAACAAGTCAGCTGAATTAAGTAAGTGTTGGCCTCTTCTTAAATGTCTTCCAGGTTTAGTGTCCTCTAAAGTTGCTATGCTTTTGCTTTTACTTTGTCTGCTGCAGGCGAGCAGTGTAGTATTTCACGAGGCAGCTGGGATGCAATGTGGTTGCACAAGAGCAGCAAGTACGCTTTGAACTTCCAGCAGCAGGTGAGCTGGTAGCGCAGCTGGTGCATCCTGCTGAGGCTTAGCTAGCACCTTGACCAGGTTTAGATGGGAGGGAAAGTTGAGATGCAGTCCTGTCAAGGAGTGAACTGCAGTGTAACAAATGCTATTGGATAAGTAGCTCACTGTAATAGGTTCAGATGAAATACAATCTAGGCTGGCCTAGGCCCCGCACTGCAGTGTAGCATGTTTTGCAAGTGCGCTACCTGTGAAAAATGCATCTTCCCTTGAAAAGAGAAGAGCGTAGAGCACCTATGCCATTGTAGAACTTGGGTATGTGAAGTGGGAGAGGAGGGATCACATGCTCCAAACATGTACTCTAGGTGTCAGGATGCCTGGTCGCATGGTCTCTTCTCCCTTAGCTCTCTCTGTGTTTGTCTCCTCAGAGTGATTAATTCTCACACATACCAGAGTCACCGCCAAATAAAAATGAAAGAAGGCTGAGCCCAAAGGATATGTATAAGGAGGCCAAGCAGAGCTTGCAAGACAAGGTCCAGAACAGAGGCAGGATTTGGTGATGAGGAGGAGATGGAGAGCATTACTTGCCTTGCTGGAGGCAAGTTTCTGTCAACAGGTTGTGTATGCTAGAGGGAAAGCAGATGCTATGGTGCTCCTGCAAACTTCATATATCTTCTAGAGAATGACGATGTGCTGTAGTGTCGTCTATATCTCACCCATGTCTGTTTTCTGGGCCAGCTCTGTGGTAACTCTATAATTCTTCCTTGGCCATTCTTAGAGGGCTTTGACTAGGTTTGCTGTGATGATTTGAAGTGAACTGTTTTCTTCCAAACGTTTTGTCAAAAGGTCAGGGAGTCATAGAATCATAGAATGGTTTGGGTTGGAAGTTGGAAGAGACCACAAGGATCATCTAGTTCCAATCCCCCACCATGGGCAGAGAGACCCTACACTAGACCAGGTTGCCCAAAGCCCCATCCAGCCTGGCCTTGAACACTGCCAGGGATGGGGCCTCCACAGCTTCTCTGGGCATCCTGTTCCAGTGCCTCACCAGTCTCACAGCAAAGAATTTCTTCCTAATGTCCAATCTAAATCCCCCCTCTTTTAGTTTAATCCCATTACCCCTTGTTCTGTCACTGTACTCCCTGATAAACAGCCCCTCTCCAGCTTTCCTGTAGGTTCTCTTTAGGTACTGGAAGGCCACAATTAGGTCTCCCCAGAGCTTTCTCTTCTCTGGGCTGAACAGGCCCAAATCTCTCACTCTGTCCTTGTAGGAGAGGTGCTCCATCCCTCTGATCAGCTTTGTGGCCCTCCTCTGGACTTGCTCCAGCAGCTCCATGTCTTTCTTGTACTGGGAACCCCAGAGCTGGACACAGTACTGCAGGTGAGGTCTCACAACAGCAGAGTAGAGGGGCAGAATCCCCTCCCTCGACCTGCTGGCCACACGGTTTTTGATGCAGCCCAGGACACAGTTGGCTTTCTGGGCTGCTGGTGCACACTGGTGGCTCATGTTCAGCTTGTCATCAACCAGCACCCCCACATCCTTCTCTTTGGGGCTGCTCTTGATCCATTCTCCACCCAGCCTCTCGTTGTGCTTGGGATTGTGCCAACCCACATGCAGGACCTTAAACTTGGCCTTGTTGAACTTCATGTGATTCATGCTGGTCCACCTCTCTAGCCTGTCAAGGTCCCTCTGAATGGCATCTCTTCCCTCCAGTGTGTTGACCGCACCACATAGCTTGGTGTCATCGGCAAACTTGCTGAGGGTGCACTCGATCCCACTGTCCATGTCGCTGACAAAGATGTTAAACAGTGCTGGTCTCAGTGCCGACCCCTGAGGAATGCCATTCATCACCGATGTCCATTTGGACATCAAGCCGTTGACCACAACTCTTTGAATGCAGTCATCCAGCTAATTCCAGTGAGTGGTCCATCTGTCCCAAGTTTAGAGACAAAGATGTCATGCGGAACAGTATGTCCTGGTTTCAGCTGAGAGAGAGTTAATTTTCTTCAAAAAAGTCAGTATGGGGCTGTGTTTTGGATTTGTGCTGGAAGCAGTGGTGATAGCGGAGATGTTTTTGCTGTTGTTGCTTACACAGAGCCAAGGACTTTTCGGCTTCTCGCACCGCCCCGCCAGTGGGGTGGCGGGGGGTGCACAAGGAGTTGGGAGGGGACAGACAGAACTCCTGACCCAAACTGATCAAAGGGGAATTCCATACCATATGACGTCATGCTCGGTTTATAAGGGGCTTGGGAGGAAGAAGAAGGGGGGGCAGCGGCGTATGGAGTGATGGCGTTTGTCTTCCCAAGTCACCATTACACGTGATGGAGCCCTGCTGTCCTGGGGATGGCCGAACCCCTGCCTGCCGTGGGGAGTGGGGAATTAATTCCTTGTTTTGCTTTGCTTGTGCACGCGGCTTTTGCTTCACTTATTAAACTCTTGCACCTGAACCCACAAGTTTTCTCGCTTTCACTCTTCCGATTCTCTCCCCCTTTTCCAATGAGGGGGGCTGAGCGAGCGTTTATGTGGTGCCCAGCCAGCAGCTGGAGTAAAACCACGACACAGTGTCAAATGCTTTGCACAAATCCAGGTAGCTTTTCTCTTGTGAAGTCCTCAGTTTAAAAAAACAACTGTCACATGTAGTCTTGATGGTGGATTGAAAGACACAATTTCTAGGACTGTTGTTCGGGGTGTTTTGGCAAAAGCATTCTTTTCCTTCTAAGGATGCCATGGCATGGTATGTGATGGAAAAAGAGCCTTGTGTCTCCAGGCTGAAACCTTACAATAGGAAGATTTGGTTTTAATTCCCAGGCTTGCCACTGTCTGCCTGCCTCTTCTGTGCTTCCTTGCTGGGGTGGGTTGATCCTGGCTGAAGTCCAGGTACCCACCAAAGCTGCTCCATCCCTCCCCTTGCTTAACTAGACGGGAGAAAAAGTGTAACAAAAGGCTTGCAGGTCGAGATAAGGACAGGAAGATATTGTTCACCAGTTACTGTCACGGTCAAAACAGACCAAACTTAGAAATTAATCTAATTTATTACCAAGCAAAACAGAGTAGAGCAGTGAGAAATAAAAATAAATCTTACAACACCTCTCCCCCACGCCTCCCTTCTTCCTGGGCTCAACTTCACTCCCGATCTCTCCCTCCTCCCACCCTAGTGGCACGGGGGATGAAGATGGGGGTTATGGTCAGTTCATCACACGTTGCCTCTGCTGCTCCTTCCCCCTCAGGGAGAGAACTCCTCACGCTCTGCCCCTGCTCCAACCTGGGGTCCCTCTCATGGGAGACAGTCCCCCACCAGCTTCTCCAGTGTGAATGCTTTCCATGGGCTGTAGTTCTTTACAAACTGCTCCACCGTGGTTCCCTCCCAGTGAGTGCAGCCCTTCAGGAGCAGACTGCTCCAGTGCGGGTCCCCCATGGGGTTATGAGCCCTGCCAGCAAACCTGTTCTGGCGTGAGCTCCTCTCTCCACTCCTGTCTCTCCTCCTCTGCCAGGAGCTTGCTCCAGTGCGGGCTTCCCATGGGGTCACAGCCTCCTTCAGGTGTTTCCACCTGCTCCAGCATAGGTTTCTCCACGGGCTGCAGGGGGATCTTTACAACCAATCATCCCTCCTCCATGGACTGCAAGGGGACAGCCTGCCTCACCATGGTCTTCTCCAGGGCTGCAGGGGAATGTCTGCTCTGGTGGGGGGACCGGACTTCGGTGTCTGCAGAATTTCTTATATCTTCTCACTCCTCTCTCTGGCTGCAAAAGCTCCCACGCTTTTTTTTTTCTTTCCTTCTCACCTCTGTTACCCCAGAGGCGCTGCCACTGTCGCTGATGGGCTCGGCCTTGGCCAGCGGTGGGTTTGTTTTGGAGCCAGCTGGCATTGGCTCTGTAGGACACAGGGAAAGCTTCCAGCAGCTTCTTGCAGAAGCCACACCTGTGGCCTCTTCATCTACCAAAACATTGCCATGCAAACCCAAACACTTGTATAACATCAGGGTTAACAGTACTGTGCAGAGCTGTTACAAAGATGTTGCAATGAATACGCTCTTCCAGTATTTGAAAATAGCAGTAGTAAAAGAGTTCGGAGGAACAGAGAGAGTAGTAGCACACTGCTTCTGCTGTTCGTTTTCCAAAAGGAGTGTAGCCTGTTCACATGCTTCAGGCACACTCTAGCTTCAGTCTTTTAAGTACTGCTTAGGAGCTGATCCTTTCCTAGCTTGAGAGTCTGGTTGCCTTATGTTGTGGTTTTGGCTGGGATAAAGTTAGTTTTTTCATAGGAGCTAGTATGGGGCTGTGTTCTTGATTTGTGCTGAAAACAGTGTTGATAGCACTGGGATGTTTTTGTTACTGCTAAGCAGCGCTTACACAGAGTGAAGGCATTTGCTGCTGCTCACACCACCCCACCAGCGAGCACGCTGGGTGTGCACAAGGAGTTTGGAGGGGACACAGCTGGAACAGCTGACTGAAGGGATATCCCATGCCATATGATGTCACGCTCAGCACATAAAGCTGGGGGAAGAAGACAGAAGAGGGGGAACATTTGGAATGATGGCATTCATCTTCCCAAGTAAACATTATGCGTGATGAAGCCCTGCTGTCCTGGGGATGGCTGAACCCCTGCCTGCCATGGGGAGCGGTGGATGAATTCCTTGTCTTGTTTCGCTTGTGCACACAGCTTTTGTTTTACCTATTAAACTGTCTTTATCTCAACCCATGAGTTTTCTCACTTTCACTCTTCCGATTCTTTCCTCATCTTCCCGTGGGGGAAGTGGGCGAGTGGCTGCGTTGGGCTGAGCTGCCGGCTGGAGTTAAACCATGGCACCTGAGTGGTAACAAGCCATTTCAGTAGCCTTTTAGAGAGATGGAAGTGGTGGTGTTACTGCAAGCAAGCTGAGGAGACGTGTGAGGTAGTCTGACTGCTTTGAGCGAAGGTGGATTTAGCCCCTCAATAAGTCTAGATTTTTCACAGTGAAGCTATGTTAATAAAACAGATTTAAAATGTTTTCCTTCAGGAGCTAAGAATGTCTTTTTGAAGTGATGGGAAGTAGGAAACGTGCATCAAGATTACAACAGGTGTGCTTTTGTGGGTGGGTGCAAAATCTGTTCTGTAAGCAACAACCAAATTGTTGCCTAGGAGAAAAGGAAATACCAGGATACTTGCTTACTCTCTCCACTATTCTGTTAATGTGTCTGTTAACCTCAGGTGATGCTGCTCTTGTTGTGATGTTTTCTATTTTAAAATGTTTTCATGTTAAATGGTTTAGTGAAGGTGGATTTTGTTAATTAATGTTGGTTTAATTTTAGCACAGATTTTATTAGGATTGACAGTGACCCAGCTGTAGCATGTATTACTGTATTTTGGCTCTTAATAGGTCTCTGTTCCTCTAGCAGGAATTAGATTGTCATGTTTGAGAAGATGATCTTCTGAAACATAGTTACTTGGAAGCATTGTGCTGCACCAGAGTGACTCTCTATATACTTCTGGGGGCAAACATGGGTGAAGTATCAGGATTTCTCTATTTTCAGGGCTCTGATCAACGTAAATTGAATTAGTTTGGAGAATAGCACAGTATTTCACACTTCCATCACCGATGGGCATGTTGAAAAATAGCAGAAGGGTACGTGCCTTCAGATTAGGGGGCGGTTCTGGCAGATGCTACTGTATGGCCTGAACCTAATGTTCCTGAGTGCTTTGTCTCTCGTGGTTAAATGAGTGATGCTGTGTCATGGTAACTTTTAGTTAAAGCCTATGGGCCATGCTGGTGGGTTTGTGTTTAGAGCAGGGAGTGATGCCCAGTGGCTGCTGGTGTTGTAGCAGATGCAAAGCTGAAGAGAGGAGTACCTGACAACATCTGCGGAACACCAGCTTGGCAAATCAGTGCAGAAGTCACCTGAGAAGTAACTTGGAAGTGCTTCTGGAATTCCCGGACATATTTCTATAGGCTTCTTGCAGTGTGAAGGCGAACACACCCTTTGCTTCTGGATGTGATGTTTGCCAGATATGTAACATGTATTGACTGAAGCAGATTTTGGAAAATGCTAAGTGGATTTGAGGAACAAGTCCTGTTAGTCTCAATGGGATTTGGACTCCTACGTCCTCTGTCTGCATCTGAAAATCTTTGCTCATTAGGGCTGTCTGGAATGGACCAATATTTGTAGTACTGGGTTTTGAAGGAGCTATTTAAAGTGCCCCTGTTCTTTTCAGTGACAGGGTTAGTAAGAGCATGTTAGGTCTGAGTCTCCTCACAGTTCCTTTGCCTGTGTTGTGACAGCCCCATCATGAGTGGCACTGCAGAAGGAGCTGTGAACCAGTGATTTTTCCAGCTGTTAGGAAAGTGCAGTGTATCTGCTCAGACTTCTGGGGGTGAGAAGACTTTTTTTTTTTTGCTGCTTCTTGTTTGGCTTTGCCTTCAGCTGTGTTGCTATGTAACAAGCATGCTTTTTCGCCTAGAGCAGAGGTGAAGGTCATGGCTTGCTTTCTCAGTGCTTTGCTGAGTATCCTTTCTGTGGGTTATGCTTACAGCAGAGACAGCAGGATAGACAAAGACAGGTGCAAACAAACACATTCCTGTGATCCTGGGTGTTTGAGGTGGTGGGGTTTTCTTTTTGTTTATTTGTTTGGTTTTCTTTTCAAAAACATTGGCTTGGTGTAACTCAGATTCAGGGAAATTTGAACCTTTTGCACATTCAGTTATGATGTAGCATTGGCCTTACAGGAAATAAAACAGGAGGGAGCTTGAATTGGAGAAGACAAGCCATGTCCTTGTGTTCTGCAGCTTAAATGGTCCTTCAGCACAGTCCTCATAGCTTATGCTTATCCTCTGTCTGCACTGGATTGTTCATAGCCCCAGGCCAAGGAATTATATTTTCTCAGCTATGGCTTTTAATGTTACCAGTAAAAGTGGGTGGGAAAGGGTTGCTTTTTCCATTAGAATTTTCTAGGCTATGGGAAGATACGTCTGTTTTGAATTGCAGTGTATGGCTGTAAGCTCAATTTTATGGGAATATGAGTCCGAGAAGGACTTCGACTTAGCTGAAAATCCTTTCGGTAGCTCCAAAATTACTTATTTTTAAATTGTTGTCCCATTATATTTCCTTGTAAAAGTCGAAGTTTGTTTTAGAGGTACTGACTCCCAATGATTTGAATTGGACAGAAAGAGGCACAGGATTTCTGAAATGCAGTCTCTTTATGTACAGAAACTTAATAAAAGGTTGACTTGGGAGAGCCAGTTTTGCAAAACCTCACTATGACTTTCAGAAAACTGGCTGGATATGCCTTGTGCTGACCTCCTGAGCTTGTGCTGCAACGCTAATAGCTTTGATTTCCTTCTGCCCAGCCTTTCCCATAGCACCTGCTTGGTGGTCATTAAAAGATCCAGATATTGCATGCAAACTTCTTCATTGGTTATGTGAGGCAGTAGGGCAAGACTAGAATTACTCTGAAAGTCAGTACTGAGACTTAGCATCTACACAGAAATAAGACTTCTGGATATCTTTGGAAGTTAGTTGCAAGCAATTTTGGGGAGAACTTGAGGTCTGTGTGAATGCTGTGACACAGAATCCTTTTCTGTCTGTTTTTCTCTCCCATAATTATGTGAACTATTGTGATTCAAAGGAAGCTCAGAGTGACTGGTGCCATTCTGGTTAAGGGAAACATGCACATGTGGTAAAACTAGGCACGCTGCAACATCTTGGCAGCAAATCCCATCTGCTACTGAGATTTAAACTTGGTTTTTGCTTCTGCTCCGCAGCCTCTCCTGCCAGTCCTCTCCAACAGGAGCTTTTCCCCCTGCAGCCAGCTGATTGCTGCTGACAGTGTCAAGCTTCTGTCCACCGAGGTTCTTGCCTGTGGGAGCTGGGTTTGTGGCAGTATGTCAAATCGTGGGCAAACTGCTGGTTACTGTCATTCCCTCTGCTGTTCTGCCTGCTGCCCAGGTTCCATGCAGCGTGGCAACACTGGCATCCAGGCACTTGCATGGTGCACGCATTCTCATCCTGCTTTTTAGCTGTCCAAGTAAAAACCTCAGGCAGTCTCTGCTGAGGATGTAGCTTCAGCAGGTGCTGCTGATGCTGCTGGAGTTGTGGCTTTTTGTGTGCATGCATCTAAGCATAAGCTTGCTAGCATGCATGGAGTCCTTTCTGCAGCTGGTGTTCTGCCTCAGCAGCCTACGGACTGGCTGTCAATGCTGGGTGTGTTGCAGAGGGAAGGTGAATGCGCTATATCCATCTGTGTTGGAGCTGTCCTGTGCTGGGGAGCAGCCTCAGCTGCTCTGTGCGACTGCTCTGAAATTGCATTCAGACTTCCCACAGTGGTACACATTTGTATGCAGGTGGAGTGTGTGTGTGCACATGAACATGCTAAGGTGAAGCAGCAGCATGGTGAGAAGTCAGGTGAGTGAAGGCGGTCTGAGAAAGACAGAGTCAAGGGGCAAGGTCTGGCAGAGGGGTGATTTATCAGGAAGGATTTAAGACACGATTAGTATCTTATACGTGGAAGTATACAGTATCGTATACACTGAAGTATTGGGAAATTTTAACTTTTAATGTGAGACTTGGGGTTTTTTTGTGTGATTTTTTTGTTCTGCCATGAAGATGTGGATCGGACCTGTGCGTGGCAGAGACCAATGCAGTCCCTTGACTGTAGTCACACTTACAGCGACATTTTCTTATTGCTAGAATCACAGAATCACAGAATATTAGAGGTTGAAGGGAACTTGAAAGATCATCTAGTCCAACCCCCTGCCAGGGC
>VWZZ01007899.1:76193-88881 GCA_013399095.1 Psophia crepitans | reverse complement strand
CCACACAGGACCAGCCCCATCTCCGTGACATCAGAGATTAAGTGAGATTCCAGACTTTGAAGTTCTGGTAGCCACAAACTCTTCATACAATTCATGGACAGAGAGAGAGAGAAAAAGAGATTCAAGACAGAGAGAGAAGCATTTCAGTAAAATAATACAATCCATTTAAACAGAGATTGGAATCTCTACCCTACTGTGTCATGAGTACTGGAAGATGTCTGAGAAAACACGAAACAGATTAGTGGCCTTGTGCTAGATGGTAGATCAAGGAATGGGCAAAGGTTCTCGGGGACTTATGTGAATCTTACTTCACGTCTTCCCCAAAGCCTTCCTGCTGTGTGGTCCAGGCAGCTCCCTGACCATCATGCTGCTCTCTTGGGTCTCTGGTCATGCCAGTGAATCACAAGCAAAGCACTTAGAGACTTAGAGAGAGGTGGACCTGTGAGGATCCCATCGTTTCTGCCTTTCTGGGAACTGACCCTTCATATAATAAATAGCACCACATTCTAAGGAGTTAGATCCTATGGAGGAGAGGAGAATCCATCTAGTTTTATTTCATGTTGTGATTCTGTACCCTGGTTTCTTACACAAGGTAAAAGAAATGGAGGTGGAAAGTCATGTTACTTTGGAGAAAGTCAGAACAACATTTATAGATGGGAAATGCCCACTCTAAATAAAACTAGGTGCGAAAGGAGTGTGCTTCTACTAGTCTTCAAAAATGGAATTACACACTCAAAATATGACATTTTCTGGGATTCAGCTTTTCGTGGGAGAAGAAAATGCGACATGGATTTCTTTGTGTTCAGATGCTAAAACACAAATAGGACTCTCAGTAAGCAGTGAGAGAACATCTCTCTAAGGCCTTTTCACTGGCAGTCTGTGGAAATGCCGTGACCTCATCCGCCAGCCCTAGCAAGCCAGTCACTCATCTCATTAACCGTCCTGAAGCTGAAAACCTTTGTTTGGATAAAAAAGGTAGATGAGGTTTTGTTAGTGATGACAAACAGGCCACATCAATAGTAGCTTCAGTTGGTTACCTGAACTTTCTCTTGTCTGTAGGAAAAGAAAATAAGAAACTTTCCTGTATCTGGAACTGCTATATGTTTTTCGTTACATATTCCCAGCTCATCCCCATCTTCCCTTCGCTCTCTATTGTTTTCCTGTGCTCACACAACAGGGAACACCTACAGCAAGTAGCAGCATATGACAGCAAGTGCAGGATCCTCGGTCTCCTGCTGCTGCCTGAAATGACATTGAATCATAGAATAGAATCATAGAATGATTTGGGTTGGAAGAGACCTCAAAGCCCATCCAGTCCCACCCCCCTGCCATGGGCAGGGACACCCCCCACCAGCCCAGGGTGCCACAAGCCCCATCCAACCTGGCCTTGGGCACTGCCAGGGAGCCAGGGGCAGCCACAGCTTCTCGGGGCACCCTGTGCCAGGGCCTCAGCACCCTCAGAGGGAAGAATTTCTGCCTAATAGCTAATCTAAATCTCAACTCTTTCAGTTTAAACCCATTCTCCCTTGTCCTTTCCCTGCCTACCCTGTAACCAGCCCCTCTCCAGCTTTCCTTCAGCCCCTTCAGCCCCTTCAGGCACTGGAAGGCCACAATTAGGTCTCCTCGGAGCCTTCTCTTCTTCAGACTGAACAAGCCCAGCTCCCTCAGCCTGTCCTGGCTTTCCTCTCAGCCAGAGGAAGATACAACACTTCCCTACATTCATGCACTCCCTGCATACAAAGCAACAGTTTCCAATTAATAGGAAAATTGAGAATGATAACCTCTTGACATATCTCTCCAATTCACTTCTTCATAACCCGACAGATCACTTATCTTCAACTTGCCCTCTTCTAAACTGCATAGGTGACTCAATCCTACTTACAGACAGAATATCTTCAAAATACAAACTTCCCCCTGGAGAGAGAAATCCCACTAACAGTAAGTGTTGTGCGGTGGTGGCTTAGCAACCAGGTGCACCTCTGTGGGTAACTTTTCTGCCAGGCGCTGTGAGCAGCTAGAAAGCTTGCTATGTGTAATAAACCCAAGTTTCATCCAAGAGAAAAGCAACACAGCAATAATTTGGAAGAACTCAAAGTACAAAAATAAAACCTCCAAAGGATATACTGAACTGCTGTCCTTCACCCCAAGAAACCCCTTCCCTTTTTGGCCATCCCACCATGAATGGCTCTTTGAGCCTTCTCTCCCTTTCCCATTTCTCTGTTCCTGGCTTATTTGCAGTGTGTTGTTGGTGATGGGCATGGTCACCAACCCCTTTGGGGACGCATTCTAGATTCTCCAGCTAGACACTTCAGATTCATTAATCTTTGAATATCCTTAGCCACAACACCCTCCAGTTGCTACCAAAGCTTATTCTTGGGCTCCCTGCACCCACGCTCCTGGCATAGCAGTATCCGTCCATAGGCATCCAGGAGCAGGACCCTTGCTGGAGTTCACTCAACCTTTGCTGCCCTCAGGAGCTTGTTGGAAAGTACATACCATTCTTCTCTCCTGAAACACCTAAAAGCACAGGATTTCATCTCTGTGGGGTGGAGAATGATGAAAGACATGCAACCTGTCAAGAGAGTCCACAGCATGAGAGACCTGCTCTGTCCGTGTACAAGAGCAGCATTGCCAGAGGGCTAGAAGAGCAACAACATGATTACAGAGGCATTCATGCGGGCAGATTACATACCATTTGATCATCTTTCCTCCACACAATATAGAAGACACTGATAAAATTAATTTAACTGGAAAAGACAAATAATGGATTCAGAAAAGAGATGATCCATGCAGCAGTGCAACAGACAGATCAGCCCGTCCAAAACATTGTGGGGGTGTTACAGAAGGGAGCATGAGATTATATTTAGCCAATACATGAGTGATACAGCTCTGGGATGAACTTGTCACTTTTTTTATTGTACTAAGCCAAAGCTGAAGCTGCTATAAAGCACAGAGAGAAGAACTAAATTCGTTTTGAAAGGGTAAATGCCCACTAACGTACCAGATGATAGATGTTATGAACTGAAATTCATGCTGGGCATTAAAAGCAGGATAGCAGATGTTTGCAGATACACTGAAAAGGAGCAGAGGGGTGTCACAGTAAAAAGTTACTTCAAATGTGCTTGAGAAATGGGCTTAGTTGGATTGCGACATCCACATTTTCTCCCCTGAATAACAAAATCTTTTTTCTTTAGTACAAAAATGTTTATTGTTTTTTGTTTTGTCTGAAATGAAAATTCCAGAAGAAAATCTTTCCCCCGACTAATGCCTCCTAAAGGCTCAGCAGCAGGTGCCAAAGAAGGAATTACACAAGAGGGATGCAACCTGCATAGTTCCAGCCTAAACTATGCTGAGAACTTGTGGAATGGTCCTTCACAGCAAGTTAAACCACCCATCAGCTCCTTTCCAGTACAGCTGAAAATCATAGCTCTAAGCATTTCACTGCCTCCCAGGGTGGCAATTCTGCAAACAAGCAGGAATCCACAAGACTGGCATAGACCGGCCAGGCAAAACCAGTGCCACCCTTCGAGCATGTGGCAGGCCAAGGACTTTGAAGCCTACGATAGCAAAGGAGGAATGTCAGTGAGAATGTCGTGCAGTAAAGGCACATTGTCCTTACAACAATCCTTCTCCCAGAGGAGGTCCCTAACCTGTATATTGCAGATTTGCGTAATAAAGCTAAGGAGGTAACAGAGGCCCCATTTGCGACATGACCGATAATCACGTCGGCAAGTTTTGCACGTTGATTTGTTCCATTGTCCTTTCAAAGAATGATGGCTATCGGTAAGACTTGCAGAAATGAGTGCTTTTAGGTGAAGCTGTGAGCAACAACAGAAATATACCCAAACAGCTCTGACTTCAGACCCGTGACATTATTCATGTGCTCCTCAAACGCACATGGCCAGATTTCTCCTGATCATGGGAGGTAACTGCATACCAGTGTTGGAGAAGACAGCTGTTAAAAGATATGTCAAGCTGCTTACAGACATGTCACAAAGCCATCCAGGATTTAAGCTTTTCTGGGAATACATCCAGAAGCATTCACAGGATAAATAGGAATCATTTCTACGCTTAGAGAAAAAGGGCCAAACCCTGATTATTCAAAATAATAAAGCCTGACAGGCAACCCAGTGATTGCACCTCAGAGGACACACATGTCTGTTCTTCCTTTCCCGACTAAATCATGGGATAATCTTTCTACAGTATGATTATTTGTAATAAAGCAATGCGTTTTGCCTGCAAGAACTTGGCTCTGTTTCATCAACATGGGCTAGATCAAATTCTGTCTATATGAAAACACTGTCACAGGTTGCCCAGAGAGGTGGTAGATATCCCATCCCTGGAAATATTCAAGACCAGGTTGGATAGGGCTCTGAGCAACCCGATGTAGTTGAAGCTGTTCCTGTTCATGGCAGGGAAGTTGAACTAAATGGCTTTTAAAGGTCCCTTCCAATCCAAACCGTTCCATGATTCTATGACAAAGTCAACTGCAGTCTATTCCTTGAAAGCTTACCTGTGGATGGCCTTAGTCACCCAGCTCCCTAACAGAAAGAGGAACCTTTTTTCTCTTCTTGCTCCTGGAAACTACAGGGTGGGCAATCTAGGGTCATGTCATCTAGGGTCATCTAGGGACAACCAATATCATTTACCTGGTCTTGTACCAGCTTTTGACACTGTCCCACACGACATCCTTGTCTCTAAACTGGAGAGACATGGATTTGATGGATGGACCACTCGCTGGATAAGGANCCGACACGCTGGAGGGAAGGGATGCCATCCAGAGGGACCTTGACAGGCTGGAGAGGTGGGCCTGTGAAAACTGCATGAAGTTCAAGGCCAAGTGCAAGGTCCTACACATGGGTTGGGGCAATCCCAAGCACAACTCCAGGCTGGGTGGAGAATGGATTGAGAGCAGCTGTGAGGAGAAGGACTCGGGGGTGCTGGTTGATGAGAAGCTCACCATGAGCCGGCAGTGTGCGCTGGCAGCCCAGAAAGTCACCCGGGTCCTGGGCTGCATCAAAAACAGTGCAGCCAGCAGGGTGAGGGAGGGGATTCTGCCCCTCTGCCCCACTCTGCTGACACCCCCCTGCAGTGCTGCGTCCAGCTTGGGGGTCCCCAGGACAGGAAAGTCATGGAACTGCTGGAGCAAGTCCAGAGGAGGCCACAAGGTTGATCCGAGGGCTGGAGCCCCTCTGCTACGAGGACAGGCTGAGGGAGTTGGGCTTCTTCAGCCTGGAGAAGAGAAGGCTCCGGGGAGACCTGATCGCAGCCTTCCAATACCTAAAGGGGACCTACAGGAAAGCTGTTGAGGGACTGTTTCTTAGGGAGTGCAGTGACAGAATGAAGGGTAATGGGTATAAGGTAAAAGAGAGGGGATTTAGATTGGTTGTTAGGACGAAATCCTTCCCTGTGAGGGTGCTGAGGCCCTGGCACAGGGTGCCCAGAGAAATTGTGGAGGCCCCATCCCTGGCAGTGTCCAAGGCCAGGTTGGATGGGGCTTTGGGCAATCTGGTCTAGTGTAGGGTGTCCCTGTCCATGGCAGGGGGCTTGGAACTAGATGATTCTTGTGGTCCCTTCCAACCCAAACTATTCTGTGATTTTATGATGTTTTTTTAACTCTCAAGGTACTTAAGGACCTGCTGCAGCAAGGCACAGTGATTTTCAAACACACCAAGATAAGATCACACCCAACTCAACAGATTATGGAAACCTCAGGAAGAGTTTGTCTTCTGGAACTACAAAGCCTTTCTAGTTAGTTTAGCTAAGGTCTCTGGGGACAGCACATGAGAAGCAGAGATTAGTGAGAAACTCTCCCACCCCATGTGCCAAGAAGTGCCATTAACTGCTCATTCCATTACTCATGTCCACTCCTAACCAGCACGTTCCCCTCCCCACCTGCTTTACCTGATTCCCAGCTTTAGACTACTCATATTTTATTTACCCTGCAGCATGACCAAACTTAATTGTGCTGACGCCTTGCCTCCATCCTACTGTGCTTTAAGGCAACCTCTTTGCAAAGGGTACCATGACCAAAGGACTCAATCCATAAAGGAGGTGCAAGCCTGGGGCGGAGAGAAATGACTGTATGGAAACGTCTACCTCTCAGAAGGGCCATCTTCACCTCGTCTCCCAGGTTCTGCTCTGACTCTGTAGCATCATCTTTGTGCAAACCCAAGTTGCATCTCTTCTTCATCCCACTTTCCCACCATGCTGCCTCAGCTTCTCTCACTCTGCCACCTCTGTGTCAAACAGCTTCCCTCCTCTGGAGCAACTCCATTTTTTAATCTTGCCTGGACAGGAACACTGAGCTTTCAACAAGGTCCTTCCAGTGAGTCAGCCGCCACTTGCACACATGCTTGTGAGCAGGGTGTAATAAGCAACGTAAATTAGTCTATTGTTCACTTCAACCCCGTGTGTGGTGAGAACTCATAAGAACAATGCACTCCCCATAACATGTCTCCTCCACATTATCAGCCTCTGATCTTAATCCCAGGAGTCAATGTCACAATCCATCACTGCTAATGAGTGTGAGGTCCCCCAGGCAGGGGCGTTATCTCACTTGTTATCTAAAGGGCCATACGAGGTTATGGCAACAGTGCAATTAAGTAAAGGTTACATCGGCCTGAAAGTGTTAGCGCTGACTCTTTGGGAACACTTCTATGTTATCAGAGACTAGAGGGAGCAAAAATGAATGCCTTTATATGCTGCAACTCACATGTCTCTTTCTGGTTGATGAGAAGCTCACCATGAGCCGGCAGTGTGCTCTGGCAGCCCAGAAAGCCACCCGTGTCCTGGGCTGCATCAAACCCAGTGCAGCCAACAGGGCCAGGGAGGGGATNGAGGCCACAAGGTTGATCAGAGGGCTGGAGCCCCTCTGCTACGAGGACAGGCTGAGGGAGTTGGGCTTGTCCAGCCTGGAGAAGAGAAGGCTGCGGGGAGACCTGATCGCAGCCTTCCAGTACCTAAAGGGGCTCCAGGAAAGCTGGTGAGGGGCTGTTTATTAGTGAGTGCAGTGACATGACAAGGGGGATGGGTTTAAACTAAAAGAGGGGGGATTTAGAATGGGCTTTAGGAAGAAATCCTTCCCTGTGAGGGTGCTGAGGCCCTGGCACAGGGTGCCCCGAGAAGCTGTGGCTGCCCCTGGCTCCCTGGCAGTGTCCAAGGCCAGGCTGGATGGGGCTTTGGGCACTCTGGGCTGGTGGGGGGTGTCCCTGCCCATGGCAGGGGATTGGGACTAGATGATCCTTGTGGTCTCTTGTGAACCCAAACCATTCTATGATTCTGTGGTTCTGCTTCCATTGCTGGGACCTTGCAACCCAGCAGATCGCAGTACCAACAGAATCACAGAATCACAGAATGAAATACTGCCGGCCTTGGGCATCTACCAACACAGACATGTGTGAGTGTTGTGGTCTGAAAGCAGGATTGAACATGTTGGAGAAGTTCTGAAAACAGTTTGCTGTTTATTGCCCCCAAATGTTCACTTACTACCAGAAGTATTTCCTGAGGTGAAGGTAAAGGGTAAACACACAGGCAGTAATACTTTATCAGTAGGTCCTACTTAGCCCTGTTGCCAGCATCGAGTGAAATATCACAACCACTGAGCAAACTGAACTCTAGAAGAACAACCCTAAATAAGATAAAACACTAACACCATCCCATCTTCAACCTCCTTTCTGGGTAACCTTTGCCACAGACAGCAAAAATTATTCCTTCTCCTCCACGGGCAGGTCACTCCATCAGGGCAAGGAAAGTTGCTACCTTCATCTCACCCGGTTCCTGTTCCAGCTAGAAAGGATGATCTTGCACCGACAGGCTCTGCCAAGAATTCAAGTAAATGTCTAGTCTTTCAGTAGTACCTACAGTGCCTGCCCTTCACACATGTCATGAGCTACTTACAGAAATTATTTGCAGCTGTCCCCTTAAAGGAGAAAGTGTCTACAACGCCCTTAAGACACACTTGCCTCTGCATATGACTCAGCTGCAGATTTAAGTGCAATGGAGTCAATCCTGGGACAATCAGGTCAAGGCTATCAAAGCATATTGTCTCTAGGCACAGTTCACTGGAAAGAGTGATCGCTCTGCCTTGCCTCACGTATTATCTCAACAGCTTGGCTGCAGGTCTGTGACTCGCCTTTGCTCCCATGCTTGCCCAGTGTGTCTGGGCAGGGGCTGCAGGTGCTGGGCCTTCCCCCAGTCCTTCCTACCATACGTGGTAAGTCAGTACTGAGGTCAAATCCAAGTTTGGGAATTCAGCTAGGGAGCTAAGGGATGAAAGACAAACCTGTGTTATACTAGAAGTTATATACCAGGTCAGATTAGATGGTGCAGTGGTCTCCTCTGGCCATTCAACCCGTTCTTGAAAGTCATTGCTTTCAAACACGTGTTGGGCTATATTTAAGAACAAGCATGATGGAGAGATGGAAAGCCTGTGTTTGACACTTAGGGATGGGTGAGTTGAGGAGCAGTCAAAGCACTTCTGGAGCTGTATAGTAGCAAATAACGTCAAGAGGAGAAATTCATCTGAAGGTTTTCAGTGAGCAAGAGGAAATGGCTGAACAGTCCAGGCCTTAATCAAATTACAGGTGCATGACAGCTTGGGGCACTAAGGTTAAAACAAAACAAACAAACAAACAAACAAACAAACAAAAAACCACCAAAAAACCCCAACCCAACAACAACAACATTACAGTTATATTTTGCATTTGGATCAATGAAACACTATCAAGTATCAGACGTCAGGAAGGACAAAGGACAACGGAATTTTGTGTTTCTTGGAGAAGATGCTGCACTAAACTTCAGTCGAGAAAGGTTGGGTGCAGGATCTCAGGCAAAGCAGACTATGAATAAAAGCAAGAGGTAAAGAGGTGTTCTCCAGAGGCACATCCTAGAGAAGAGTGTTTCTATTAATTGCTGCAGGGCTAAGTCGAAGTGCTTTTGAATCTGCTTTGAGTCTGCAAAGTGAGCCAGCCCAGAGGTGGTGGTGGGCAGAGCTCAGACCATGCGTCAGTCCCACTGCTTCACTAACAAAGAGTGTTGTGTCAAAGAAAAGTTCAGGACCTGCACCAGATATCATGTGAACTGATGGATACAACTAACTCGCAGTCCTTCCAAGCTGCAGCTTAAGGGTGTGCATCTCTCATCCCAGAGAAGGGATATGAAATCTATAGATAAAGGAGCACAAGCCTCTTAAATCACCAGCTGCACTCATTCAGCAGGGACAAACAGAGCACATACATCTGCACAGGCTGGCTTTCAGTAGAAAGGGACTTCTTTTCTGGTGGCATTTCAAGCGCCTTTAATCAGGCACATCATTTGGATTCGACTAAAGGACAGGTTTAGAGTCTCTGTTTTGCCAGCTGGCTCATCCCCTTACTCAGGTTAACCCCAGCATCACGCAGAATGATGTCAGTGTCTATTTGATGACATGATGACCAGGAGAGGGGAGGACAGTCAGTGGCTGGTAAGCTCGCCTGGGTCTGAGGAGCATTGAGTTCAGTCCTGGAACTTCCCATTGCTATCTTTAAGCAAGCACATTTATCGAGTCTAAGATCTCTTAGGGTTGCCACTCTTAATGGCCACGTCAGGCATTTCAGGGTGAAATAGTGATGAAATCTGGTGTATCTCACACTGTTGGTTAAGCTTGGGATCAAGTCCAGTGCTGACATTATACCACCCCACTGATAACTGCAAGCCTGTAACAAACAGTTGCCCTATCCTGAGCTCCAGTGCTGCCTGGAGAAGGTGGGCAGCACTAGCATTATCATGGTTCCAGGCACATTCTCTCAGGGGCTTTGACCTACCTTGGTACCAGCAAAGTTGAGCACACCACGTCACTGCCTGTCCGCAGTATTCCAAACCCACTTCTTCCTGGTCATAGCAGAGGCTTTGAACAGGCAGTAGTGGGGTCAGTCTGGAAGACCAGACCTGTTCTTCATCTCAAGACAAGGGTGTGATTGCAGAAGTCAACAGACAAGTTACTAGAGAGACACTTCTTATTTCTTCTTCCATCCATCATATTCTGCCCATAATCAGATACAAGCTACGTTTTTCATACAGTAATCGCTGACTAGGAGAAAAGTACCCAAATACCCATTTAACTTTCTTTAGCTGATGTACACCAGAGGCAACAAGGGCTCACCAGCACCCCTGATGCTCCTCCATCAATTAGCTGTTGCAGCTTTGGTGATGGAGCAACTCAGGACTTTGCAGCAATGATACAGCAGGCAAGAGTTTCCCAGATCAAGAGGATTTGTAAGGGGCTAAGCAAACACCACAGGCAAGCAACTGAACCTGTAGACTTTCAAATTGGATCAGCAGGAGTTTGACGTAGTGATGACCGTGTTCTGCAGCCTCACTCAGTGCCAGGAAGCAGGGTTAGTGTCACCTACAGGAATGGTGACTGATTTAGACACATTCCATCCCTCCCACTCCCTCTACTTTCCTGGCATGATAGGCATACCTGTCATTATTTTTTCCATTATTCATCCCCAGCTCTGTGGGGATGAAGTGGTCACACAGGGGAGATCAGCAGCCACAGCAGCTCCCCAAGAAGCTCAACACAGCTCCGCTTTCTCTTGATAAGCTGGCAGAGACGAGACAGAGGGAAAATTCCTCTGGCCTCCCGCCTTCACCTTCCAGCTGCTTCACAGACCCAATCCCTTCAGGAAGAGTGCCAGATTTGACAAAACATAAGGCTTTTGCATTGAACACGTGCAGATTGGCACACTCAAAGGACTAGGGGCAGGACTTACACATGCCACTAAAGTAATTGAAGGAGAAAACCTTGGAGCTGGAATTAAGACCCAAAGGGAGGTAAGGGGAACAAACGGCTCCACTCTGGTCCTTGAAGCAGGTGTGTTATCAGCACAAGTACACACACAGGGCAAAGCTCATCGCTTAGGTCCTCAGTGACAAAACTGGGACCAGGAGGCACAAGCTCCAGCCATACCCATGTCCAGCTATATGTTGCAACCTGGATGCATATCACCACTCCCAGGACGAGACGGATATTCAGACCACAGCAGTTTAACATGGTGGTCAGTGGAGAAGTATACAAAGTGGCATGGAGCAGCTTCTGACAAGTCCGAAGGGCTCAGCTAACAAGTTCCTGTCTGCGAACAGATGTGGTGCAAGGGTTATCACTGAACAGAGAGCACATCTGCTAAGAAATCATCCTGGCATGTTTATGGGTTGCTCTACAAGTTTTGTCAATGATCCATCACAAAACACTGAGGAAATTTCTCAGGGAGTTAGGAGAGGTGAACATACAAGAGGCTAACCTCTACAAGTCGTCAGCCAACTACGAAACGTTAAGAGGAGCCAGGGAATGCTGGCCCTATAAAACATTCACATGAGCAAGATACAGCCACCGACTTAATAAACTAATAAACTAATTAGTTTATTTCACATCGCTCTCCCCTTCCTCTGTGCTGTCTCCATCAGACTGAGCCTTTAAATTGAAACCTATATGATATGGTATGCAACTCCTTACAGTGCCACTAACACACTCCGGTCAAGGCAAAACCAAGACACCATGCATCTCTCACCTTTCTCAGTGCTTCTTGAGGCCATCACCTGGATTCAGGGCAGACAGAGGCAAAGTCCAGGGAGGAAACGGTGATGCTGGCTCTCACTGAAGGCAGTTTGATTTGGTCGGTACCATCTTCCAAAGGTAACCTTCAAAAACCCAGGACTGCTACTCACAGGAGCAGACGCAGCTGTGAAGGTGATGAGGACATGAGATGCTCCCCTTCAGCTGACAAAGAGCACGGCATGGACCTGCCATACCACTGGTAGGATGGCAGGTGTCTCCCTATCCTTGGCTGAAAATTTGCCACTGGCCTATATTCAATTGCTACTTCTTTGTATTTACAGGTTCCTCTAGTTTTTATTTACAGGTTCTTTTTATTTAAACAGGTTCGTTAATTTTCAGAGTGGGAAAACCCACAAGTTTCCATTCTGCTCTTTCTCCACATTCCATGTATTTTCATAGCACAAGGAAGCACCAGAAACTTGGGTGTCTCTGGGACCGGATCTGTGGTTGCTGCTTCTCTACAAACACAGGGGGAAGACATTAGTAAAGCAGCATAGCAAATGCTGTGATTACTTACACCCCTTAAAAAAAGATTTACAAGGAAAAAAACAGCATTTGATGAATACTGAAGGCATCTTACGTTTGGCGTTGGTCCAGAAGCAGCCTTCCTTAGAGAAATTTTAGACTGTCCCACTCTGCCCTGCGCTGGGGCGGCCTCACCTCCAGTGCTGGGGGCAGGTTTGGGCGCCACAGCACAAAAAGGGCATAAAACTGTTGGGGAGTGTCCAGAGGAGGGAACAAAGGTGGGGAAGGGTCTGGAGGGGCAGGCGTGTGAGGAGAGGCTGAAGGCCCTGGGCCTGTTGTCCTGGTGTCAGCTGAGAGAGAGTTAATTTCCTTCACAGCAGCCAGCATGGGGCTGTGGTTTGGGTCTGTGCTGGAAGCAGCGCTGATAGTGCAGAGATGTTTTTGCTGTTGCTGAGCGGTGCTTGCACAGAGCCAAGGCCTTTGCTGCTTCTCGCACCGCCCCGCCGGCGGGATGGCTGGGGGTGTGCGGGGAGTTGGGAGGGGACAGACAGGGCAGCTGACCCCAGTGACCAAAGGGACATTCCATACCATATGGCGTCATGCTCGGTTTGTAAGGGGCTGGGAGGA
>VWZZ01007899.1:60832-75814 GCA_013399095.1 Psophia crepitans | reverse complement strand
GCAGCGTCTGGCCAACGCTCTCAGCCATCTGCTGTGATGGGGCTGGGCCTGTGTGGGGCCAGGGGTTGGGCTGGTGGGCCTGGGGGGGCCCTTCCAGCTTGGGATATTCTATGGTTCTGTGATTCTAGTTAAGCACAGAACTGGAAGAAAAAACCACAGATAACATAGTCTTTGGATCACATAGCCATGGATAATTTTGTGCACAATATTTTTTTGCTGATTCAAATAGTTTGCAAACATGGGTTTAAACTAAAAGAGGGGGGATTTAGATTGGACTTTAGGAAGAAATCCTTCCCTGGGAGGGTGCTGAGGCCCTGGCACAGGGTGCCCCGAGAAGCTGTGGCTGCCCCTGGATCCCTGGCAGTGCCCAAGGCCAGGCTGGATGGGGCTTTGGGCAGCCTGGGCTGGTGGGGGGTGGCCCTGCCCATGGCAGGGGGGGTGGAACTAGATGGGCTATGAGGGCCCTTCCAAACCTATCCATTCTATGATTCTATGAACATTTTCACCTATACAGTTTCAACTCTGCATTTTAAATATCAAAATCCTTCACTGCAAATAGCTGTCTCGTGGTCTGCAAAGAAAGTCACTCTAGAGATAAAACCCAAAGGACTTATACTTCTGCACTGATTTACCAGATATTTTCCCTGGAGATGCCAGAGTAAAACATCAGAGAGGGACAGATTCATGCTGTGTGTTAACCACACGTGTTCTTTACATTAATCCTTTATGTTTCACTGTAACATCCAGTTTTAAGCACGGATTTCACTTTAATCTTTTACTTCAGTCCAAGAAGGGAGAAGTGGGTAGAGATAGTCACAACAACAAAAATTTACATCATAAGTAGATAAAATCAGACAGTATATGGGGGAAAATGGGGAAGGTACACAGAGAAGGCACATGGATGGGATAAGGATGCAGGTCTCTTATTCGCTGTTTCCACCACCCACACCCTCAGGTTTCTCTGCTGACAGTGGCATGTATTACTCTTTACAGCTACTAGGGACAGTTTGCAGAGTAATTAGAGCACTGGGTCCCGATCCTCCTGCTCCAGCAGGACATGCACAGGGACAGAGCAGGGCTCCTTGAGGTCTTTTCCAACCTTAATGATTCTATGATTCTAGGATTCTAAGTCATTAGTTGAAACAATGCTGAGTAGTGACAGGCCCAAGCCACCATAAACAATAACTAGGTACTCTCAGAGCTTTCTTCAAAATGTCTGGGAAAACAGAAATCCCACCCTTCACAGACGCTGGGAGAGTAACTCTGTGACCAGAACAAAGGAAGAGTTTAGAAAGCAGCAAACACAGTACTACCAAATCCCCAAGTCCCTCTTCTGGTAGCTTTTGCACAGCAAGGTAAGAAGGAAACATACTCAGAGAGTTTAAGGAGAAGAGGTGAGGAGCAAAGGGGAGCCCTGGCATCTCTACTGGAGGAAGGAGCTGCCTCGTGGCACAGCAAAAGTGGCAGCGGCTTCTCAGCAGCAGCATCTTACGTTGGCTCTGGGAGCCCTCCAGTGGCTGCGCACAGCAGGAACCGCGTGGGTGTCCCTGTCCCCAAAAAGAAGAGAGGTATGGGGACCCTCCGGCAGCATAGCTGCCGAGATGAGAAGAGGGAGTCAAGCATCAGCCCTTCCTCCAGCCTGAAGCAAAAGCAGCACACCTCATGCTAAGCCCTGATAGGAAATGGACGCTGTAAGATTAGGCAAGATTGTTGTTGAGATGACGTGGAGGGCAGCGTGGCCAGCTTTCCACAAGCCCCAGGCCCTGGGCACTACCAAACAGCACGGTAAGTTTCCTGAAGCTAAACACAGAAGGAAAGGGCAAGCATTTGCACAAGGATTCTGGGCAAAAGCTGGAGCTCAGCTTATTTCAAATGCAGGTTAACAACAAGGAAGAGAATTGACTCATCACTCGCCAGGGTCATGGGAGTCTGGACAGAACAAGGTACCACAGGACACCAGAGCACTCTTCCACCACTGAACCTTGGCACAAGTGCTCAGATAATTTTGAAAGAAGAAGGTGTTTTTATAGACCTAGGGGTGACAATAACCCGTAAGCACAATGGGTAAAACACAGCTGGATTGCAGGTTCTGGGTTCAGGAGGATGAACTACTTCAAGCCAGGAGAGCAAGGGTCTCACGTGCCACCTCCTTAGGCAGATCGCAAGCACTTCTGCCAGATCAGTGAGTTGGTAGCACTTGAGATCTGTCCCCTCTTGCACCATCACACACATGAAGTGGATGTTTGCAACCCCAGTCCCCAGTTCCCTTCCTTTAGGTGGAAAACAGTAATACTCTGATTCCCTCTGTTGGATTTTTCACATGATTGACCACAAAACTATTAATATCTGAATCCAGAGCTGGTTCAGCTAGACTACTCATTTCCTCCAAGGAGAGGAAAACCGCAACTTCTTCCATCCCTGGAAAAACCTTTTGTGACTGCAAGACCAGCAGTTCAGATGTAGTAGAGCGGGTTCTGGTTTGCTGATACACCTCAGCGGAGGAGCATCAACCAGCATGAGAGAGTTCGGTTTGCTTCTTCTGTGCCTCCTTCGCATCTCCAGGAAGGGTGAGTTCCAAGCCTGTGCTGTCTGATCAGGGCTTTTCTTCTCACTCTTGTCAACGTGCCAGGGGAATTGCCTGGCACAATAAACTCTCCAAGAATTGTACAATCCACCATGTTGCTTAAAAGAATCCTGAAATTCCAGGTGCATGTGAGAATACTGAAAAACTCAAAGACTTGACTCTGCAGTTGTCAGAGAGGTCTTTGGCTTGGGGTTTTTTTTTTGTGCATTTCTTGCTTTTTTAATTTGTGCAGGGACTTTATCTTCATCTAACTTTCCCCCTGCATTGTCAGTTGGGTGCAGCATCTCCATCACCACCCAGAAGTGTTGTTTCGTATTCTCAGGAGCTATGACACAAGAGACACAAATTGCTCCAGTTCCACTGAGCACTCAAACTCACATTTAACTGCAAGTATGCACCTAAGTTCCATTAAGCACAATGGGATTTGCTTTGGTATACTAGCAAACAGTGTTTGCTAAAGGAAGGCTCGTGTCTGTGGTGGTCTCCAGCTCTCAATCTTGTTATTGTGTTCGTGACCTCAAACCATTTCCACTGACAATTGACCTGACAGCTCCTTTCAGGAGTTGTGTTTCCAATCCCTTACCTCATGTAAGGTGTGTAGGCTATTTTCCTACAGCCTCCAGCCCCATGAACAAATAGAGGCTGGATATTAGCAAGAGCAAGCCATGGAAGACAAACCATGCTGAAGTTTTAAGGTTAAGATTAAATTATACACAAGATGCTGACCTAGGCAAACTGTGTTTCCACAGAGATGGGTGGAGCTGGTGATATTTGAAGCACTTATTTTCAACATTATTTGAAGGCAACTGGTGGTTTATGTACTAAAAATAATGTTCTGCTTAAGATTTTAAAAAAATGCAAACCAAAAAGGTAACAGAGAAAAGCAAGTCATGTACTCAAAAGCACATGATCTGCACTTCTCCAAAAGTAAGAAGTTACAGTGACATATAACTGTAAAATGAACAAGAAAAAAGTAATTAAATAAAATAGAAAGCAGTAACATTTCCTGTTTTCACAGCCAGGTCTTTGTGGTCAAAGTCCATGAGCATCCTGTAGCTCGTGTGGCCATGTAGGCTTGTATACTAGATTACGTAGGCTGCAAAAGGTACTCATATATTTATAACGAATGACAAGTCAGCCCAGCTCCAGATCTCAGTAATCAAAATACTGGTTTGGCACTGATTCTGGATAAATAACTTAATGGCAGGGAACTGGTCCTACGTTGACTGTTGTCCATTGTGCAGTGCACAATAGATTAGCACAAGCTGCACTGCCACTGAGGTATTAGTCAAATATTATGGAGAACAGACATAGAACAAGCAACAAATCTTATCTTGGAGTTTGCTCAATTAACCCCACAGCTGAATGCTCACAGACCACAGTGAAGCCAGCTAGACCAGGGAAGGGTGCCAATTATTTACGTGACACCCTGAACATTTTTCGCAATTATTCCCAGCTATTGAGAGCAGAGTTCCTGATATAATGAAGCCATCAAGGGAGTTTTACAAGACAGGAATCTAGCCACAGACGTTCCTGGAGCCACAATCTGCTGCTGCAGCTGTTGCAGTAGCAAGACAGTGGGTAGATACGCATATCTGTATGGAAAGCCCTGCCTACAGGTGCTGTTTGCTGACCCTCTTGGTTCCTGGGGAAGGGAAACAGGTGAGACGACGAATTTTCCTGATATACTTCCAAGGTGGGGAACGTCCACCCAGGTGAAGGCTATTTTCATCACTGGACAGAAACCATCAGGCTGGGTCTGGCAGCAGCGAGGTTCAGCTCCCCAGACCACGCTAGGGTTTATTGTGACTAAATTTGGCCAAGGGAGTAAAATCCCAACCGTTTGTGGCAGCTGGGAAATCCAGGATTTTCCCTGCTGTGACACCAGGACAAGGCCTGTCTGGGAAGATACCGGCAGCTAGAGCCCATGCAGTCACAACCTGCTCTGCCAACAGGGAGATGTTTTCTTCACTGCCAAGGGCATCCTCCTTCCTATGACAGGAGCTGATACAGGGAACTCGCATGTTCTCACTGGCCCATGTAAGATGAGCATCTCCAACTCTTCATTCAGATCCTGTCACGTCTTACAAATAAGATGGTACTTTGTGACGGCAGCAGCACCAATCATTAGAAATGTCAGCCTTCCCCAGGGGTAGTGCAACCACCAACTGATTGCTGTAACAAACAGTATAACGTGGGAGTGTGTGTGTGCAGGCACACAAATGAAGGGCTGCTGAACTTACTGCATTTTGGGGCTTAAAGCCACCAGATCTCTGAATACATTGCAAAACTTACTTCTAGCTTCTTTTTTTTTTTGAAAAAAAAAAAAGAAGGAAAAAAGAAGTCTCTTTCTCCAAGTAGATAAATTCTGTTAACTGCAAAAGACTGTGTGAAACAACTAGAGATGCTATCGTTCACTTGACAAATAAGAGGTCAACTTAAGAATTAAATCCCTTGCAACATGAGCTAGTCAGTCGCCTTAGCTCTGCTGCAGACTGGTATCAAATCCAGCCATGGTAACTGGGCTGCGCAATCATCTGTAAGCCCTCAGCAAGAACACCAAGCAACACAGGGCCCACCACAGGAGCAGAGCGCCTGTTTTCTGAGCAACAACACAGCAGATGCAGGAAGGATGCCCAATTTCCTTCTTAAGCACCCCAGATAAATCAGTCTTCATCATCTCTTTTTGTTTCTAGGTGTGCAGTCCAACAGCTGGTCTGTTCATGTCCCATCTGATGTTACTGGTGAACTTGGGAAGACGGTTATCCTTCCCTGTACTTTCACACACCCCTACAAAACTTTTGACCGGACCCTTACTGCCATTTGGAGGATCAAGGAACCTTACAACGGCACGATAGTTTTCAAGTGCATTAGTCAGAGCACTAGTGAGCTCTGTAAGACTGCCATCAGCTACAAAAACAAATACAAACTGCTTGGCAACCCCCGGCACAAGGACCTTTCCATCAGGATTGACAACCTGACCTGGAGTGACAGTGAGAGATACTTTTGCAGGGTGGAGTTGTCTGGAGATATCCACGACAAGTATGAAAGCAGGAATGGGATAAAGCTGCACTTGATTGGTAAGAGGTCATGAGAGCCAAAGGAGGCAAAGCCACCCAGTAGGGAAGTGAGAGCCACCAGACTTGGAGACTGATGAGATGGTGACGGAAGTTGACCTGAGATGGCCTTCCAAAGGGTTGGGTTTTCCAGCTCTGGGAGTAACTTATACATTTGGGTAGGGAATACTTGTTGCCTTCTGCACTCTTCCAGTGTAAGATGGTGTGCACAAGGCAAGGAAGGGAATAGGAACAAAACTGGTAAGGAAATATCCAGGTTCTGGCTGCTGGGGTAAAGAGAAAGCCAAGTGCCGAGCATGCCACTTTGTCCCTGCAGCACAGGAGCTGTGTGAGCTGTGTAAGCAGCAGAGACAAGCTGGGTTCAGCAGCCCATGGCGAGGGGTTAAAGACACCCTCTTCATCTGAATCTAAACTGGAGACCCTGGGTGCGGAGCTCATCTTAGCAGATGTAAGCACAAGAAGGCCTAGATGGTAACAGGGATTGGAAACACAAGATACCTGGTGCCCATATGCCACAGGTCCAAACTTCTGGAGCAGTACACCTTAAGTACAAACAGCCTGAAAAACCAGCTCAGATCAGCAATGCCAAGTGCTAATCTCATGTTCTACGGTGCACTCACAGACCAAGGGAGATCTCTGCTAGGAGACCCAGGTGGCCTTGGGAACAGACTCGAACCTCACCCGTGAGTGCAAAGGTGTACCATGTGTTGGGTGATTTTGTTTGCGAAGTGAAACTGCCTTACGGCTGGTATGCACTGTAGGCTTCCAGATGGGACTCAAGGATGAGCTCGGTTCCTTCTTGGGAAGTACTGCATAGTTGAGGCTCTCCTTCACTTGGAGCAGCTACTAAGCATCCACACACACAGCATGACCAGGGCAGGATGGCAGCAAGATCTGTCTCTCGGGGCTGTCTGGATTTTAACACCAGAATGACAACATACGGTACCCAGACTGCACCCGGCTTTGGGAAGGGACCCTGACAGTATGAATGGGAGTGGAAAAAATGCTCAAAAGGTCAGTTTAAACACCAAAACACACAGGCACATGACAACACAGCTAACTTTCCTATGGATCAGCCCTCCAGCCTCCAACTCCTCCTGCCTTACACGGTTTACATAGACAAGGGGAAGATGCGCTGCAGGAGGTTGCAAGTTTTCAGGTAGTTGTAGAGAGGGATCAGGTCTCCCCTCAGCCTCCTCTTCTCCAGGCTGAACAACCCCACTTCCCCCAGCTGCTCCTCATAAGACTTGTGTTCCAGACCCTTCCCCAGCTTTGTTGCCCTTCTCTGGACATGCTCCAGCAGCTCAATGTCCTTCTGGTACCAAGGGGTCCAAAACCGGACACAGAACTTGAGGTGCGGCCTCACCAGAGCTGAGTACAGGAGAATACCCTGTCACCCTGATATAACACGCTAAGTGTCCACCAAGACCAAGACCTCGCTCCAGGTGTTCTGTGTTAGACCTGACTCTGAAGCCTGACACGCTTTCCCTTCTTTGTTGGAATTTCCGCAGCTGCCCCCAGGATCATCAACATCACTGTCAGCTCCAACGGGGACCGCAGCTTCCAGGCACGCTGCACTGCCGAGGGGGAGCCAGCACCCGCTCTGACCTGGACCGGACCACCCTACAGCAACATCACCTCCATCATCAGCATGAACCATCGTGTCACCAAGGAGCTCCGGTACCTGACCCACGATGGAAAATATACCTGTACTGCTGTCAACAGCCATGGGAGAGCAGAGGGGGCTGTCTACTTCTATAAATTCAAAGCATCCAGCAGCTCCTTCTTCCTGATCCTGATCTTCGTGCCTCTGGGAATTAAAGTGGTCATTTTGCTGGTGATACTGAGCTTCACTGTTTTCTCGAGAGGAGGTACGTGTTGCTATTTTCCTTGGCAGGCTTTCTCCATCAGACTGGTAACCAGCAACGGGACGCAGCAGATCAAGTCAGGCAGGAGGGATTGGATTTGTTCTGGGTTTGAGGTTTTTTTTTTAATTATTTTATCATTTTCCACCCTAGGAGAAAGACATTTTTAATGAGAAATCTAAGAACAAGTAAGAGGGACCCTCCTGGCTGGCTTATCGCAGCCTGCAGACAGCAGGTCACCTTTGGGAAGGCACCTTTGAAAAGATAGAGGGAGCAGGAGTTTCCCTGCGCCCGAGGAGAAAGGTTAATAAACTAACAGATGGACAATTAGCAGAGAACCCCCTGCCTACAACACCAGATTTATTTTTTTTTCTTGAAGCAGACTAATTACTACCTCTTCCCCTGTAGCCTGTGGGCAGGATTTACCTTCACTGCATCCCACAGAACAGTTTCGTCTCCTGGGGTGGGCATCCTCGTTTGACAGACGACCTTCCCCTCACAGTCCCCCTGGCCTCACTACCCAGGCACTTCCCCATCACTAGTGAAATCCCATCACCCAGCCACACCATGAAACCCTGGCTCACAGCAGATGAGAATCAGCTCATGGACTGGGGGATGAGACCTCCCAAGAAGATGGGAGGCCACTGGCACCCAGCCCACCACCCCAGCTGTGTGATAGCCAAGGTAGAAGGGGACCAGGAGGTAATCCAAGCTCAGCCTGTCAGGCTGGATCACCATGACTCATCTGTACAGACAGACTGATGACAACAGCTTGGGAAAGCCACCACTTGACTCAAACTGTGGAAGCTGAAGACAAATCAGAATCCCAGTTCAGTAGGGGTTGGAAGGGCCCTCTGGAGATCATCTAGCTAGAGCAGGATCACCCAGAGCACGTTGCACAGGGTGGCGTCCAGGTGCGTTTGGAATCTCTCCAGAGAAGGAGACCCCACACTCTCTCTGGGCAGCCTGGCCCAGGGCTCCAGCACCCTCAGAGGGAAGAAGTTCTTCCTCATGTTCAGGTGGAACTTCTTGTGTTCCGGTTTAGTGCCCGTTGCCCCTTGTCCTGTCCCTGGGCACCACTGAGAAGAGTCTGGCCTCTTCCTCTACACACCCACCCATGAGATATTGATCAGATTCCCTCTATCTTCTCCAGGCTAACCACACCCAGCTCTCTCAGCCTTTCCTCATATGAGAGATGCTCCAGTCCCCTCATCATCCTCACAGGCCCCCACTGCACTCTCTCCAGTAGTTCCCTGTCTGTCTTGAACTGGGGATCCCAGAACTAGACACAGAACTTCAGACGTGGCCTCACCAGAGCAGAGTAGAGGGGGAGGATAACCTCCCTCAAACTGCTGGCCACACTCTTCTCAGTGCATCCCAGGGTGTCATTGGCCTTCTTGGCCATGAGAGCACACTGCTGGTCATGGAGAGCTTGTCATCCACCAGGGCTCCCAGGTCCTTCTCCACAGCGCTGCTTCCCAGGACATCAACCCCTCACCTGCACTGGTGCCTGGGGTTATTCTTCCCTGGGTGCAGGACCCTACACTTGCCCTTTCTGAATTTCACTTGATTCCTCTCTGCCCAACTCTCCAGCCTGTCCAGGTCTCGCTGAATGGCAGTGCAGCCTTCTGGTGTGTCAGCCACTGCTCCCAGTTCTGTATCATCAGCAAATTTGCTGAGGGAACACTGTCCCCTTGTCCAGGTCACTGACGAATATGCTGAACAAGACCAGACCCTGTAGCGACCCTTGGAGCACACCATTAGATACAGGCCTCCAACTGGACTCTGCACCGCTGATCAGAACTCTGAGCCCTGCCACTCAGCCAGTTCTCAACCCACCTCATCCAACCCACGCTTCCTCATCTTGCCTTTGAAAATGTTATGAGAGACAGTGTCATAAGCCTTGCTGAAGTGAAGGCAGCCAACACCCACTACTGTCCCCTCATCCACCCAGCCAGTCATGCCATCACAGAGGGCTGTCAGATTGGTCAGGCATGATTTCCCCTTGGTGAATCTGTGTTGAACACTCCCAATAATAAAATCAGAAATACTTTGCTCCTTATGTTCCAATGCCAAACTCCCACCCTCCTGAAGTGTACTACATGCCTGCCAAAAGCTCTTCTCCCCATTCACTGAGCTGTCACAACCACCCTTCAGTGCAGCTTCCTGACAGATGCTTAACATCCTTGTGTGCAACACAGACAGTGGGATCGAGGGCAGCCTCAGCAAGTTTGCCGAGGACACCAAGCTGTGTAGTGCGTTTGACACACTGGAGGGACGGGATGGCTTCCAGAGGGACTTGGACAGGCTGGAGAGGTGGGTCAGTGCAAAGTGCATGAAGTTCAACAAGGCCAAGGGAAAGGTCCTGCACGTAGGTCAGGGCAATCCCAAGCACAGCTACAGGCTGGGTGGAGAATGGATGGAGAGCAGCCCTGAGGAGAAGGACTTGGGGGTGCTGGTTGTTGAGAAGCTCAACATGAGCCAGAAATGCATGCTAGCAGCCCAGAAAGACAACTGTGTCCTGGGCTGCATAAAAAGAAGCATGACCAGCAGGTCAAAGGAGGTGATTCTGGCCCTCTACTCTGCACTCATTAGACCTCCCCCTGCAGTGCTATGTCCAGCGCTGGGGTCCCCAGGACAAGAAGGACATGGAGCTGAGGAGGCCACAAAGTTGATCAGAGGGCTGGAGCACCTCTGCTACGAGGACAGGCTGAGAGAGTTGGGCTTATTCAGCCTGGAGAAGAGAAGGCTCCAGGGAGACCTAATTGCGGCCTTCCAGTACCTAAAGGGGCTCCAGGAAAGCTGGAGAGGGGCTGGTTCCAGGGCAGGGAGGGACAGGACAAGGGTTTAAACTGAAAGAGGGGAGATTTAGATTAGATGTTAAGAAGAAATTCTTCACGATGACAGTGATGAGGCCCTGGAGCAGGTGGCCCAGAGAAGCGGAGGGTATCCCTGCCTACGGGATGGTGGAGGGAGGGTGGTAGAAGTCAATGGGCTTTGAGGTTCTTTCCAACCCAAAGCACTCTAGGTCATTCGATCATTAGGTCAGTTCTGGCTACCCAGCTCACTCTGACTGCCTTGCTAACCCATATATTCCTTCCCACTTCACAGGTCCTTCCTCTGCCCCATCCAGCCTGACCCGGTAAGGACATCCTACCTTCTACTCATGTTATCCAACAGGAGGGTGGAGATGGCGAAGGAGAAAAATGCAACGTCCTTGGTCTTGGCAACAGCCTCCTGGTCTGGGAGCAGGTTCCTGGGACAAGGACAGGGTTGGGCTGTTGGCCAGGCAAGCAAGTGTGAGGGACCAAGCCTTGGGAGGAGGCTCAAGAAAAATGGCCATTTCAGCAGTCAAGTGTACAGCACCAGGACACAGCCAAAGAGGCAACAGGGAATTTAATCCTACAGTTAAATTTGCAATAATTGTTTGCAAAAATGTAGTTTTGCAGATTTAAGTGTCTAAACCGTACTGCACCCTTGAGTGTATTTGTGTAGATACATACATAGACAAGAGCTTAAAACCCAAGATCCTCCATGCTCCATGTGAGAGAATCCCTCTCAGAAGGGGTTTGTCACAGCCTCCTGAGGCTCTGAGCAGCAGGACAGCAGTAGTAGCTCATGCGATTGGTGTAGGAGACTGTTCTGGATGCTTTAAGATGTAAAACATTAGATGTGACTCAGACACTTAAAAACGACCTGCTGCAGAGGGGAGGATCCGTATCAGACAGTACTGCAGACACTTACTCGGGCACTCCTTAGCTGCTAGCTGAAGCCACTTACAAAGCCTAGAGCAGCCAGAAACGTGCCTTCACGTTCTTCACTTTTTCTACTGCCAGGCCACAGACGCAAGACTCCACCTACGAGAACTTTGACCGCAGACACAGTGGCGGCCAGGCTTTGCCAGCAGAAAGAACAGCATCAAGACGCAGCTGAGGACCTGGGCGGTCTCATCCGCAGTTTAAATTCCTCTCTGCCACTTCCCAGTAAACATCAGACTGACTTTGACTGATGCACAGAAGGTCAAACAGGCCTTGCAGGTGCATGACTTCCATCCCCGTTGCTGCTTACAAGCAAGAGAAGCTCTTTACAGGGACAACAGAAGAAAGGAAAGAGAAAAGACAGCGGGATGGGGGTACAAGAGTGGGTCTACGTAGGTTATGTCAGTTCTAATCCACCTGTGTGTTTTTAGCCCATACCATAGCGTTTAGCAAGCAGGCAACAGTCTACCATTTCCTCGCATCTTTTTTGCTTTGGCATTTTTCAAACGTTGCTTCAGAAAGCAGTTTTCACCACTCCGCTTGTCAAATCACATGCAGCTTCCTAGGGCCAGCAAGTGAACTGCATGTTTCAAATGTCTGCTGTGGCACAAACACTACCGGGATTTCTGCTGGGTTCTTCTTCTTATTATTATTCCTTAACTTCCAGAAGAGTTTATTTAAGAGTTTAAAGGAAATCTTAACTTTTGAGAGGAGTTGAAGCAAAAGGTAAACGAGGTTTTCCTAAAGCTGGTAGAGCTTAAAGCAAGACATGCAAAGGGTGGTCTGTATCGTAACTGCTGCAGCTCCTAGTGCCACGTGCACACACAAATGGAATCTCAGAGCTTTGTGACAAGTATGCCATGAAAATGTTCCAATAAACCAAGTTGACTTTCTTTTTCTTTTTCAAAAAACTAAAGAAAATTATTTCTCAATGTTTTCCATCTCTGTCTTACATGAAAAAGTTCCTTTAAGGCCTGACTACTCATCTCTTCAATTCTTCTGAGATGAAGTCGCTACTACATCACTGGCCATCCACAGAGAAGTGTCTAGCCCAACCGTGAACGTGCTCCAAAGCCGGGTGAACAGACCCAGCTCAGGGTAGGGGATGATGCAAGTCACCCTGGAGCCCCAGGCAGGCAAAGGCCAAGGAGAGGGCTGTGCAGAGCCACGGGCTGCCACAGAGGAGGGGCAGAAAGAATGAAAAAAGGAGAGGGAGCGACAAGAACCTACTCTGAGGTTTACATCACTGGCGCTGACGCTCCGTGCAATCGTTCCAGTGCACTGGCTGGAAGTCTCCTAACGACCTCGCTCCTGGTAGCGAGCGCCGCTGGCCGGGAGCCCAGGCTGCTGCTGAGTTACCGTCACACCCGTGGTCCTGCCTGCAGGCTCACCCCCAGCCTGGGAGTTACCGATTTAAAGTTCACTTCTTCGTAACATCTGTACTGGGAAAGTAAAGCATGACTTTAAATGACTCGGCCAGGATAACAAAGCGGGGGGGGCGGGGGTGGGGAATAAATGCAAGGAAATACCTGAACGTCATCTTTTAAATCCCAGTTTAAAATCCCAGCAGTGGAAAATCAGGTTTAATAAAAATAGGAAAAGATGCAGAGAAAAAGGAAGTTACAGCAGACAGGGCAGTCAGGGACCAGTAAAGCCAGGTTCACAGGTGTCGCAGTAAAAAAGAGACCTCAGAGACATTAACTGGATGAACTGAATTGAATTTCTGAGCCCTTATGATTTATAGACATACATTAGAGTAACGAGAACCCATTTCTACCCGTGTATGGGAGTTTGGCTGGCAGGGTTTTTCTTTTGAAAACTACTTCTTTAACTCAAACAGTTTGGATCCATATAGAAACATCAGGTCCCAAACCACCGGGGACGTGCTGAGGGTGCTCTGTTGCCTGCTGTCAGCACCCTGCGTTCGCAGCGCTGCCAGAACACGCACGTCACGGAACCGCTGCAGCAGTTTAGCTGTGAGGAAACTCATGGATCGGCACTGTTTGACTTTTACTCACTTGGCTTCCAGAGCCCAGCCCACCTTAGCGCAGCAAATGGGAGAACAAGGATGTCCAGGTACAGGACACCAGAGGGGCACAGAAATGAGTTTGCTCAAATCCTGCTCCTCTCCCCAGTGAGGGACTTCTTTCATCCACCCAAACCCCTGCAAGATTGATCTTCAGTGGGAAGAGCCTGCTCCCAACATTCCCCTTTCCTCACTACCGGCTGTTCTGCCCTTCGGAAAGCAAAAGGTGGCGGGTGATGTGCAGAGGAGAGATCTCGTAATCAACAGAAACAGAGGGGAAGGAGCCCACTTCAGTGTACAATAAAGAAGTGCATACAGGGCAGTGCTGTGGGGAAAGCTTCTCTCTTCTGAGAAGCCAGCACAACCAGCTGCCTGAAGTGGGGGAGCAAGCAGGAGGAATTAAGAGGTCCATGTGTGGCTGCAGGGCTACGGTCTCACTGGGGTGATGGAGACGCTGCAGGACAGCCTGGAGTGGTGCCACAGATGGATAGAGGTTCTTCAAGATGGACAAGAGGGGACAGCGAGGATGGGGAGCTGGTCTTTACGTGAGAGCACAGCAGGAAGGTCCCGGGCCTGACCAGGGGCAGGTGATGAGCCTGCCGGGGGCCATGGCGCAGAGCTAGCAGGCCCACGCACACGGGGTGGGGTGGTGGTCGTCACTACAGACTGTCAGGCCACCTTCAGGCACAGGGAGCAAAGCCCTTGTTGGCAGGTCCCAGTACCTGCAGGGGACTCAAAGCAGTGTCTCCTGGAGGGACATAACACAGCAGGGCACGTGCCCTAGATTTCTAGTCCTGACCTCATTTGGCCTAACAAGCGTGTTCCAGTTCCTCTCCTTTTTTCCCCAGTTTGCACATAAGGCACAGCCAGGGCTTGGGAGGGTTTGGCTCTGTTAAGCACTTTCACTTTCGCAGTAACGATACCAACTCCCACCACCGCGGTGCCCCGGCCCCTGCGGGATGCTGCGGTCGGTCTGCAGAGCAAGCACTGCCCACATGTTTCATGCACCTTGCTGCTCAGACTTCTGGTTTTCCACTCCACCGTTAATGCCACGTTCAGCTGATACATCCATTTCCCTATTTCACCTTATTTTCTCAACAAATATTTAAGCTGCAGTCCACAGGCAGCAATTCATCTCAACGCAACAACTGCTGTGCCAGTCAAGCATCTGAAAGCCACACACACTCGTTCCCTAAACGGCACACATTATCCAAAAGGCACACTTGGTATTAAGTAGCTGACATCCTTACTTCATCTCTTTTCACCACAACCTAGAGCACTAAACCCACCACAAATCTGTTTTCCTCTGAGATTACCTGGTTATGTTTATGATGTGCAGTAGAACGCTGCAGTTTGGGGTAAGTGGGAGGACAGGACATGCTGAGAACACGGAAGTGTTTCCAGTAAGACTAGGAGAAACGAGAAGTCCATCTGTCAGGCACCATTGGGAGAATGAGACTCCAAGCCCCGGAGTGACAGAGAACTGCACATGGATCTGTTTGCTCGCAAAACTGCTCCCCTGTATGAGGGAAGCACAGGTTCACACTCATACCACTCTCAGAGATTGGTCTCTGGGTAACATGTACATCAGGAGTTAACAGCTCGTTGCCATAGAATCCCAGACTGGTTTGGGTTGGAAGGGACCTCCCAGCCCACCCCCTGCCATGGGCAG
>VWZZ01007899.1:20473-60817 GCA_013399095.1 Psophia crepitans | reverse complement strand
CCAGGGGCAGCCACAGCTTCTCTGGCCATCACAATCATTAGTTCAAGAAATGGGAAAACAGCCAGCCAACAGCATAATTTCTCTTACATTTTAAGCAGCAAGTTACTAAAGAAGCTGTTTCAATGGTGAAGACAAACTGACAGGAAGACGGTGTGAATGGCGGTTGCAGACAGCAGTGATCCCAGCCTGCTCCGGCCGTACCCACCAGCAAAGGCCTCAGCAAGAATGTTGTATCCACTAGCAACGGAGGCAGAGTTTCCCCCTACCTCCTCCCCTCCACACCACCAGCTTTCCCCTCATTTGGGATAAATACCAAATTCCACAGCCTGAGTCAGTAGTGAGTGCTGAAAGACCTGATCCAGTGCATCATCCTACGGTCACATTATCACACAGGTCTGGGGATTTTGTCAGGACAGAGAAACGTTACTTCTGCCATCATGTAGATGAGCTTTCTCCCAGCCTCTGGGCACAAAAACAGGCCGTTGTATCCCATACATGTTAAATCTAGGATGTCAAAGAGAAGAGTCTCCAGATCTCCGTCAACTGAGCAGCCGCATGGCACTGCCCCATCATACTTTCCTCTCCAAGAACAACTGTGTCTTACCTGTTCTTCAGCAAGTTGAAAACATCACGCTTTTTGTCACTAATTAATTGATTTTTTTTTTATCTTTTATTTTGCATGGTCTTTGCAGACAGAGCATGTTATAAATACAACATTTGTAAAAACTCAACAGCTGAAACAACACCTCATTTGAAAAGTGCATGTCAAACACATATTTCCGATTTCTTCACATTTTTATGCGACTGATCAATAACATTGAATCTAATAAAACCAGTGCTTTTAAGTCTTTGGGGGGCGAAGCAGCAGAATGTATTCTTCCAGACGAGAATGTTCCAAAAGAGTCTGTTAAAAACATGCTGCATCAGTATCTGGTTAATATACACAGAGGGATGTACATATGTATATATTTATAGGCTCGCAGATAGAGCAAAGAACTCTAAGACCACATTAAGATGAAGGTGATCTAATGACCCAGCTGGCATAATTAGCAGAACCTATCAAGAAGAAAAAGGTGATTTGTTCTCCAGCACTGGAACCGCAGTTAAGAGTAACACTCCGGAGCATTATTGACCAGACAGTAGGTAGCACACTTCCTTCCCCTAGTGACCATAACTAATGTTTTAGCGTGTAACCATGTTCTAAACATAAAGGCACAATAAATGCAGGACGAGAAGTAGCGATCATTGTTCCTTCGTAGAGGTGTACGGAGTGGGACTGCAGGACCGTGGGCCACCTCAAATACATCAGTGACAAAGGGACGTCAGACAGGCAGCTGGGGAAACTCGCCTCCTGCTTTCCCTGAACAAAGGTGCATCTTACGATCAGACAAGGCAACAAAAACAGTGATCGTTCAGCTGAAACAACAGATTTACAGGCTCATGGTTCATGCTTTTGCAACAGAATTCTAACAAGTGATCACCAAATGTAATACAAGATAAACACCTCTTCACAGTGTCATCTAAAATCCTGTTGTGTCATGCCCAGCTAGGCAGAAAAGAATAAACTTGGCAGGTGTCAGTATTACCTAAGCCACCAGATTTTCAGAATTAAGGAATCCTATCTAACATGAACATGACTGACTGTTCCCCTCCCAGACACTCGGGATCCAGAAAATCCATCTCTAGATTTAAGTTACCTGACTTGAAGAACTTGGCTAAAAGTTATTTGCATTTAATCAAGCAATATGGATGCAGACTCACTAATGTTTAGAAAATAGGAAAAAACAGAGTTCTTTAGTTCAAATTTTAGTTTGTGTTTACAGAACTGGGAGCAGACTGTAGGCATACCTTTCAACTACAGATTTCTGTGGGATAACAAACAAAAAAAAAAGAGTCAAAATTTAAATCTTATCACAGAATCATAGAATCACTAAGGTTGGAAAGGACCTCCGAGATCATCAAGTCCAACCGTCAACCTAACACCACCATGCCTACTAGACCATGTCCTGCAATGCCACTTCTACACATTTTTTGAATGTCTCCAGGGACGGTGATTCAACCACCTCTCTGGGCAGTCTGTTCCAACACCTCACTACTCTTTCCATGAAGAAGTTTCTCCTAATACCCAACCTAAACCTGCCCTCACTCAACTTGAGGCCATTCCCTCTTGTCCTATCGCTTGCTACTTGGGAGAAGAGACTGACAACCTCCTCACTACAACTTCCTTTCAGGTAGTTGTAGAGAGTGACCAGGTCTCCCCTCAGCCTTCTCTTCTCCAGACTAAACACCCCCAGTTCCCTCAGCCACTCCTCATAAGGCTTGTTTTCCAGTCCCTTCACTGGTTTTGTTCCCCTTCTCTGAACACGCTCCAGAAGCTCAATGTCCTTCTTGTAGTGAGGGGCCCAAAACTGGACACAGTACTCGAGGTGCAGCCTCACCAGGGCTGAGTATAGGGGGACGATCACCTCCCTGTTCCTGCTGGCCACACTATTCCTGATACAGGCCAGGATGCCGTTGGCCTTCTTGGCCACCTAGGCACACTGCTGGCTCATGTTGAGTCAGCTGTCAGCCAACACCCCCAGGTCCTTCTCTGCCAGGTAGCTCTCCAGCCACTCTGCCCTGCCTGGGGTTGTGGCCAAAGTGCAGGACCTCATAGAGTTGACCTCGGCCCATCAACCCAACCTGTCCAGGTCTCTCTGAAGAGTCTTCTGCACTCTTCTGCATCTTCCAACACTAGGGGGCAAGTGCCTTGGGGGCTGCTGGTGCGGCTACTAAAGACTGAGGCAAAAAAGTCATTAAGTACCTCAGCCTTATCCTCATCCTTGGTGGCCATGATCCCTTCCGTGCCTAATAAGCGATGGAGAGTCTCCTTAGCTCTCTTTTTGTTGTTAATGTATTTATAAAAGCACTTATTACTGTCCCTTACAGCAGTGGCCAGACTGAGTTCAAGCCAGGCTTTTGCCTTCCTTATCTCTGCAGTACCTGACTAGATTTCTGTATTCCTGTATCTTTCCAAATAGTGACTTCACAAGTCTCCACACACACACTCACATAAAATTCAGAGGTATCCTGGTTAAGAAAGTCAAAACCTCTTTTAAATACAATCCTCCACTCACTTTGAACTGGCCTGAGTGATGACATGCTGGAAAATAAAAGAAGGCACAAAGCAAAAACTGAAGAAGCTACAGGATGAGCTTTGCTGTCTAATGATCTGCACACCTATCCCCGGGTATCCTCCTCTCAGATGAGCATCACACACAGAGCAAGATACTGAAGAGCTTTCAGTCAACAAAAAATAAGCAATTCCACAGGCCTACACATCAAAAGAAAAAAAACCTTAAAGAGGAGAAAACCTGCCGGTGTGCAGTTCCGATTCACATTTCTGACTTAAAGTGGAACTCTGAAAGGTAAAAATTACTTGTGCAATAACAACATTAAATGTAAACCAGAGTAATCAACATTGCATGATTCTGTGAGTTCAGTGCTGCTATCGTATGCTGTCCAAATAATGCACTTCTGGGTACAGAGTGTTAATAAGCAGAGCCAAGAGATTATTGCCATCTCGAAGACAATGTTCTGGATGCTTGATGAACTGAGAAGCCTGTGCAAGTTGCTCTTGATAATCCATATATTGTTTGTTTGTTGCCATAGATTCAAGAGTATTCAGCGCCTACAGATGCAAGGGAAAATTCTGTTAGCCGTGTGTACTTTGGCCCACAGCAAACCAGTTCATGAGCCACCATATTCACAATTCCACAAGAAGATCCTTACTTACTAGAGATCCTCAAGTATTTGGAACAAAACATTTGTAAAATACAATCACTTAAGTGTTTCAAGCCATCTCGTATTTTTCAAGCTGTTCCTTCCCTGAGATCAACACAACAACTGTTCTACCAAGGCTTGCTAGGGTTCTGTAACCCAAGTATTTTCAAATATTTACTTCATGAGCTCAAGACATGGTCTCAAGGAAATCACATCGAACTACAAGCTGCAACAGACTTCACTGTTCATTTCATGTTTTTCTTTGAGTACCTTTGACTTTCACAGAACTATTATTTTGCTCCCATTAGTAACATTACAGAGACGTGGTCAAGTTAGAAACTAATGTAAAAGAGCCCATGCCGGCAGTACCAGCCACGGCAAGCATCACACATGTCTGAACAAGTTTTATTCCTTTCCTGGAGAAGGGAAACAAGTTACACAAGTAAGTTACTTTGCTTTGGTTTCTAATCAACTCCTCCTTTCTCTTCTCATGGGCTTACTGAAACACTGTCAGTGCATGTGCTAAAGAAGGAACGCTTATTTGCCATAGGGCCTTTAAGCCCTGACCTCACACACAGGAGTGTTAGTGTGAACCCAGTCCTGCTTCACCACTGAAAAGCAGGGCAATCGCAGCAGCACTGTTTTCTCCTGCTCATTTTAAACTCCCCCTGCCTGTTAGGTTCCCAAGCTTCCAAACTTGGGGTTAACAGTTCATCAGCACCTTTTCAGTGTTCAAGATCAGAAACTGATGCTGTATAAACAGTTTATTTGCATTCAGCTTAGGCTTATTTTAAGTTAAGGCGAGGACACGCAGTCCTGCTACCAGCGCTCAGCAAACTCACATCATCTCCCGGCCTATGCTGCACCCAGCCTTGTGTCTGGCAAGTTCCGTAACGGTGTTTTGAGGTACAGCAAAACTAGCACACAAGTTTGTGATACACCCCTTCCCTCAGAAGACACGTGAGAGCAACAAGCTATTCCGGAAATTCAGAATTTGGATCCAGATGTAAAGCAGTAGCAAAACAGATTGAGGTCATTCAGTGCCAAATAAAACCAACAAGTTGAGAGCAGGATTTAGCTTGAAGCAAAGCTTGACTTTTAGAAGCCTCAGCTGAGGCTCACAGACTGAGCAAGCACACAGAGTGCACATCCAAAAACCAGCGCTTGGCACACACTACCTGCTGGGCCTTCGGCGACAGCTTTGGCTCTGACCCTGCTTTCAGACGGACTTGACTCTCTGCAGGAATCTGCACCAAGAGGAAGGCAGACAAACTGCGGGCAACCACCCGAAACCTAGCATAGGACACAAAAAAGAGAGAAGGTGGTATTCAATTTTGCAAGTCCTCAACAGCTGATAAAGCTGGAAGTTCTAACCCATTCTGTCTTGCATGAGGAACATAGGAAAGACTTTAGAGGACCTTTTCCATATCATTAGGAGAAAAAAAAAAAAAAATCACTTTAATATGTACCTTATAGTATATCATAGAATCATAGAATGGTTTGGGTTGGAAGGGACCACAAGGACCATCTAGTTCCAACCCCCTGCCATGGGCAAGGACAACCTACACGAGACCAGGATGTCCAAAGTCCCATCCAGCCTGGCCGTGGACACTGCCAGGGATCCAGGGGCAGCCACAGCTTCTCGGGGCACCCTGTGCCAGGGCCTCAGCACCCTCCCAGGGAAGGATTTCTTCCTAATGTCCAATTTAAATCCCCTCTCTTTTAGTTTATACCCATTACTCCTTGTCCTGTGACTGCACTCACTAAGAACCAGCCCCTCTCCAGCTTTCCTGGAGCCCCTTTAGGTACTGGAAGGCCGCGGTTAGGTCTCCTCGGAGCCTTCTCTTCTCCAGGCTGAACAACCCCAGCTCCCTCAGCCTGGCCTCATAGCAGAGGGGCTCCAGCCCTCGGATCATCTCCGGGGCCGCCTCTGGACTCACTCCAGCAGCTCCATGTCTTTCGTGTCCTGGGGACTCCCGAGCTGGATGCAGTATCTCCAGGTGGGGTCTCAGCAGAGCGAGGCAGAGGGGCAGAATCCCCTCCCTTGCCCTGCTGGCCACACTGGTTTGGATGCAGCCCAGGACACACTGCCGGCTCATGATGAGCTTCTCATCAACCAGCACCCCCAAGTCCTTCTCCTCAGGGCTGCTCTCAATCCATTCTCCGCCCAGCCTGTAGTTGTGATACCACTACATGTATTATCATACATACCAGAAAGTAATATAATACCATACATGCAAAGTGTTACACCTATTCCAAGCCTACCTGAAACCTTGAGGTCACACCTGAAATACTGTACTTTACAGACTCTTAAATATCCTTATCACCAAACTGAAGGATGAGTTGAACAAGACTAAGATTTCAGAGCAATTTCAACAGGACTGCATTCCTGAAGGTCTTGATAAACACAAAGTTATGTTTAGGTACTGTGTTGAACTGGTGTTCATGGTGTTGTGTTTTTTCTTGGCATTCTTTCCGCTGTGAACTTGATTTTAATACTTAAACAATAAAACTTGGTGTGTATCTTTAGAAGGGAAAGTGAATACCAACCAAACACATATTTCTTTGAGCTTCTCTTAACAGTTTCAATACCTCAAAGTTAAGATGGAAAAGGCAACAAGGACGTGATCATGCAAAAATTCTTCCGATGTCACAGGAGCAGTCTTCTACAGACCAGGTGAAAATACTTTCTTCTCATGAACAGGCTCCCTGCGAACTTCACTGGAGATGGACATTAAGCCAGAACCACAAATGCATTTTCTTTCCTTTTCCACCACAAACTTTGCAGAAGTTCATACTCTTTACTTAACCAGATTGAAACACTTGCTAAAATTTTTCTGTGATGGGCTCAAACAACTTTATAGATTTGGGGACAGCCTGGATTCAGAACATCTTTTGACATTGCACTGTGCTGTCTGGAGCCAGGCTGAGGCTTTCTTAACATGACAAATCAAATCAATTAACTTACCACACCTTCAACCCTTACCTGGGTGACAACGGAGACCTCCTGCCTAGCCCAATAGCACCGAGTATTCCAGAACTCAGCCTCTCCTCAGCCAGCTGACTCTGCCTGCCCTGGATCGACAGCAGTGTCCGAATGACAGATTCCATCAGAACGGTGTCATCTTGCTCCAGCTGAATCAAGGATAACTGCACGGCTTTATGCCACCAAAGAAACAGCTTTGCCTCTTCCTTGGCTGAGCTTTAGGTAAGATTTAAATAGTACAATAAAACAAAAGAGAAATTAAGAGTCAGATGCTTAGCTTAAGAAGTTTATATCTGTCCCCACTAGGCCCATGAAGAATTCAGATGGTTAATTAATGACAGCTAATCTTACAACACGAGGACAGTGTAACTATACTACCCCAGCAGTTGTCGTACTGCTGCAGCTGCTGTTGTCATGGGTTTGATGCAGACAGCAGCTAGCAGGTTTTAAGGGCCTGTGACAGGACAAAGAACAATGCTTCCTTTTAAGCTTTACAGCTGAGAATAAACGATACTGCAGCCGTAACTCCATTTAAACTTGTCTTAAGACTTGGTATAAAAGGAAGGAAGCTGTATCTCTTTCTCTTTTTTCTGTACTTACCAATAAAACACTTTAGGAAGCACTAGCTGTTGTTTCCACCACGATTTAGACTTTTAATATGATCTTCTAGAAATGGAAACATTGTGCTTTGCTCAACAAAAAACTTCAAAATTAAGTTCCCCCTATGATATTTTTAATCTTTCCCCAAGCAGCTTGCCGTTTAAGTGAACAAGCTCAGATTTTCCACATAAAGGATTAGCACGAGTTTCCTGCGTCAGACTATTACTCCACCCAATCATTTCTCATCCCAGGCACCCTCAAGCTTTCATGTTTAGAGCGAGGTTTCATTTGCTGCGTATGGTGGCTTTGCGGTCTCCTTCACACTTTGGCAACCAAATTACACTGGTACCTACCAACAGTGAAAGTATTATTTGGATTTCAAGAAACAGTGGGAATGCACATTTTCCCCGAAGTGCTCTTTCACAGCAAATACAAACATCAGCAACGTTAATACAGAAAAATATTCACCATGTTTGCTAAATTCTGGCCATTTCAGTGGCAAGTGTAAATACACTTGTGACATACTTTAAGCACAAAGTATTATAATTTTAACCCCAAAACTATCGATCCTTCACCCCCCAAAATCCTGTTCACTAGTAAGTTGTTTTACAGCAACAGAGGAACTCTGGACACCCCACCAGATCCACCGGGTTCAGATTTGGTTCGGAGCTACCGAACAGTCCCCACTGAGCTGCTCCAAACACCAGGTCTGAGTGTCACACTGAGTATTTAGCACATCACTCATCCCACCTAGTGGACACTCCAGAAAGTGGAACCCACAGTGATTTAGGGTTTGCTTTAGGTGATTTTAACTGAGCACAAAACCAGACTGTCATTGAAAACACATATCTCTGACTGACAGCTGGCCAAAACTGTACCAGAAGTGTTCAGTAAATAAAATTCCTTCTGTTTATGCACAACAACTATTAGTGCTGGCACTGCAGTTGGGCAGACACTGCAACAGTGGTTATAGAAGGACTGGCCATTTCATTCAGCAGCCTGGTCAAGTTAACCTAATTAACCTGCCACTTAATTATACCATCTATACAACCATTGTCTTATTTAGAAGTCAAGACATATTCAGAAGCCTTGAGTTTCGTACCTCGGGTACACTTGCTCCAACCATTTGCTGATGGTTAGGAGGATTTTCATTTCATTGGTAAGAGTTTGTTCGGCATTTAGGCATTGCAGCAGGTAGACGTGCAGGGTCAAGTAGCTTCCTAAAGACAGACACTCCTGCAGGAATTCTTCCATGGTTAGCTCAGGAACTTGGAGGGAGGCGAGTATAGGGCCCCAGCCTAAGTCCAGGTGGTGAGGACAATCTATAAAGATGACAAAAGGACAGAACAAAGAGCATGTGAGTAAGCAGCACTTGGTAAAACTGAAGAACTGGAACTGCTTCACTGTGTTCCTTTAAATTACAGGATTCAGGTCATTTCAACTGTTCTTCAGGTGATCAATTTGTCATGCAACTCTGATGGAGAGAAAAGAAAAACTCCACTGTCATAGGGCATCTCCTTGAGATCAAGGTGCAGTATTTTCCCAGCATTCAGTCAGGACTAGATTTGAAAAATTTGGCAATGGAATTTTAACTATTTCCTTCAGGTGTACTGAAATCTGATCACATAGAACGTGGAAGAAAACAATATGTAGTTCTACTAGGATTATCTAAAAAGAAACCCCCACCTACCTTCTCACTGCGTGCCCCTCACCCCAAAAAAAGGCAAATCACACTACAGAATTTTAGTTTTACCAATTAATAGTTTGGTTGTTTGCGGTTTTTTTTTTCTTGAATTAGCTTACCGAACACTACAGGAGGGGACATAAAAATCTGTTTTGTTCTCTTGGGATGATTTTTTTATTAAAAAAGTCTTCCTTTTAGATGGAAAAATGGCAGTCAGTGCACAGAGCAACTCAGTCTTCACAGAGACAGGTACATTTCTTAAGAAAACACAGTCAGAGCAGTTGAAAAACCCAAACCACAACAGCCTAACTCTTCTACATCTAGTTACTACAGCACATACGTGCTACAGTTGGGAGAGCCATCAGATACAAAGAGAGGAGCTCTAATTATGGAAACCAGATTAAAACCCAGTTCCATTACTGGTCGGCATAAAGATATAAGGATTCCAGATGATTTGTATTTAATGGGCATCCAAGACAAACCAAAGTTTTTGAGACAAGCAGCAGCAGCCCACAGGCTCCTACCTTCATTGAAGTAAGCAGTGATACAGGCTTCTGTCGTCTCCGCCATGTGTCGCACAGAGGCCAGGCTATGACACGCTGCTGTGAGAAGGGGCATTGCCAGCAAGCCGTGCACTTTGCTGTCAATCCACTTTCGTAAGCTCCCCCGTAGCGACTCGGCTGTTGTAACACTAGAATTGTTCATCATCATCAGCGTTTCTGTAAAGAGGCTGCTGAGGGCCATGTGACGCGTTTGCAGATCCATATCTGAAAGTCAGAAAGAAAAGAACCATTTCAGTAAACAGACGCTCGAACACAAATTCAAGATCTCCACTGAACCCTTTCCGCAGACACTTGGGAAAAGCCTCTTGCTTGCTACACACCTCAACTCCTTGTCTGTACTTATGAAATTGCGGTAAGACACCCATTCCTCGCAGTCCCATCCCTTCACGGGATAGTTCATCATTCATTAAACAGACAAACAGCTAATAAGACTGTATGGCAGAGTACACTGGAGCCCATCTTCCACCTAAGGTCTCTTACCATGACCAGAGCGCAAGTCAACTGAATGATAAAACACATACGCAGTCTCCAAGAAACCTTAGGTATTAAAACATAGTTTAAAGCACAGCTTAGGAGTGAAACAACCAAGATTTTAGATGATACAATTTGTAATATGACTGAGATGAGCCCTGAAATGTTGCAATCCCCTCATACATTTCCAGGATTCTAGATCTCCTGCTAATCCCAGTGTTCAGCCTCAGAATATCTTTTTGAAACCATCTCTTGGCATTGTCTGGACATGTTATCATGGACCACCTGTAACAGTACCCTCAAAACACAAACGTCTCCTGCACTTTGGCTCTTAAAAATCAAACTACAGAGTAGACTTTTGAACATATTGATAAAAAAAGCCCACCATTGTTACAAAAGAAAGTTTTCAGGCAACATCAGGCACTGTTGAAGGAAAGATTTCAACTGGTTACGAAGAACAGTTGTGCACAAAGAGGTATTAATCACTGGAAAAATGTTGCGCAAAGATGCTGAGGCCTCCACACTTGCAGATATTTGGAAGCTCATCAGACAATGCTCTGAACAACCCAATTTAACTCCGAAGCTAGCCCTGGTTTGAGGAGGAGGTTGGACTACAAGTCTCCAGAGGCCCCTTTCAACTAAGCTACTCTGTCTGTACCTACCTACTACGAAAAGAAAAAAAAAGCCCCAAAAGTCACCTGTCATGGCACAGCTCTCCAGTAAGGTGAGCTTCTCTTATGACAGACTGAGACAGACAATGCCAGCAGGTTAACTGACTTGTATAAGGTCACAACCAGTTTTACAGCCAAGTCCCACTGTATGGGCTGCAGACCACCACCAGACACCAGGGCCCACAAGATCTCCTAGGACAAGTCCTAGCGCAATGTCCATGTGAGAAGTCCAGCTGTCTCCTCTCCAGCTGTTGTCAATAGAAAGTGCTGTCCTGGAGGCTCTTCCAAAAAACTCTACCATCCCCTTCCACATCTCGGAGAAGCTAAATCTGATACCACCACTTCCCAGTGATCCCCCCACGCTCCACAGCCTGGTTGAACACCACAAAGAATTCCCTCTTTCAGCTCTTTAACACATGCAAGCGTGGACAGGGATTGAGATTTTGACACGCACACAATATAATGCTGTGGGTGTAGACACACCACTATGCACTACTAGTGTGCATCACTATAATTCCACTACTTCAATATAGTGAGTTTTCCCAATTGCACAACAGTTTAGAATCCCTTCTTAGAGCCTGGCCCTTCAGGACCAAGAGTGTATTTGTGTCATTCTTCCTTTTAAAAGAGATGCAAGAGGCAAATAAGAAAAAAAAAACCAAAAAATTTAAAAACTAGACAGCAAAGAAAAGAATCTCTCAATGCCCTGTATATGAGTCACTTTTACTCACAACAATCTCTCTTGACAGCTCTACAAGGTAATGTTCACTTGTTTGTTTTGTGCTGATATGCCACCTACATCAGCAAAGCAACATGCCCTGCTGCCCATAAGGGAGACATTACAGTAATGCAAGTAATTACATAGTCACAGATGCTCAACAATCCATACAGCACAATAAAGCCTTAAAGCTTTAAAATAATTTGCCACTTCTTTAACACAAACCTGGAGGATTAAAGATGACCACATCATCTAGCAACTTGGACATTTCTTGTTCCAAAACTTCAAGAGTAATCTTTCCACTTTGTTCTAAGATGCTGAGAAATTGAACCACCTGGCGAATGTATGCTCGGCACTTCAGTGTTGCATCCTGTTAATCACAATTAAAATTCGTTAGGGGGAAAAAGAAAAAAATCCAGCCTAGAACTCCTTCCACACTCCATAATATACAAAAGCAGAATGTTGCCAGTTACAAGAACAGCTCAGAGATGTTGCAAAACCAGTTCAACTTACAAGGTGGATGTAACTATCTGAAGATGCACCAAAGCCTGCTGAGATTTTCAGAAGTTTCACTATCAGTTCAGCTGCAGCATCCTTAGCAAGGATGACAGAGGGAGGGTAGTGAGTGTTGCAGTAGCTGATGATGCTTTGATAAGATGAAATTCCCACAAGCTGCCAAGGAAGGGAGCTGGTCTGTCCGAGAAGATTTATGAGTGGAGATTCCTGAAGGTTTAAAGACATCAGTCTAAGCACCACCTTCTTTGCTGTTTTAAGTTAATACTCACAGTACTCGATATTGTAAGGAAGCCCAGACTCCAAAATTTGAAGGAGATGGAACAGAAACCCCACAGAAATAGATGACCACTGGGAGTCTGGCTGAAAAGCAACTCCTCATTCAAGCAGCAAGCTAACACATGTATGTCATCTCTAGCAATCACATAACAGTACTCAGGACTGCTGCAGCAGCTCTAACCAAGCACAAAAGTCAGTGAAAGACATTAAAATTCAATGAAAATTGAAAAAATTCAATGAAAATTAAAAAAGACAGCTGGAAAGAAATGGAGACCCTACAAGGTAAAGTCCCTTCAGTAGAGGTTTATAACAAGGCATTAAAAATTATTTATTAAAAAAAAATAGTCTAAGTTCACAGAAGAACCTGGGACAGAAGCCAGGTCCCTTAATCTTCCATTCTGTGAATCATCTACCAACCTGAGGGACTCTTCAAGTGCTTATTCTCATAAACACCGTCCTGAACAGTACAGCAGCCTACAGTGTCCACAACTCACACAGGCAGTGGAAGCAGACAGATGGAAAAGTCTCTCTGCCCGTAAGCAGCAGAGCCTCAGCTGCTGCTTGAGAGAATCCTCCTCTCCACGGTTCATACACATCTGCAATACACAAGGGCTGCTCCCATACACTTAGAAGCACCAAATTTCTACACGTTATAGAATGAAAAAATATTGGCATTGTGTTGACAGCCAGCACAACCTAAAGATTTTAAGGATCCAGAACTGACCCAGATTAGACTACATCAACAAGAACATGACACTGGTACATCACGTACTTCAAGTTGCTCATGCGCTGGGACACAGGGCTGAGAAAGTTTGAGATTTAGGTCAAGGTGTCACAGGGGGGGGTAATAAATGAGTGACAGCATGCCAGTTTAACACACTGCTGGAGGCTAGGAGGGAATTCCTGAGGCTGACTCATACAATGTACAAACAGGTAACTTTTGAAGCTTCTGATAAGCAAATACATTCAGGTCAAAGCTCGTGAACTCCAATAATTGTTCTAAACTGGAATATAGTTTTGATCAAATGCTGCTGGTGACATCATGACACAGCATCTCATAATGCCCCAGAGGAAATGGAAAATGGAAGGTGCTGCAAGTGGGGGAAAGCTGGCAAATGCGAAATGGGACTTCTTGAAAACTAGCCAGCCCCTCTGAAAGAGTCCTTCAGAGGCAATGGACTAAACCAGACTATGCCAGACTTATGCAGAGCTCTTAGCAAAAGCAGGGTTTGGAAAGTTCATCCTCACACCCTATGTTTCTCTTTTCCAACAATTCAGAAATACTGGAATGAAATGTGCTGAGAAATTAGGGATGATGAAATCCCCCTTCAAAGCAAAAGATCAAGAAAACTCAAGCCTGAGATTCAACAGATGAAGTAATCTGTCTCCAGTAACTCAGAGGCAGACAGTGACAAGCTTCTTAAAGCTTTAATTGCTCCTCAAGATGTTGCTACATCATTGTGACATGCCATCACATCATAAGGAGTTAGGAGGGGAGCATTTTATGGTAAGAAATAAATGTTTGCAAAAGCAGTTCTAAGATCTGTAACTCCTGAGAAAACACGTTTAAGCAGATCAATATTTTCCTTTTAGACAGCGACAAAAAAAGCTACCCTCAGATCAACTGCTGCTCCGAACCTCACAGGGACTAATCCTGTTGCTGAGTTGTGCCTAACACAACCAACAGGAACTGTGGCCAGCACTGAAGATCAGGTTGGAAAACATCATGGTAACATACAGAGACAGGCACAAGCTTTCAATAAATGACTGATTCCTTACCATCCCTTCACACGTTCATGTTTGCCACTCAGAAAAAACGGCACAGGGGGGATTTTTGTGACTGGCCATGACAATGACTCAGTCAGCCTCCCAGTTCTTCTCACAGCACCACTGGTGCTACAAGCATGAATGCCATGGTCAAAGCTGCTCCCACACTCCTGCCTGAATCAAACCAGGCAGATGCTAAATACTTCTCACTCAGGCTGTCAGAAAAATCTTCACCTTAGGTTATATATAATGCTGTGGAATACACATGCGCCAATGAATACGTGCAGATAACATGCACATGTACAGACATATGTGCATGTATTAAAGCTGCATATGTAAATTCTTGGTAATACTACCTCTACTTCACATGCAGAGCTAAGGTTTTCCAAAACCAAGACAGAGAAAAGGAAGTGGACATTTTAATTAAGGGCTGGCCTAATAGACGAGAAAGCTCTACTACGCAGCTTGCCATACTTAGAAAGGAAACTGCACAGTAGCTTTATGTAAGAACAATGGGTTTTTTTAAACACTAATAAAAAAACCATACATATTTGCTCTTTACAAAGTGACACTCTGTGTTTTGGAACTCCAGACAACTATCTGTATTTATTCGCCCACTCTTTACAACACTACTGGACCACAGCACCTACAGAAGCTTCTTAAAATGAAGAGCAGCTCTTTTTTCACACAAGTTATACAAAGTGCCTCACATAAGGGATTAGCCTTGGCCATCCCTGGAATACTACTGGGGGTATTTTACCCGTGCAAAACACACTTCTGAGTTAATCATTCTGCAAGTGAGAAAGAAAGTCACATCCTGTGCCCTTGCTAGCAAAGGATCATTCTTCTAAGACAAACAGGTATGAACCTTTCCATCAATTACCTCTTTGCCTATAAGTTGCTCCTCCTTTGCCAACAGGACCATCATATACAGCAAACAGACAATCATGTTGTGAGTCTGAGGATGAGGACTGGGGTTCCAGGCATCAGAGAGGACACTGACCCAGTTTATTTCACATAAAACATAACCCAAGAATAAGAAACAACTCTTGGGGCTGCCTCTTTCAATCTAGGAAGGAGAAGGGGGAAAAAAAAAAAAAAGACAGGCACATAAACCAGTAAAAGATATAAATACTTTACTACTTTTAAGTTCTTTAACCAACTATAAACCCACAGCAGCATTTTAGGTCAGCAGAGGAATAGACAGATGCCACTTCCCCATCATTCTGTACCCCCACCAGAGGAGCTGCACATATAACTTTCTAAATCTCTCAAACAACCAGTACAGAATACCAAGCTACTGCAAACCAGAAGGAAATAATCTGTTTCAAACTCTTAGCTGCACGCATTTCTCTTCATTCTAAGAGATCCTAAGAAACTCTAAGCCTGTACAGAACTGGGTGAAGAACTCATTCCAAACAGGTAACTCTGGAGCTTTTCCACACCTATCTGCAGCTTTATGATGTCTCAGACAACTTGTGAGAACAGCATGGCAATAGTAAAACGTATTAACTCAAACTAAATACATATTAAGTATATACGTAATAAATGAGATGGTCAGAGCAATGACAGATTACAAAGACTGGCCAGCTTTAGAGGTCCCCAGAACTTTGTCTAAAACTTAACAGCACTCCTTCACAAAAATCAGAGTGAGCAGCTGTGAATGCTACAAACAAAACTTTAAAAGCTTACTCGCTAAAAGAACCATTTCTAGCTGCCCTGTTATTTTCAGGGGCGCCACTGATTATGAACTTAATTCAACAGATGCTGTGTACTCACTTTAAAGAACTCTTCCATAAGCATCTGGTCTGGATGCATTTCCTTCCATGGAAGCCTTCTGAACTCAGTATGGAAAGAATAGAGAATAAACTCCGGCATTTTGGGGGCTGTGCAACTTTCACAGTAATGCATGAGATGTAACCAGAGAGCCCCATGGTGGCTTGGCAACAGCTTATCTAGATTCAAAGAAAATAGCCAAATTAACAACAGCAAAAATTCAGAGAAAGCTTGGTTACAGAAGGAAATCCAAGTTTGAAGATGAAAAACCATAAACGTAAATTACACTAAAATACATTTGTCAAAGAAAAAAAGAAATGCATGTTAAGCTTTCAGATTTTTCTTCTCCAAATCAACAAGTGAGGAAGCTTATAATTTCATGCCCTTCCCTTGATCTTTTCAACAGTTGCTGGACAATAATATGAAGTTATAAAATACTCCTTCCATGTACAACTTCATTTTATGTTGGATTGTTTTGTTGTTGGGTGGGATTTTTTTATATTTATCTCAAATTTTATAGAACATATAATATGTTGTTATTATTTGTTTTTACAAGATAAGTTTTAATCTAGTTAATTCCTAAAAGTTGTTAAGAGGTATTGTGAAATTAACTTTTTTCATTCCTATGCCTAACTACACAATAGTCACAATAAGCAATGCTAAACAGGAGCTTAAAATGATCAGTAGCTGAGATAAAATCATGACACGTCATCATGGTCATCATGACACGTTACTGCATATGTTGTATAAAAACAACACGCAGACCCAGAATTAAGTCATGCACTTCTCATGACAGCTCATTTTATTTTGCTTTCGTTCACATCAGCTTTGTTACCTGACATGTTATCTACCCTTGCCAAGGGAAAAAACCCCGTATCTTTTAAGGATAAAATAAAGAAGTGCTCCTTGTACCCCTGCAGTGATCATCTTGGCTAAAAGTTAATAAAAAAAGTCCCCTCACATCCCATATCTCAATCAAAAAATGTTTTTTTTTGGTCTGATAGTGCCACTACATTAAAACAGCATGGACTTCACTCACCTTTAAAGCTGTCGTGCAAAAGCTTGATGGAGTCAGTAAACAAGCAGACCACACTAGATGCTACCGGAGTGTCGCTCTCTAACCAAGGGTAGCAGGGCTGGTTACTTAAAAGAAGATGTGAAGCAAGACAAATTTCAGTGCTGAGTTCCCAGACCATAAACAGATCGTAAACACTTAAACAATTTAAATACGCTAAAGCATAGAAAAATCAATATAGTAGGTAGCACACAGCAGATCATTAGTATTGTAGATATCAGTACTCCCTTAACTCAAACTTAACTCTTCAGAAGTGCCTAATTCTTCCTTAGCAGAGGTACCTATTTTAATGTCACACTGAGGGTCCGTGACACCATTGAGAAAGCAAAGGTTAGTTGTTTGGTATTTTATAACTGCATTAAGTACCAAAACACAGGAACTTCTGAATGACAGCACATACCACTTGCAGTCAATCTTGTCATTAAATGTTGGGGATGCACTCACACCTCAAAAAGCTTTTGGCTTTCAAAGAAAGTATGTAAGAAATGAAAGAATGTAAGTGTATAACATTACAAGTAACTCTCCATATGAAGACAGAGGTAAATCCTCACAGGACCGACTTAGCCCAAGGTTTCTTTACATACCAGTGGCACTTGGTGTTGTATTTGTTTGGCTTTCTCATTTTGCTTTAAATTAAGGAGTTATCAGTATTATGGAAGCTTAGTAAAAAGAGATCTAAAATTTAAATTTGCATGTTTCCAGAACTAAGTGCAATTCACTTTACTCATCTCTGCTTACTGACCAGAGCTTGGTTATATTTCTTGTATCTAAAATAGTAACTCAATCCAGGTCTTGGAAAATTTGACTTAAACTTATGAATTAGGTCCATAATTGTTAAGGATATGACACAAATCACACCTATTTAGTAGAAGGTCACAATACAGTCATGAATTAGAAAAAAAAAAAAATCAGATAACAATGAAAGCCATTCTTCTAAGTCCTCACTTGAGGAAAAACTCAATTTTCAAATGCAGTATATACCTTCCGTCTTCCTTTTCCAAGACCAGTATCCATGGTTTAAAGAGTCCAGCAATGACTGAATACAAGGACTGCAACGCTAGAAGAAAATAAAACACAGAAATTGCTTTGTTACCCCTCAAATCAGCAACAGTGAACATATTAAACTTTGACAAATTTGAATACAATGTCCTTTGGCTATTCCAACATTTAATCAGTTCTTCCTGGTCAAACAGAAATTTAAAATATAATATTCTGATTAGTAACTCTGGTTACCAATGCATTTGTTTTAACAACAATCATAAGCATTTTGCATTGTGTAGATGTTTTATTAGTATCACTTTAACACATCTGAAATTGCAGGAGTAATGATGATTCACACTTTAAGCGTGCATATGCCAAAATAAAAGGTGTTTTGGCAATTTTCTCCACATGAAAACCACCATGACGAAATTCAGTAGTCTCTCATCTACAAACCTCTGCTCAAAGCAAAAGACTGCATTTTTCTTTGAAGAGAGTATGATCTCTTCATAAAATAATTTTAAAGCAAGCTCAAATATAAACAAACTTCCTCCAAGCATAAAGCCCCACGTGGTCACGAAGTAACATCAGCATGTCGCACCTGTATTTTAATGTTCCCACCATTGTACAAACACAGAGTAAGACGACTTTACTCTGTATTTCAATGGCCTTTAACAGAGGAAATTAGAGAAACTGAGTGCCTGTTCATAAGTAATTTGCTTTTAAGACAGATTACCTGCTAGAATTCTGTTACTGCCAACAGGCTCTTGGGCTAAATTGGCAACTTCTGTGTCAATAAGTCGTTTAATAAGGTATTCCAGAAATTTATTCACTTCAGCCACATAAGGACTCCATTTTGAAAATAGGCCAAAAGTCCTGAAGTCCACTGAAGCCAGTCGAAGTTTGCAGAATGATGTAGAAAGCCATTCTACTGTCTCTCTAACCTGTAAAAAAAGAAGGAAACTATTAATCAGCTACAGCAAGATTGTACAGCAGTGTTATTTGTCACTGGTGGGCATCTGTTTCAGCTGAAAAACATAATAAACCAACCAAAGAGGCACCCACCTGTTCTGCAGAGAGGAGAACTTTTGCAACATCCTGCAATACAGCACTTTCAGCAGAATCACTTTTCTTGAAGCTTCCCTGTTCAGTCACTGGTGAACCACATCGCAAAGCTTTAAGTGATGCCTTCCAACAGTCAGGGCTTAATAGCTGCTCTGACGAGCCTTAGAAGAAAGGGAGGGAATACATTTGTCAAAATCAGGTGAAGGATGTTAGTTCCTTTCCCAATACAAGTCAGAAAAGGTTGAAATTAGAGCTCCCTACTACATAAAAAAAACATTAGGTGAGGCACGAGTTTGAAAGCCCTGATTTTAAGGGTGAAAGATATCCTTAATTCCCAAACACAAGTAATTTAACATTGCCTTTTGGCACCTGCATGCTCTCTTAATATGGGTTTGTAGCCTGGGAAACTCGCTAAGAGATAGTTGCTGCCTCAGCACATATGGCTTGACAGAAAGGAAGTACTTTTGTTCTCATTTTAGAGGCACATCAGATTATACGTAGTGTCTAACGTCAACCAGCACATTTTCAGCAGACTTCAGTATCAGTCCCAGGTCTCCATAATTCCAGTTCCCAGTTTGACATTGAAGGGTTTTCAAGAACAAGCATGCTGCACTGCAGACTGTGGCATAACTATAATTATTAAGTGCTTCCATTAATAGAAAGCTCTCCTGTAATATGGGCTGAAAATCCATTGCCACTGATGCCTGTACTTTGCTCTGCAGAAGAGTGTTTCTTTCTAGTGGAGCTAAAATACATCTAATAAAAACACCACATGCACATTAAAGCGCATATAGAACCTCAAGAATGGTTTAAACCATCACATATTTGTTGCTGTTTAACTCTACTGCATGCAGGTCATATTTTTAAGCCAGAATAGTTCTGTACAAAAAAAACTCAGTACGCATCAATTCACATACTCACTTTGCATGAACAATCTTAGGAAGTCACTATAGTGATCAGGGAACTGATACTGGAGAAGGTTACCCCAATGCTTGCAGAAGATATTAAATGGCATCAAAATATCTTCTTCTGGTTCAAGGCCGCATGCATTGAGAGCCAAGTGAATAGACTCCAGAAGCTTGGTACGTTCAGATAGAGGTGGCTTAGCAGCAGTTAGCCATTGCGTAAGGTCAAACTAGAACAGAGGACAGGAAGCATTTGTAAGTAGAACAAGTAGTAGGGTGTGTTTAAAGAGAGGTTGGACGTGGTACTTAAGGACATGGTTTAGTGGGTAATAGGTGGTGGGGGGACGGTTGGACTAGATGATCCTTGAGGTCTCTTCCAACCCTAATGCTTCTAGAAACTTTAACAGTCACAACACCTTTCGGAGAAGGGAGAAATTGTCAGGGGAAAAAAAAATCATGAAGTTTTTAAATATTTAAGAAAAACCTAATGAATTTGCAGTTCATCAGCCCTAACTTAAAACCAAGGTAACACTCTCCAAAGGTTATCATTCAGCATATTGCAGAAGTCCCTGAATTTATGAAACAACTCTTGGTAGAGTTCTCAGATCCATAAAGATGCGTACGAATTTCCATGCTTCAGCACCGCTGCCAAACACACACCTACAAGCATTACACTGGGTTAATCTCCACAGTCCATACACTTCAAGTGGAGATGCAAAGGTTTTGTAGCCTCTAGGCCATCTGTTCAGATCTAGATCCACAGGAACCACGCTGATCATTGCCACTAAGGACAGCTCAGTCATGCCCGGAACAGACTGCCTGCTATTCACAGCTGTCAAACCCTGTCTCTGTGTGATGAGGAGAATCAGAGTGATATCAAAGCTTCGGCATAACAGTGATTTCTCCGCTGACAATACACACAAGCAGAATCATGCAGCCCTGAAACAACAGATGTAGAAATCACCTAACTATGTTTTAAGATAGGCAGGAAGGACATGGGTGCTAAACAGGGATGGAAAAATTCCTATTTTTCCTGTTGTTTTTATTTTTAGGATGCTTGGGATTCACTGGCTATTTTGATCAATGTCTGTGCAGAGGTATCAGGCAGAAGCAGCCATCAAAATTTAATTGCAAGAGTAAGAGCGCACTGAAGAGTAAGCCCTAAGAAGCACATACTGATACTATTTGGGCTACGGAAGGACAGTTTAGGCTTCCTATTTGCTTTTGCCTCCAGCTCCTCTTGAGCTTAAAACACAACACATGCCCTTCAGGATGCACAACACAGATCTACAGAACCTCTCTGCAGCTCGCTCTTCCTTAATCTAAAGTCACAGTCTTTAGGGAAAGAACACCCACAAAAGCAACCCACAAACCAGACACTATCCACATGTGGTTTACCTTTGTCAGCAGCATGAAGACAACATCACTGTTATCCTCACTCAGAAAGGCCACAACTTTTTCATATAAAGTCACAAATTCATTGGGAGAGGCAACAGGAGTGAAGTAAGGAGAAAGGAGAGTACAGAGCCTTCGATTCTGCAGGATCGTCTGGAGCAGACGTTTGCACTCCGACTTGGTCCCACTGATGAACACCTGAGGAAATCAGGAATGGTGAGAAAAACGGCCCAGTATGAATCTATTGGAAAACACACCTCTTAGAGCTTTCTGCTGAGACAAGCACAATTTTGGTCCAAACCAAAATGGAAATTTTCTCTAAAATGACAGATTGTATGAGATCAACATCAACTAAATACTGCTGTTCCATAAGATATAAGGTGAATACATGTTTCTCTAGCACACTCAAGAACAGCACTTCTGACCACACACGTTGTTTGAAATTACTTAGAAATACATTTTTTTCTGATGGGATAGCAAAAGAAAACTAAACCAGATTTCAGCAGCCCTGCCTGATATTAGAAAAAATTTGATCAGAACTATGGCTATGAAGAGCATTTCGGCACTTCAGCTGTTAGAGGCTGTGCATGGAAACAAGCTGTATCTAAGAGAAGAAAATACATACTTGGACCCAAAGCAGCTTTTTCTCAGAGCACCCACATAATGTGTTCCCCACAGCAAATATTACTACCAACAGCAAGCACTTATGTTCTCTACCAGCAAACTCCTGGCTGATTGTCTACACAAAGAATACTGCAAAACTGTAGAAGAGAGGTGTCAAAATACAGACACTGACAAGATATACATCAGCTAGAAAGTGATAGGTAACAGCAAAACCGCATAGAACCCCAGACTGGTTTGGGTTGGAAGGGATCCCAAGATCATCCAGTCCCAACCCCCCTGCCATGGGCAGGGACACCCCCCACCAGCCCAGGCTGCCCAAAGCCCCATCCAAACTGGCCTTGGGCACTGCCATGGATCCAGGGGCAGCCACAGCTTCTCAGGGCACCCTGTGCCAGGGCCAAGTGTCATATATAGCTAAAATATATGCATATACATATAACCACAGACAGCATTTATTAGCACTAAGCTAATATAATAATTTCAGAGCAACAGTTTTTATTTTGCTTGTATGCAAGCTTGAAGTCTCCTAAAGACTATGTATACTATACAATTAGTTGAAAGTAAAACGGGATAGAAGCTCAGAAGTTAAATTTCCAACCTTCTGAATGTTTTAGACACCCAATATCAGCAGGCAATTGGAATAAGCATTAGGCATCCAAAAATTAGAGTATTAACTCACTTGGCCTAGAATCTCAATGCAGGACGTGAAGAACTGCCTTGTGGGAGGATTGCGTTGAGTTTCATCACACACATATTCCACTAATGTAAAAAACAAACTAATTCCAACTTTCTTAATTGCAGGCATAGGCTGCACCTTGTAGATATTTATTAAGGCCCTGCAAAAAAAAAAGTTAAATTCACATATGGAAAACAATCTATGACAATAAAGAAAGGTTTCTTGCCAATATATAGCCTTGACATGGGTATTTCTGGGTTACATGACAATTAAGCATGGTTTCACAGAGTCACAGCATAGTTAAGGTTGGGAGGGACCTCTGAACCAACACTCCTGCTGAAACAGGGCCACCTACAGCCAGCTGCCCAGGACTACATCCAGACGGCTTCTGAGTATCTCCAAGGATGGAGACTCCACAACCTCTCTGGGCACCTGTGTCACCCCTCACAGTAAAAAAAGCGTTTCCTGATGTTCAGAGGGTCCCTCCTGCATCTCAGTTTGTGCCCACTGCCCCTTGTTCTGTCACTGGGCACCCCTGAAAAGAGCCTGGCTCCATCCTATTTGCACCCTCCCTTCAAATATTTCTGCATGATGGTTAGAACCCACTGAGCCTTCCTATACCTAGGTTGAACACTCCCAGGTTTAGCTCAAATAATTTTGCTGCCTGAAAGGCGTGCCTCCAAACCTTAGAAAGTCTCCATAATCAGAGTCAGAACGTGATCAAAGGATTTTTTTCCACAGCATACTTCCAACAGATTATTGCTCCCTCAAATCATGCATTTGTCTTGTTCTTAGGCTATCTCAACTGCATTTGTACCGAAAGATAGTTTGCCTCATTCTACTTAACAGGCTCAGCAATAAAAGAATTAAAACAGAATCAATCTTTTCTTGTGTACTGCCAAGTAAATGTTTTATTGAGCTCAAACCCCCCCATCTTCACCGAGTCTGAATTAAAACATCTGAACAACATGCAGTTCCAGAGACGTAAATACCAAGAACTAGCTCATCCACTGAATTTCTCAGATAAATGATCAAGAACAAAGCGTTTTTTACTTGCACAGTGAGTATATTTTTACTTGCACAGTGAGTATACACTATGGGAAACCAACTACACTAAAAGAAACCCAGCAGAAATCTAGAAGACTGAGAAGGGTGGTGTTACAAAACTGGACCTCTGGGATAAACTCTTAGAAGTCTTCAAAAGGAAGAGGGTCTTGGACTATTCCATTTATTCACCACCACCCCAAAAAGTCCTCTTCTGCTGCACAATTTTGTTTCACATATGAAAAGCTGCTTCAAATCCTAACTCTCTATTAAAGAGCTATGTCCTGCACTGTAACAGATAAAAACTAGAGAGAGAAATTAAAAACATATAGTTTAGCCTACGGCTGAGACAGCTGTGGTACAAGTTTCGCATTTCCTAAAGCTTAACATAACACCCCTGTCATCACTCAACGTGCTTTTGCAGGACTATTCTAATATAGAGAACCATAACTTGAAGCAGAAAACAATACCGGGTGCCCTGCTGAGGCTGAATGACCTTCTGATAACACAATTATTCCCATGCCATACAGGTCTCAGGATTCCATCTCTGATGTTGACCTAAGCTGACAAACATTGCAAAAAAAAAAAAAAAAAGGACAAAAAAAACCCCACAGAAGCAAGTTCCACATTTTCTCTCTAATATACAGAAAAAGAAATTGAAAACATCACTACCTAAAACAGTGTCTGAACAACCTACGTTATAAAATTTTCCACATGTACTGCTGCTTCCACAACAGCCAGAGAAGGTGGTTTCGTCGCTTCTGCCTGCAGTTGTCTCACTTCTTTACGCAAAGCGTGAAGCTGCTGGTTCACTGCTTCATTTTTATGTTTCCCTTCAAACTAAATGACAAAAAGACACATTCATTTCAGAAGAATATTTTTTTGCTAAAACTCTTCCATGTTGCACCTATTTGTAAAAATGAAGCAGAACTCAGTAAAAGAACTCTGAATACTGAATATTCTCCTCCTGAGAGCTTTGATCAGATTGAGTATATCCTGTCAAGGCACACATCCTTGGTCATGTTTCTATTTCATTATCAAACACTAATATAATTCATGTATTTTATGTAAGAATTTTAATACACAGGAACTGAAACTTAAATGGTGTCAAGGAATTAATATACCAAGCAACATTTTCATGCTTCTATTCCTCTCAGTGAGCGTATTCCCACATTGGGAAGCCGTTCAGAATGGATGCTATGAGCAAAACAAACTTTATGCAAGAACTTATCAGCTGTTGATCTGTATATCCTTTTAAGCACTGCATATTAAGTATGTCGGGTAACTATTCTGTGTTTATAGATCTGTTTGATCAACAGCTACAATTCTTGTAACAATTCAGTCATTTCACTTTAATTATCTGTGTCCAGCAACCCCAAACCAGAAGCGATGCCATGTCTCCAACCTGGAGGGTTAGAAGAGCTGCTCCCTGGCAGCCTTTGTTTGAAGTTCCCCGGCACTCCAAACAGAGCGTGATCTGCTCTTCCCGATTGACATACAGCTTCGGTACTGTGTCCAGTATTTCACTGTTGAGAGCGACATGCTGAGATTCCCAGAGAGCTGCAGTTCTGAAAAGCATTTATTAACAAAGTCAACAAAATCTTTAGTGAAAACAGTAATACTAAGAATTTACAAGCAGGAGATCAAACTTCATTTAATGTGCTGCAGAAAGACTTGTGACACTTTCCTAGAAAACATAAAAGGTTATTAAATGAAAGCAAGTTAAAACTTTAAAGTAATAAAGAAATAGGTTCATAAAAACAAAACTACTCAAGTCTCCATGGAGTTCTTTTTCATTCTTCTATATGACAACACGGAAGAAAATTAAATAGGTCACCCTCTGTTGGAAATGTAATTTTCCATCAGACAAAAAAAGCTGGACTGTGGGATGATTCAGTCAAGAGAAAAAAAGCCCACCTAAAATTGCTCCTGGAATTGTTTCGACACATCCTCTCTTGGGCTTAGCAAGTTTTGTTTTGGTTTATGATATTGTCATTAAATGAATACGTTGGGCAAGAACAGCTACGGATCCATCAGCTATGTTTGAAAATAATTCAGCTGGATTCTTTTAGTAAGAATATTAGAAACGGAAAGTCTCTTTCACTCACAAAGGTAACAGTCCCAGAAATCAGATTTCTCTCTTGTGGGCTCCAGCATTTCATATTGCAGCTAGTACATGAGTGCAAAAAGGTTAAGTAACTTCAATAAATCTAGGCTAAAGGGAGGCTTTGTTTTAAGAAGTATGCCAAATGAGAAAAGAAACTGTACAAGTTGGATAGCAGCTGATGTAATCTCAGTCATTACATAAGACTTGTGTAGTCTTATCCTAAAGGAGTGGAATAGTAACATGATAGCCAAAGGGAAAACACAAAAAGTCACAAACTTTGGGACAAGAAGCGTAAGTGAATTACTGACAGTCTTCTGCCAACACCACAAATGAGGCTGCTATAAAGGGCACCTAAATGCACTGCTAGACACACTAGGGAGGCAGGAGGACCACAGTTATGTCTTACTTGGCATGTCGCTGCAAGATGTTAAGGTCCATGCGCATGAGCTGAATTGCTTCCTTCTGACTTACTAGACTGGCAGAGGAAATAACTGGCACAGGAGCTTTCATTGTCTGGAGCGGAAGAAGGGGCTTGGGAGTGTCAAACTTCTTCAAATTATTCATTATCCTCTCTTTGGCTAAAAAAGAAAGCAGAAGCAAGTTTTGTCAACAAGAAAAGTTTAGGAGAAACTGAACAAGACCATTATTTCTTGCATGAAACATTTTTAGCAGGAAACAAGTATTTCTCTGGATTCCCCTCTTTTAAAAATTAAACCCATTTAACTATTCTTCTTATTTTTGTTGACAAAGTTTGTTTCACACAGATGATTTTCATGACCAGCTCCATCACACAATCATCAGGATCCAAGGCCCATTTCCCTTCCTTGTTTCCCCCAGCCACTCCTACCTTCTACCCTTCCCCATTTTCCTCTTAGCACCCCATTTATTCCCCTCATTTGACAGAGGCTCCCAGACCCAGTCTAAGCCTAACCCATCTTCCTTTCCCTGCAATTCATCATCACCTCTAGTTTTGTCAGCTCCAATTCCTCCCCAAAGCAGAGCCTCTCTCCAGGTCAGCTCTCTCCTCCTGCTGATCCCCAGTCAGTTCCTTTGTCCCAACAGTGCCAATTCACCTATTAAACTATTCTAGTTTCCTTCTACTCCCTCCCTCCCTTTTTTTCCATCATCCCCCTCGCAAAAAATGCAATCTCATATCCTTACTATGCCTACCATGACTGCTATTCCCTTCTGTGCTAGAACAACACTGTTCCTGTGTCAAAATTCCAGGGAACAGCAACACACACAAAAAAAAACCATACTCACAAAAAACCACCACCACCCCTACAAAGAAAAAAACACCACCAAACCAGAGACAATCTTTCTGTTTTCAGTTACAGTGGTTTTCACCTTTGCTTGCAGCTGTCTATCTAAACTTGGGAAAAATTATTCAGCCTGTCTGGAGCATGCTCTGCACAGAGGAATCTTCGGGGAGCTCACCCATGGGGCTCCAGGGACAACACGACCTGCTGTTCTGTGATATGGCAAACTTCAAGCCAAAAACATCAATGACAGCCTCTCACATGAACATCTCAGTGAGAACACAGTGAAAACTTCATGCAAAATACCACATCCATAGAACACAAACTGTATTAACATCTTTATTCACAGATATCATTATGTTCCTAAAGAAATCAGGGCTTCAACGTGTTAATAGTTCTTTCTGGCCCAGTTTCATTAACAATATTGTTATCGCTCACCTGCTAAAGGGTTGGTGAAATCTGTTTGCCCAGCAGAAACACAGGTTGTATGTGATTCAAGCTGAACCTGTAGCCAAAGGTTTAGAGCTTCCTGAAACTCATGATGTATGAGTTCAACATTGATATATTCCATCCACAAATCCTAAAGCACAACAGAATTAAATTACCATTCCCACTCTGGTCTGTACCATATACTGTGCATCCATCCTGGTAGTTGGGCAACTAAAATAAGTACATAAAACTACGCCCTGCAGTTTTAAGTCATAGGAGTATTACTACTAGGGGGGAAAAAATATCTCTGCTGAAGAAAAAGACGGCAGAATTCTTACACATATACAGATAAGTCACTGAAAAGTATTTGTGACACTTAGAGTAGAAATCTGACAAGGACACGTGGCATAATTTCTAACAAGTAAGAGGGAAAGGGTACAGATTATTAAAACTCTGTTCCTAAAAAGGGAACACAGAGGAAATCAAGATAGTATAAAACATCATGGCATGATTAACTGTAATCAGGCTAAAGCAGGCTGCATTTCCAGTAGCCACATACACTGAAGGAATAAAAACAGAGCAGGTATTCCGCTCCATGAGAAAATGCCCTTCCAAAATCTCCCCTCTCACAGGTTTTTTTAATTATACCAACTCTTTCGGCTTCCTGGACAGAGTAATACACACTTCCCAGTCCCTAACTTATATTTGAACCTGACATATTACAGACTACCAACATGAGCAAATTTCAGGTTCCAATCTTTTGTCATTTAAAGTTTCAACTTCAGTAATTCTCTAAAATTATTTTAGCACATAAAAAGAATTACAGAACAGTACAGAATAAGGACTGTTATTCTTCTCATTAAGATATGCAAGAAATCTACTCATGAGTCTGTGTTCAATTACAAAGGAAGACAGTTTGCTACGTGTTATACGTGTATTAAAAAGACCAGTGACACCAAGTCTCACACTACGCTAGAGGACACACTTTAAAAGTGAATTGAATTTTGGCTCCCATATTTCCAATGTCATTGGCACTTCACCTGTTGATTCTGCATGACTTTAGCAAGTCTATGTGCATCATATTGCTTTGGTAAAGAAGGAATGTATATGTCTCCTTTCTGGAAACTCTCTTCTTCCAACCACAAAATAAAAACATTACAAAGCCTGAGAAGAAAAACAAAAAAGAAAAAATAAATCAATGTGAACTTTAATTGTATGCATAGCATGCATTACACAGCAGTGTCATTCTGGGGTTTAGCTAAGGCAACAAACCATGCTACACAGTGACACTGCTCAAAACATAGATGATGTGACTGGCTCAAAAACCAGCAGTAGAAAGAAGCTATTTAGGAAAAACACAAAGGGGCAATAACCAGAAGTAACAGGACAAATTTTGAAAAGGAAAACATTTCCGCAAATTAGCAAACATGACCCAGGACTGGAAATGTCTCTTGTGTCAGGGAATCATACTGATAACCTCATTCAAAAGACCAGTGATGAAAAAAAAAGTACATCTGAGCAAGCTCAGCTTCTCATTCGATGACTTCAGAGTGCCTGCTCTAAAAGCTCACACCTGAGTTCTATCTTTTCATTTCTTGTCAGACTCAAATTCATGGCTAGTTTGTTCCCAACTCCTTCTCTGTATTTTAACATACATACACTTCTTTCTTCAACTAGCATCACTCTACTGAAGGATATCCTTTTTATAATCATACCATCCAACCTTTCCTGATTAAATACAATGGAGAACTACAATACCATTAAATCTTTGCACTGGGGTAACTCCTGTTTTCTGTATCCGTGTCATTGGTGAAACAAAATGGAAGTAATCTAGTTCCAAGAGCCAGCTCTGATGAACTACATTAATGTTTTCCCTCCTGTCTAGGGGGTCCTGAACTTCCTGAGCATAAGATGTAAGAAAGACATCAAGGCCCTGGAACGTGTCCAGAGAAGGGCAACGAAACTGGTGAAGGGGCTGGAGCACAGGTCTGATGGAAGCGGCTGAGGGAACTGGGACTGTTTAGTCTGGAGAAGAGGAGGCTGAGGGGAGACCTTGTTGCCCTCTACAACTACCTGAAAGGGAGTTGTGGTGAGCTGGGGGTCGGCCTCTTCTCGCAGATAACTAGTGACAGGACAAGGGGGAACGGCTGCAAGTTGCGCCAGGGGAGGTTCAGGTTGGAGTTGAGGAGGAATTTCTTCTCGGAAAGGGTGGTCGGGTATTGGAACGGGTTGCCCAGGGAGGTGGTGGAGTCACCGTCCCTGGAGGTGTTTAAGGAAAGGTTGGATGTGGTACTTAGGGACACGGTTTAGCGGGTAATGGGTGCTGCGGGATGGTTGGACTAGGTGATTTTGGAGGTCTTTTCCAACCTTAATGATTCTATGTACTTGGCTAGAGAGCCAAGTCTGGCTTTATGTTGGAGTGGGGAACTCCTTTGAAATGAAAGACTGAAAATATTAATTAAGTTACAGCCAGAGCGCATCTCTGGATAATTTTTCTGCAGATGGCCAAGGAGGATATATGATGTCCCTTGTCTGCTTGTACCATATACACATAAAGTAGCATTTTACATTTATAGCTAGTGATGCTCGTACCGGTAGCAGGTACACCTAAACAACAAATATTTTACCAGCACAGGGATACCATTAATTAACAACCAAAGCACTCCCATAAGGGGAACAACAACTCTATTAACAATCTTATTTTTAGTAGTAAAGTCATCTCCTTCTCAAACAAAACAACTTTTATCCACAGAGAAACGGATTTGACCACAACTGTGCATATAACAAGTGCCTCCTGTACGTCTAGGTGAGCCAAGACATCTCTCTATGTCTCCCACAGCTAAGACTATGCTCTACTAGTTGCTCAGGTGGTTGCTTTGAGTAAGACTGAACTGTGCAGGCTTTATTTACCTGACAAGTTCCTTATGCAGCTCTGGTGAAGTCAGGTAATCCGGTGAGCCACTAGATTTCTCTGGTGATCTGTCTCTGCCCTCTGCAGGACTCTCCACTCTTAGTGCTTTACTGGCAGCATGGTGGAAGTCTGCTACCTCTATTAAGCGCTGCTTCATTTCATTTAGTAAGTTAGTATGAGCCATACTCTGGAAAAAACGTCTTCCAATACAGCCATCTACAGGTAATCTGAAAAAAGAACAAAAAAGCACAACAAAGTCTTGTTGCAAGTGTCAAATCAGCCTCTCTGAACGTAAATTGACCCTTTAGAGAAACTGCTAGTACTCACTGCTTTCAGGTGCAGTCTTCATGCAAGGCACTCCATCTCACTCACAGTGCAAACTTATTAGTGCTTGCTAATCTCCTAGTGCCCTTACGATCAGACTCACCCATATTGTGGCCCTGGTCGGTGAAGGTAAAGGAGGAAGAACTTCTGCCAGATCAGAGGCATCAGAGGGTGATCAGCAGGCGTAGCAAGGGCCTGGTGAGCCCAGCGGTAAATCATGAGTCTCTGAAGGGAAGGTACGATGGGCAGCTTCAGCTGGGTCTGTGCTTTCTGCAAAAAGAACATTTTCAGACAAGGGTCATGCTGCGATTCCCTGTAACTGGCTGTCACAGGTTAACAGATTAAACACAGCATGAAAACTCTGCAATTATGGAGGAAAAAACTTTGGAAACATTCACATATCCATTACAGGTCTTATGGGAAGAGCTGCCCAGCTCACAGTGATGTTGGACAGCTGTTACAGAGCAGTGCTACACCTCTGATGCTTGGAAAAAAAAATAGCATGATGGCTCTGTAATGCAAGGCCAACATACGGGCCATCACTGTTACTTACAGTTAGCTACTGTTCTTCCTCACAGAGGTAGATGTTCCTGGCTTAGACTTCCCAGAGATCAGTGATGTTAGAGAACAAAGCAGCAACAGTGAAGCATACAGCACGCTCCAACCAGTAAAAATACACTCTGCAGCTGTGTGACAACACAGAATCCTACAGCGTGCTACTTTTAGCTTTTTCCAGACCACATTTCCATACAGCCCTACTGAAAATCTAAACCATAAAGTAAAACTAATGTGAAGAAAGAGTACAGAAGGGAATAAAAACTCTCTGCAAAAGCAGAACAAAGGCAAACCAAAGTATGAGCAGCAGCACTCCATACTAACAACATGGAATGCTACTCCACAGACCCACTACACCACTGAAGTCACACACCAAGCTCACACAGACTGTGACTGAAGTAGGTGAGTGGGAGGCTTTTTTGAGTTCCCACATCTCAGCACAGACCTGGTACTACCTCATCAGCCACACCAGACCCAGAAACGCTCAGCAGCTTCTTCCACACACTCCCCACATACTATCTCATTGTTTTCCAGGTAGAGACAAGCAATCCAAGGACAAGTGTTCTCCTGTTTAGTCTCCAAGGAGGCAAGGCACGTGCCAGTCTGGACACAGCCAGGCTTATTTTCAGAAAGCTTCACAGAGCATAGAGAAAATAACAGATTTTCATAGAGCTTCTAACCTACCGTGTTCATTAAAACACAGCGAAACAATTGAGATGAAGGATGCGCCAAAGGTTACACTCCAGGACTAGACAGTTTTGGCCTCCACTTGCTTTCTTTCAGAATGTCTAACTGAATTTAGGCAAAGAACCTGGAAAATGCTGCAACATGGCTTAAAGCACACCTAAGTGCCTTGTTAAGGGCGAGACCTAAACAATTCTGAAAGTATTGGAAAATAATTCAGCAAATACAGAGAAAAGTAAAGCCCAGACTTCCGCAAAACTCAGATCATCTGATAAACACTCTCTGATAAACAGACACAGTTTTTCACCTGTAAAATAACAATATCTGCACTCCCCATCTCAGTGGTATAGAATAAATCCGCTGAAGATGGTGAGGCACTCAGATGGCCCAGAAAATCACGCAAAAGGACTAATCAGTAACTGAACTTTTCTGTGAAAAATACTATATTTTAAAAACAGATATTTGAATGGTAGTTTTTAAACGTTCAAATCAAAATGTAAAAGAATATTTCCCTGAGGTGTATTTTCTCCTGGAAAGCAAATCATATAAAGCACTAGTTACGCTTTAATCTTGGTAAGAAAAAGCACATGAGATAAAATAATCAATACAAGAGAACACTTTTCTCTGGTAGTTCTCTCTAATAAAAACAGATGAAGAGTTCTCTCACCTTCAAAGCTTGATCGGGAGTTAAAGCATTAATAACCAACTCTCCCTCCACAACTCTGCGAAGCTGCGAATCCTCCTCAAATATTGACTCCATATTTAACACCACCCACGAAAACCAGACCTGCACAGCACAGTAACAACAGAAACATTGGTAAGAAAATGGCAGGGGGGCAAAGCTTGCTTTTTCTTCAGAGGAGTATGCCTTTGTCAGATTCTCACTGCAAAGTTGCAAAAGCAGCGTGGTAACACAACGAGAAAACTGAGAACCAGTTCATTCCTTATCCACATTCAAACATCCTCTTTGTATCCTGTACAATGTTGGGAAATGAGGGGGAATTCAGGGACGACTGGCAGAATTATCCAGAGCGCTGGAGGAAACAACTAAAACCCTGTAAAACGAGGTCTCCTCTTTCCCACCTGCACTACACATCTCCAGTGATGGTACCACAGGGTTTGTTGTTGTTTTTTTTTTCTTTCTTTTTTGCTTCAGTGAGGAACTTGTTTACCACAGAGAAAGCAACTAGTATTCAAAATATTTATCAGAAAAAGACTGATATAAGAAGAGTCAGGCTTTGCCTATTTTCTTTCATTAAATATACTGAAAACAACTGAAGATTAGAAGAAATCTTTACTAATAAATCCTATTATATGAATTCTTGGACAGAGATCAGACAAACTTTCTTTGTGCAAAACATTCATGTTCCCTTTAGCGTAATAAACCCACTGCGTTCTCTTAGGCTAAATTAAGATTTTAACATAAGAAAACTCACGCACACAGAAGTAGGAAAAAGAGGGAACAAGAGAAAAAAACCTGCAAAAAACAGCAAAAGAAGGAAATAATACCTAAACACTTGTATATTGCTCATCCCAGGGTTGTTCATAGAACATCACCATACCACTCACCTGAGAGGAATTCGCATTGCCCTCAACGAAGGAAGGTGTCACATTGCCTGCCACGATCCAACTAACAAGCGAAGACAACAGACCCTTATCACAGTGGTAGCCCAAAGCATTCTGCATGGAAACAGAAAACATCTGGATTTTTTTTTGTAAGCAGCCTAAAAGATGATTTACAAGCTTCGGGTATGGCACTCTGCCTTCATCCAGGTTCCTTTCTGCCTCACGTTGCTACTTCCCAACCTTAGCTCAAACAGCTACCACTGAAATGCCTGCTTGTGCTTTATTAATTTTTTTCAGTGCAAATATTATAGTAACAGTCTGGTTTTTTGGTGAGAGGATGCTCTACTTTTCTTCTAAATACACTATTAAATATTTGAAATGCAAAGACCACAAACTAAAATACTGTGACAGAATTCACGAGTGACACTTATGTTCCAAATAGGTTTTGATTCTTATTATTATTATTCAGATAAACACTAAACAATCTACCCTGAAACAGATCCAATAACATAACCCCAATACCACTCAATCATGTCCATTCTTACTACACTTCAGGAAAATACACTCACATCAAAATTAGAACAAGCAACACATGAACTGAGCGTTTACTCAATGGCCACACCATCATACCACACCCACCGACCTTGTGCTGTTGGTAAAGCAGCTTTTGTACACAGTCCTCTTGATTGTACTGGAAAGCAGCTCTGCATAAGTCATCCAGCAAGAAGAGTGTAGCCCGGTCCCTGTGCCACAGCTGCTGGCTGGTGAGGACCTGAACCCAGAACTCCAGTACTGCAGACGGCCCCACTCCATTTGGCTGGTCACTTCGAAAAATGTGACTCTGCCAAATTGAAGGGTAGAATTATTCAAGAGACTGCAGCTTCAGTTGAAGGACAAAATTTTATTGAAGAACTGTTCATATGTATAAGGCTGTGGGCCTATCCTTAAAATAAATAATTTGCCACAATGGTCTCTACACCTATGTAAAAACAGCTTCATCATCTCCAGCCTCCCAGAGAGATCCTGCAGCCTGGAGAGCTGAGCGTCTTGTGCCATGAGCAAAAAAAGAGGCAAAAGCCGTAAGCGTGACACTGTGACTTGCAGGCATAATTTGCCCGTATTTCTGAAGCGAAGCCTGCTGTTCCTGCAAAAAGACCTCCCAGAAGAGTAGGTATGTTTCCCTTTAGGGAAACCCCTTACTAACGTTAGTGGGCCTTGGCTCTTGACCTCTCCACAGTCAGAAAAAAAAAATAATACTAGTTTCGTAACACAGGAACATTTTTTTGGAGCACAGCCACAAATCAAGGGTCAAAAGCAAAACTTTCAAACATTAATGTATCTGCTGCACTCCTCAACTAACACAAGCAAGGAAGCAGGGCTGTGTATCACATTCCCTTTTTAGAAAGCCTTTTGACTCGGTATTAGAAAATCCATTTTCCAAGAAGTCTGGAAGGCACATATTGTTATGTCCAGTGTCACATGCATTGCCAGATTTAGGCAAGTTTAAGCAGAAGTATTTCAGGAAACCCAGACCAACTATTTGTGTTTGATGCAGAGTATTCTGACTGCAGAACTGCTAGATCCAATATCTTCTAACCTTAAGCACTAAATCAGTTAAAAAAAGCCTATTTGTTTTTAAAAAACCTCCCCCCCTCTTTTTTTTGTTTGTGTTTTTTAAATAATCTTATTACCTGTATCATACTACTGAGCAGTTTAACGTTTTCTCCATAGCTCACTCCTGTCAAGTGCTGTGTGACTTTATGGGTAACCTGCTGGGTCACGCCTTGAGGGACTCCACTATCCAGATGAAGGAACAGTTGGACGTAAGATAAAAACCTAGGGATGCCAACAATTCAAATTAATTCTAAAAATCCTCATACAGTATAATATATAAAAAACTTGCTTCTACAGAATTTAAAACCAGCTCAACAGCACTAACTGACACCCACATACAAGGCTTTTGACTCACAACCATGCTCCAGATTTAATTGCTGTATTTTAAGCATATCATAGGCACAGTATGATATGGATATTGTAAATATCATATACAATATACGGCAGACTGTAATTCTGCAGCTCATCAGGACTGAATACAGTTCTTGATCCACATCAGCACCCAAATCTAGAATTGTTTGAGAGACTGCTGGGTGGTCCAAGCCAGAAGCACCCCAGGGACCACATTACTCATTTACCAGGACAGACAGCCAAGCTCCAGCACTGGAGGACGCTCCTAGCTGCTCAACTCACCATACGAACAGTTAAACAGTATTGTCTGCTTATTCTTGTCACTCATCCAAACACAACAGCTGTCTCAAGATCACTTCTGCAGCACAGCAGATGCATCAGTGATGACTGCACACATGATGTCAGTAGGACACACTTCTACACGTACTTCCTCAAAAAGCAACTTGCAAACAAACCAAACTACTTCCCTATCATCTGCATCACATTCTCACTGGATGGAAAATCCAGAATGAAGCCTGATAAATCTGTTAAGATTGACTTTCATTGTTCTTTACCAATAAACATATTAGGAACATATAATGCTTACTGTTCATTCTTCAGGAGATAATACTGGCAAGAGTAAAATAAGGGTAAAATTTTATCCAGCACATGGACTACTGTTCTCAGGTATCTAGACTGGACGAGTACACCCAAAAGAGTGATTCCTTCAGCACAGAACTTCTCAATGCTGTCAAAAACAGAACAATAAAAAAACCACACAAAATAAAACAAACAGTTGATTTTTAATTTTCTTTTGTTCACCTCAGATGTAGAGACATTCGTATCTTTACACTTCATCTCTGAAATCCTAAACAGCTAAAACCACAGAGTTTTCTTTTCAGCTGTAGGAGTCATTCGACTTCTGGTTTGGTAAGTATTTCCTGCCCTTCTGGGGGTTTGTGTACTGTCTTCCAAGTATCACTGGAGATGGGGGCCTTCATTCACCAAAGTTTCAATCAATTAAAAGCTCTTGCCTAACCTAGCCAATTAACCTCCCCCATCCAGGCAAAGGAAGAACATAGAGAGGGAGATCCATATTACCTAGCTTTGACATCTCAGGGTGGATGATGCTCTGCACAACTTTATTCACTACCTATAGATAGAGCTCAGAGTCTCCTCACAGTAGGTACTGCAGTTAGCTGAGATGAATCCTACTATTACTGTCCAGGAAACTCACTAGTGGCAACTTATTTGGTACACCACTCTGCATCAAGTTTTGTTCACTGAGAAGTGTTGCACATTAGGAAAAGACATAAAACATTAATCCTACATCTATTCTAAGGTCATGAAAATTAAATATTGTATTAAGTCACTAGCACACAGTACAACACTTTGTTTGGTCTGCTTACTAACGTAACTGGCCTTGAACTTTTGCAGGGGAGGTAGCAAGAATAAAACACCACAGAACTAAAGATGTTCCTTGTTTTTCATTCCATGCTCTATGGCATGTAAAAATTTCCACTCTTAAACCAGAATACCTTTATATCAGTCTCAGATTACTATAACTTTGAAGAAGCAAGTAGTGATGCTCCTCAGGGGTCAGTACTGGGACCGGCACTGTTTAACATCTTTGTCAGAGACACGGACAGTGGGATCGAGTGCACCCTCAGCAAGTTTGGTGATGACATCAAGCAAGGGCTTGGGGAAGGAGAAGAAAGCCAGAACAATTTCTCTTTAAAGAGAGTAAAGCAATAGTATATGCAGAAAATAAGTTAGCGAAAATTTTTAATAGAGCAAGAGATAACTAAAGAGATCACAGATTTAGGGAAAACAGACCTGGGAGAGATTAACCTACATGTGGCTCTGCACCTTAAATCAACTAGTACATTTAATTATGTCCAAAAGCCTTACCTACAAACCAGCTGAAAGCATTGGAAAAGACTGTTTCAGAACAGAGTCAGGGTTGGGAGGTTCAGTATCAAGGTTATAAAGCTCTCTATCATTACCATGCTGGGTTTCCTCCTACCACTATTTCTGAATGCCCTGTGGCAGCCCTGCTAAAAAAAAAAATTACCTGTGTGGTTAAAAGTTATTCCTGTCCATAGTAATCATGCTAACCCCTCTGTTTCAATATTATTTCTAATGACTTTTTTGACCCTAACAGGCAGAAGGTAAAAATAGTGTTAGCAAAGTAAAGGAAACAGCACATTGTTTGAAACTACAGTCCCAGAAAGACAGCTCAATCCCTTGTGTCAGAAGACCTTTGTTCTTTAAACACAGATAAAGATGTTAATACTATGTTAACAGTTAATAATGAAATAGTTCATCATTAGGTATGTTGCTCAGTATCTGGGGGCATCCATCCAATGTAAACACGAGAAAGCAGACTTACTTGTGACCGAGCGTGGTCATTGCCAGTGCCAGGTAGCAGCCGATCGGGATGCTTGCTTTAACAGCCTTCAGGAGGGGGTGAAGCGTGACTGACTCAGTCATGTCGAGCACGCTGTCAGACACAGGGACCGCAGGCCAGCCATGCTGCATACCACGGTCATTTCGGTGAAGCTTTAACCTCAAAATCAAACCCCATGCCCACTGATTAAAGGAAGTCTCTGGTGTTTCTCCATAACGAACAATGCTGGCTAAGTAGGAGACCTAGAACAGAGCAGCAGGAACAGGAATGAGAGGAGGCACAGCCGTACGACCGCCCATACTGCAGTACTCTAGGGTTTGGGTCAGCTTGGATGAGTTTCCTCTTCTATTATAATATCACGACATGAGATCAGAACAGCAGCAGTTATTTTTCAGATGCAACACGTAGCGCAACCAATTAACTTTATCTAAAAATCTCTGTTTCTATGGCCTTGATTTCCAACTCCCCTCTCTACCAAAAGGAACGGGTGGGGAAAGACTATCAACCTATACCATTTGGTTAAAGTTTTTCAAATCAGATACTGGTCTGAGATTAATTTTGTGTTTATTATTTATAAAAAAAACCAACCACATACAACTTCCAATGTTAAGACTGCTAGTGAAAGAAAAACTAAAAATATGTACATAAAAAATAACTTCTGTCAACAAAAAAGCCTAAAACCCTACAACCTCTCCTTGGAAACAAGTCTGTACATGGACAGGCAGAGTCTCTGTGTCACGTAAATGTGTCCACTATCATCAGGAGCCTGTCTAGATCAGAGGCAGTTATAAATCTCCAAAAAAAATACGGTGCAGGCTCTGACAGACCAGCGTACACTGCAGAGCTAGGAGTCAATGCAGGTATTTCATCCTCTCCGAGTAGGAGGTACAAGAACCTAAGCATTCCTTTCTCTCAAGTTCCAATTACAAACCCATACAAGTCAGGGCAGATTCACCAATACAAGTGGCAACCAAGGCTGAAATAGGCTTAAAAAGAGAACTCATGTAGCTGGCACAAGACAACAAACTACGATTAAGTAGTGCAGAGATGTAAGTCAAAAAAAGAGCAGAAACAATAAGGAACACTCCAAGTGGGGGAAGAAAAGACTAGAGAAGAAAAAGCACAGGGTAGGAGAAAGCGCTGTACAAGACATACTGAGAAGACAAAGCACAACACAATGCTAAAAGCTCTAAATAAATAGAGGCATCTCGGACTGAATATCCAAAAAGGGATTTTTAACCTTGGTCTTTCTATCCTTCCATTCCCCTTCTGTAACTTGGAGCCATACCTTCCTCAGTCACCAGTGTGCTGTAAAATCAATGTAATAAATGTTTGTAGGGTCTTCAGGTAACACAGCACCGATCAGTACTGAAAAGCTCCTAAAATCTTGCGTCTTTAAATAAGGTAAGAGCTGGAGACACAGGAAGGATGTCTCTTATGTTCACCAGTAATATTAAGTAGCTTCTTGTTCAGCAAGTATTGGCCGACTTCGTACAAGTAAAGGATGCTTTGAAACAACAATTTACAACTGTCAAACTACAGGCTGGATGATAACGCAAATCTACAGCGGGGACAAATCTTAAATTGCTATTTCTGATACAGGTGTTCAACCTACCTAAGTCTAACAGTATCATCAAATACGTCTGTTGGTGCAAGAGAGCTGACTTATGATTATGTTTTAGTAGTATCAAGATAGCATAGTTTTTTAAAAGAAAGTGGAAAGGTCTTGGCCTGCAGTTTTTCCTATCTATCACTATCAATAAGCTCTTCCTTGTAGTTCTGAAGAAGGATTACCTGTTTTATGCTTTCAGAAAGCAGCCCAGCATATGGTTTCTGGGAGAGATACTTCTGATATGCTTCCAGGACCATCAATGCAACTTCAGAATGGACAGCTGGATCCAGATGAAGAGCATCCTGCTAAAAACAGAATCATACCACTAAAAAAAAACTTTGCCTCATTTAAAAGGTCCCTACAACTGTATCACTCAGTTGCACTACAGAGAAATAAATCTTAATTTGAACAGCCAGAAAGATATTAAAGATTGTAATAGGTATGCAAAATCTTGGCCCAACATTGACAAATAATGGGCTCACACTTTGCCCATTTGTGACACAAAGCTCAACAGCTAGAAAGATGTGACCATAATTACTTCTCATATGCATTTTGGGGATTTACAACAATTAATTCAGAGATGCCTACATGGCATTTTAAATTACATAATACAGACACTGAAAATCTTGCCTTTAAAAACAAAGCAAAACAAAAACCAAACATATCATGTTTTTTTTATCAAAACATAGTAAAGCCTCTTGGCACCAAATTGGGAGGAGTTGTTGATTCCATTGAGGGTGGAGAGGCCTTGCAGAGAGATCTGGGCAGATCAGAGACCTGGGCAATCAACAGCCACATGAAGTTCAACAGGAGCAGGTGTTGGATCCTGTCCCTGGGCAGGGGCAGCCCTGGCTGTACAGACAGACTGGGGGGAGGAAGAGGCTGGAGAGCAGCCGTGCTGGGAGGGACTGGGGGGTCTGGGTCGGCAGCAAGGTGACCATGAGCCAGCAGTGTGCCCAGGCTGCCAGGAAGGGCAACCGTGTCCTGGGGG
>VWZZ01007899.1:587-20449 GCA_013399095.1 Psophia crepitans | reverse complement strand
TACAGCTTCCTCCCGAGGGGGAGCTAAGGGGCAGGTGCTGATCTCCTCCCTCTGGTGCCCAGCGACAGAACCCCAGGGAATGGCCTGGAGCTACCCCAGGGGAGGGTTAGGGTGGGGATCAGGAGAAGGTTCTTCCTCCAGAGGGTGGTGGGGCCCTGGCACAGGCTCCCCAGGGCAGTGGTCACCGCCCCGAGCTGGGCTGAGTTCAAGCAGCGTCTGGCCAACGCTCTCAGTCATCTGCTGTGATGGGGCTGGGCCTGTGTGGGGCCAGGAGCTGGACTGATGGGCCTTGGGGGCCCTTCCAGCTTGATAAGAGAATCATAGACTGTCCCAAGTGCAACATTAAAGAACTATTTTCCCCACATCAAATGGCAGAGACATAGAAACATGGAAAGGTTTCGGCTGGAAGGGACCACAAGGATCATCTACTTCCAGTCCTCACATGACACTGTTATTGCATAGTGAAGACATCACAGTTAATTTTCACTATCATTTCTTTAATTTCATGTGTCAAGAAAGAAGAAGAAAAAGGCAGTCTTCACATACACATATCAGCACACAGACAGTAGGATTTCTCTCCATAAGCATTCACCCTCGAGTGGATCCTGAACTGATGGAGCTCCTGGAGTAACCCATTCTATGGATACCTTCCAATAATTTAAATAATGCTCAGAACTTCCAGATCTCTAATTTCAATCATTAGTTTTCTTGCATTGTGAAAAACATACCTGGATACCAGCCTGCACACTATAGTCACATCAGTCTCATACTTGCTGCTTGGAGGATTCTTTGATTTCTGCAGCCACAGCTATCTTAATGAAGTGACTCAGAAAAATTGTCCTGTCAGCTGTTTCCTCTTGTTTAGAGAGAGGAAACACCTACTTAAATATCTCTCTTAGTCTCCGTTGCAGAACTACAAGCAAGCAACACAAGCAAATCCTCAGGCAGAATGCTCCAAAACTATTGTGAAGTTCCCATCCTATGCTATCTGTACAGCCATCATATAAAAGCATGTAATTAACTGTTTTAAAATTCAGTTATAGTCCAGATTGAGTAGTAAGTTCTCTGTAAAACTGACCAGGATCAGGCCTCCTGGTTTCAATACGTACATGCTCACCAAATCCCCAGTTTAGCCCTTCCAAGATAATGCAGGCTAGTTTATTCTCCACTGTGGTTAGATTGAAATTTAATAACCAGTCACGAATTAGTGCTATCTCGGACGAAGAAGGCTTCCACAGGTACAACGGCAGTTCTTTAAAGAGATATAAGGAAACCTTTGAGGGCAGAAAAGAAAAAGGTTGATCAGTACACAGTATGCAACAATAATCAACATTATGCCCTTCTATCTTAAAGCATGATAAGATCAAAAAACCACACACAGATCTGGTATATGTAACACAGTCTGGTACAGCCTCTAGTTTTAACTGCGTGCCTGCTTTAAATGATAGACATTACCACTTAGCACTTACCATCCCAACTTTGTCGATGGTGTCTCTAACTCGATCCAGCAGTACAGAAATAACCTGCGTATGGACGCTGGCAATTGCTCCCAAGAGTTCTCGACCAACTTTTGAAAATGTCTCTCTTGTGGAAAGACTAACATAAGACACCTGAGAAGATGATCAGAGAGGAGATACTGGTTATGGCTGACCTTCACTGACACCGCAATAAAATACCTTTTAGAAAATACAGAACCAAATCGCTTTTGGTGATCCTGGACAATGAGACAATAAATGCCAATATTGAAACTGAAACCGATTGCCCTAGAAAATAATGAAATTATTATGTCATAGGGCCAAAAAAAAAAGTGTTCAAAATTAATCATAGGAACAACAATGGCACACGCAAAAAAGAAACAAACGATAAACGCTACAACAAAAAAGCGCCACATAAATTTCAGAGATCCAAGTTAGACCTGCGTGAGAAAAATAAAGCAAAATATTTTTTTCATTCTGGCTTGAGCTACAGAAAAGCTGTTCTTTCTCCCAGAAAAAAAATGCACTTCAGAATATTTTAATTCAGTACTAGGTTACAAACCTCAGAAATAACACTTTCTTAGTTCCATACAGAAGCCATGACTATTTCACACCTTTCACTTCTAGAAAGAAAAAGAACACATTCATCCTTTCCTCGATTAAACCAGTAATATTACTCACTTCGTATATCTCCAGAACAATGATTTTAATGAAATCCTCATCAACATCAGCCCGTTTGGTTTGTGCCATCTGAGCAAAAGTGGTGAGCAGACAAATTTCTTCCGAGCAGTTCATTGATTTGAGATACTTTTCAAAATTTTCGAGGTGCTCTGGGTCTAGAAAAAAGTCACATGAAAGAAACATCATAGAAGAAGTGTTGCAGGACATACACCGTCAATATTTATACATTTACTGACAGTCCAATCCCTGAGAAGGAATCAGTGACAAGGGGATTATCATCACTAGGTTAGTATCCTCTTTTCAGAAGCAGCTGGTATCAGCTGCTTTAAAAGAAGGTGCAAGAAACATAACACGCAGTGAGTCCATACAATTGACTAAATATACTAATAATTCATAATGAAAGCTAAAACTGCTTCAAGAATTGCTGAAATTCAATTTTTAATATTTTAACTATGCAATGTCAATTGTCCACAGGAAGAATTGCTTGGATCTCTCTGTTTTTTTAAAAATGTTATTGTGATTTTGGCTTCCATTACTTATTGGAGCAATTAATTCCACAGATTAAGTCCAAATTATTTGAAAGGATTCTAGTTTCAATCAGGACACAGTCAAGAAAAGATTAAACCTAAGCTCACCCAAGCACAACGGAGAGGTTTTGATCAAGTTGAGAGCCTCTGCTCATTCCACATACCATGATCTCAAGTAGCAACTAAACTGGGGAGATCATTCTATGCCAATTACAAATAAAAATACTTCAAGCATCTAGCCCTGGGCCTAGATTAGGTCCAAGAGTTACAAGAAGAGGTCAGGTTCAGCTTCTCAAACTCAATACAAGAAAATTACTGGATGCACTTGTTTCAAAAAGAATCTGTGACAAAAAAGAACTTAAGTTGCCCAGGACAGGAAGTCCAAGAGATGCTTTCACATGAATTCAAGGCAGGTTTCCTCTTCAAGTCCAAGGCTCACACATCGCCAAATACAAATAAACATTTCATTCCTCCAAGTGGGAGAACAAAAGGAAGAGAAGGGTAGAAATAACCTGAAGAGGACTTGAAGATAATTTTTATTTCTTCCAAGTAACTTTAAATCGAGTCTGTACAGCAAAGCAAGCACTGAAAACTGCATTTGAGCCGTAAAATGGTTTGGAGAGTGGTCTGCTTCCTCTGAAGCATAACATGCCAGTAAACACCGTTTACAACGATCTTACCATAGCAGTTTATTAAACTGAAAAAGCCCTCTTTGTGGTACTCAACTACATAGTCTGCACAGGTATGTGCCCAGCGTGCTTGTGATTAAACACTTCCACTTAGGTCACATCCTATTTTAAGGGCTTTCAAGAATTTTGCAACTGTACTTCAGCCTGAGAACATCAGACTAGTACAGTCAAAAATATCACAAGAACAGTGTGCTACAGGATTGTGAGATTTATGGAAAGAGTTTTTCCATATAGTAAGATAAACTACACTCCTGATAAATGCAATAGACATGCAGGGGATGTCTCATCCCTTCATCTCCCTTCCCTAATGCTCCCTTTTATCAGAAGTTACAGCACACTGTGCTGGCTGTTGTTTGGGGTTTTTAAGGTAATGCAGGAGGACAGAAAAAAAAAGACCACACCATTACTATAGATAAAGGCATAGCAGAATGACCCACACCGTGGGGAAGGGTAGGACACAGAAGTAACGAATGACTATGACAGCAATTGTCACATTAGCACCATGGGTGATCTGTGTCTCGTTAGGCAGGGAGACAAGCTAAGAAACGTCCTCCTCTGCACATTTGATCACATTACAATTCAAGTTCAGAGAGATCCTAAAAATCAGTGGCTCCTCAAATCTTCATAATGGCAGTAAAGAAACTGTAACCTGAAGTGTTTCTCAGCAGGTTCTCATTGCCAATTGCAATTGAAGCAAAGACAAAACTGTTAATCCTATATTTATAAACCGTACAGAGAACACATGCTTGTACTCATACAGGTATCAAACATCGAGAAGAAACTACTAGGTCAATGCTTACCAGTGAAAATTTGTGTTCCACAGTAAATTTATTAACATTTGGTCCACTCAAGAACACCTCAAGTAACTGGACTTTGGGTACTTCCCCAGGGAGTCATTTTATACCTGGTGGCTCTCATAGGCCAGAGGTTGTCCTAGTAAGTGCAGCTCCATCATGGCACTCTGTTTTATCATGCTATTTTTACCTATCTCTTAAAAAGCAACTATGCTCCCAGCTCTGTACACGCAAGCCTTAAGCTTCCATCACTTACAATGGTTGCTACTTACTTGTCTTAACATTTTTCAAACTTAATTTGGGAAGAGAAATCAATAAAAAAAGCTTTTCTCCCAAGAGAATGTTAACGCCACGGTCTTCTAGGGTACAAACTACAGGAAATTAAGTCAGCATTATACTGGTGTCAGACACATTAAGCTATTTCAGAAGATTAGATGAATTTCACTGAGAGAACTGTTGATTTCACTGAGAGAACTGTCTAGACAATTGTGAAAAATAGTACTGTGCTGACATATCACACTGCGGAGGATAAAAATATCCTGCATCAGCATACCATGGACTTTAAAGCATAAAAGTTAGCTAGAAGCAAAACAAAACCCGAACAAAACAAAAACAACAACAAAAAACCCAACCAGTGTTTGTCACTGTCAGAGCTGCAACCCACCACATCACATTACATTTTCTTTGTTTAAGATGCAGTAAAAAATTCTTGGAAAAACACAAAAATCCTACTGAAACAGTGTCACTGTTTCGGCTGGCAAGTGCTAATCAGATCAGCACTCCAAGAAAGCATGCACAGCTCTTGATACCCCTCTGCAACCTGCACAAACTGCCCAAACATTAGCTGAGCTTGCACAGAGTCAAGACTCTCAGTAACCGTTCAAGATCACCATTTTCTTCTGCTTCTCCATCAAAAGCCTTGGTTGATGTGGTAGCAGCTATCTGGGCTACCAGCTAGCTGAAAAGTAAAACTGACAGAGTGAGATTGGCTCTCCCTGAAGACAGGAAAGAGGCTCTGAAGTAGGGAATGACTGCTTTGTTTACCTGTCTCCCTGACAATCAAGTTCTGAAATATTTTCTACGAAGGCAGCAGCAAAGGGAAAGCAGCATTCCAACTAGCTTCTAAATAACTCTGATACAGCTGAAGCCACCACAACCATGGTGCAGATCAAGACAGGAGAGAAGTCAAAGGGAAAGAGGAAAAAAAAGGTGGTACATTGGACAAAAAAGCATCAAAAGAAGGCTTGAGATAAGGGAAACATTTGTAGTTGTGGAAGATAAGCGAATCTCCCACAATGTAAGTTACTGAAGTAAAAACTAGCAAGTTTAGGGAGAAAAAAAAAAAGGGAGGAGTTGGGGTATTTATAGAACTATTAACAGCTCACAAAAAAAACAAATCACAAACCAACCCTAAGTAATAAAAAATTCTGAATTTTGAGATTTAAATCTCACTCTCCAAATGCTACTGAAGGTAAAGATGGGCCCTGATACAAGAATACACAAAATGTACCTACTGCATGGCATTTTTGCAGCTCTCTGAAGCAGCCAGTAGAAAGAATACTAAAAAGACAGTAGATACAACAATTCCTGTTAAAATGAGAGTTTGGGTAAACAACTGCTGGAAGCACTGCCCAAGACACTTTAGGCCTCTGGAGCAGTCATGCTCCTGAGGGCCCATTTAACAATGAAACCGGCAAAGAATTAAAAGACACTGCAGCAGCAGCTGAATCTATGACAATTGGTTCTGAGTGAAAGTCGTCTACCTTTGAGTCTTTGTTTGCAGTCAGCAGGCTGCAGAGTAGAGCAGAGCTTTTCCAGGTGCTCGCTCTCTGCGCAGTGCATGACAAAGAAGAGCCTCCAAAGCATGTTGCTGGATAAGGTTCCATAAGGCATCTCCGACATGAACAACCAGACTCCCAACCTGTGGGATTTGAAGAGGCAGATAGAAAACAGTTTCACCCTGATGAATCCCAACACTTGATAAGGCGGTAAGGGCCCACATCTCTGCCATATAACAGAATCAGGAATATGAGGATGTGTCTTAGCATCCCAAATTCTGCATTAACCTCATTCTGAACTGAGCAGAGCTTCTGTCAGATGCTACAGTTCAAAGCGTAATTCCTCCTCATCTTGGTGCTACCAGCATGCTGAAATACCCTGCATGTTGCAGTTCTGTTTAAACCCTTATGTATGTAAAGCTACTCCAAATCCCAGTTTCAAATATTTAACTCCAAGAGTATTAATCACATAGGACAGCTTACCTTTTTGCCTTCAGAACATGTAGAACAGCTCTAAAAAACAGCTCATCAAACTCCAGTTGCAATTTTTCCACAGAGTAGGGAAGCACTACTGATCCATACTGTTTATTGCCACTAACATATTGGGCCCAGTGGTCACTTACGTGACAAAGTGTCATCCTACACAGTAGAACAAACCAGTTGAAGAAAGATCATTAAGTGTGCCATCACCACAAAAACACAGACAACTGCCACCAGATCAGAGTCTAGTCACAAGAGGCAGGTTCAACCCTTTCTCCTCTGGTTTCCAGAGATTTCCATATAAATAGCATTCTCCTCCCCTCTCAGACAGGTTAGTCAAATTCCCATGTTATCCTTCCTTGGTTTTGCAAGCCAACAATACATAATATTCGGTTATGTAAAGCAGTTTGTGTATGAACTCTGGAGCCTTAAGGTAAGCCTATATGATGAAATGGCAGTACATGCAAAAACTTCATACAGGAATAATTTTACTGAAAAATACTTCTGTAATAACACAAAAGAAAACATGGATTTTGTTTCTGACTTAACTGTATTTCCCCCTTGAAAACAGATTCATAGAAGCTATATAAACTGACTGCTAGAGATTTAAAAATCAAGAGCAACTTTTAGGTTTCCATTACATTTTCTTATGGCAACAATATGATGATTTTCAAGGAGCAAATTAAAAGCCCTAACACAATTCTGAATATCAAGGGAAAGAAAGCAGTAGCACTGCATATATATATAGGGGTGATTGAAGAAACCATTGGATTTCATTGACTTTCCAAGACAAGCCTAAGCACATCCCTGGTGGAAGTCAGCCTGGTGTTCCACAGCTCACCCAGCTCCTTTGTACTCACAATATTTAGACTGCAATTCCCCACTTCACAGACAGGTTTAGAGTCAAGAACTCTGGGATTTCAGATTCCCAGGTCAAACAACCCTAAACTGACTAACTCTCAGAGCAAAATCCACCCAAGAACTGTTTAGGTTTTTTGTTTTGTTTGTTTTAGTTGGTGGGGTTTGGTTTTATTTGTTTGTTTTGTGGTTTGCTATTTTTTGGGGTTTAGTTTTTTTTTTTTGGTTGGTTGGTTTTTTAGCAGCTCTGAATTTTAAATCAGACTGTATGAAAAAGATTTAATCAATATCAGAGAAGACATTTTCTTACTTGATCAGCTGACCAATTCGCTTCACAAACTGTCGATACCGTGCTCTGTTAAATGTTTCTAATCCCGCAGACAGAAGTTCCACTAAGGAGTTTGCAAAAGCAAAAATCTTCATCATCTCCTGAGGAGTTGTTTTTTCAGGAAAATAAGCACCTAGGACCAAGAAAAAAGTCTCAAAAAGTGTGTGAATCTGGATTTTTTTAAGTAACTTAGCAAGCACTCAAAGCAACAGTTTACCATATAGCTGGCAAACTATAGTTACTTATACTGAACTGAAATTTATGTTTTGTTTATGAAATAGACAAGAACTTCCTATTAAGTATGACAGTACAAATAAACTATGCAGGTCAAAATTTCTAGCAGGTAATTCAGCAAAACACAAAAAATTATTAGAAAAATTAGTTCTGAAAGCACAACTGTGAGTAACTACTGAGCAGAAAGGGTAACGACTCCAACATTCTGCATGCTACCATTGCTGGAAGTTTTTAAGTTATGCCATACACATGACGTACACTGCCACCTCATCTACTCAGTCTGCAAGCTGTTGCACAAGTTCATTATTACTTCACTCTGACTTTCGAAATGCAGTAGGATGCTTTGCAGTTCTCGTCGCGAGTACAGTTAGCGTAAGCAAAATGAAGAGTAACTCTTCAGCAGCTGATTTACCTCCAGACTTAAACCCAAGAAAGTGTTGAAAGAGTTCATGAAATGGAAACTGTGACAACAGGGAAATCAAGTCATCTTCCAAAAGCAGAATCCAGCTTGTTTCAGGATCCTCATCCTAAAGACAAATACAGTCACTTCTAGTAGCTTTACAATAAAATGCATGGTAGAAGGGCTTCACTGTACTAATTACAGTTTGCTTCCTAGGGGAAAACAAAGAAAGTATAAACTCTCCTTCACAGGCACACAACCATCTAAATTCCTCTTCTGTGTTTCTACATAAAAGCCCTCATCAGCTAGGAAACAGAACTAGAGGCAACACTACAATACTCCAAATAGCTTCTGAAAGGAAGCACTATTCAAACTTATGCCTCCTTTCATGCTTATTTTGCAAGCAATAACTCAAATGTTTAAATTTTATCTGTTAATATTTATTCCTGAAAGCTCCACTACCTACAGTTGTAACACTGAGATAAAAGGAGACTAAGATAGATCTAACTTTCAAATGATGCTTTTTACCAGAATATCAGAGGGGTTTTTTTCCTCTATTTCACAAAACAAATACAACAATCTTGAGCAAAAGCAGAAAGGGAAAAAAAAGGAAAAAAAAAAAGTCATTTGCTGTACCTCTTCACCTCCTTCATCTACCAGGGTCCAGTTGCCAGATTCTTTCCCGGACGAAGAAGAACTTTTCCTTTCACTTGGTTTCATATGGCACATGAAGTCCACCCGATTTCTGATTCAAAGTGAAGAACCAAGTTTACAAAAAAATTAGAAAATTTAAAATTTGAATTAAGTCATCTTTTAGTTAAAGAGAAGATACTAAAAAAAAACCACCCAGATACAAGAACAAGAAATGTCACAAAGCTGCCTGGAGGAAAAGGTCCTGGGGGTGCTGGGTGACAGCTGCTGAACATGAGCCAGCAGGGTGCCCAAGGGGCCAACAGCATCCTGGCTGGTATCAGGGATGGGGTGGCCAGCAGGACCAGGGCAGTGACCATGCCCCTGCACTGGGTTCTGGTGAGGCCACACCTCGAGGGCTGTGTTCAGTTTTAGGCCCCTCAGTGCCAGAAGGACATTGAGGGGTTGGAGCATGTCCAGAGAAGGGCGCCGGGGTGGCAAAGGGCCTGGAGCACCAGTCTGATGGGAACAGCTGAGGGAACTGAGAGGTTCAGTCTGGAGAGGAAGAGGCTCAGGGGAGACCTGATCGCTCTCTGCAACTCCCTGACAGGATGGTGTGGGGAGGGGGATTTGGTCTCTTCTCCCAAGTAACAAGAAATAGGATAAGAGGAAAGAGCCTCAAGTTGCACCAGGGGAGGTTTAGATTGGGTATTAGGAAAAATTTCTTCACCGAAAGCGTTGAAAGTTACTGGAAGACGCTGCCCAGGGAAGAGGTGGAGTCACCATCCCTGGAGGGATTTAAAAGACATGTAGATGTGGTGCTTGGGGACATGGTTTAGTGGTGGGCTGGGCAGTGCTGGGTTAACAGCTGGACTTCATGATATTAAGAGTCTTTTCCAGCCAAACAATTCTATGATTCCAAGTTAAAATTGTAACACCCAGCTTCCAATGTGTGGCTCCCGTTTAACTCAGGGTCAAAGACTATCAAGATCATAGTGATAACCCCAAATATCAGCAGTCTGACTCTTTGACATTAAAATCTGTGCAGAGGGGGAGGCAAGGTATATATTTTATCTGGACCATATAACAGTTTTCACTCATTATTGATTTCACTAGCTTCTTTAACCACTATGTATTCCTTTTAGATAAAAAAAAAGTATGTGGAATAAATTAAGAAGCCCCATCAGCATATACACCAACTTAGCAAACCCCTTACTCAAGGGCTTCTATTGCAGAGACAGTATAACAAACAGGCCATCGTGCAGGGCAAGAATGTTATTTCAGAAGTCACCGTGACAAAACATGTGTGTGTGCCAGCCTTCACAAGCTGTCTTTGCACCACACTGTGCACAATAGGAGAATGTATTGCAAAGGCTGTATTTGAAGATGAATGAGTAAAAATAATTTAACTCAAACTCTGAATATCTCAATCTTGCTTGCTTTTATGACTTCGCTTCCAATGAACTTTCAGGGTTCTGCAAGTAGATCTCATGCCATGTTTTCTGCTCTTAAATAAGCGGAACATAGTTATAAAATCATATTGATACTTACTTTACAGGAGACATAAGCAAGGCAAGAGACTGCATGAAATGAAAGACACCTGATGGGTTATCCAAGACTTTGATCTGAAATTAAATGGAAAAAAAAAAATCTAAGTCTAAAAAAAAAAGGGCAAATTAGTTTCATCAAAGAAACTCGAATTTTGAGTTTCACATTCTTCAGTAGCTTTTTGTTCAGACTAAGAAGTACCCATAAAAGACGTTTCCCACACCCTGGAGAAAGTATTGCTATGGCAAAATATTGGGAGTCTTCCAAAAGACGTACTTACAGAAATTAAAGGAGGAAAAAAGAAAAAAAAAGTCAAAAGCTCCACAAAAACATAACTTCTGCCTTCATTTCAAGCGTACATTTGGGCACCAGGGGGATTAGAATATTTAGCACAGGGAAAGTTAGGATGCTACATCCAATCATCCTTTTATTTCATTGCTTGTCTCTCCCATTAGTGTAATTGCAATCCTTTTCCTATGGCTAGATTTCCAACACCTTCCCCTCTTGGAGGGATGAATATGTTCACTGCAAGAACACCCTATCATCTTTGGATATCTGCAATCCCTCTGATCTATCAAAGTGAATCCTTGCCCTTGAAATTACCTAACTAATAAACTTTCCAGGGAAAACAGTCCTATTTCAACAAGCAGGATATAAAAATCTGTTCTCCCCCATGGCTTATACATCACTGTGCTGGCTCCAAGCTCACTTGTCTCATACATAGGTGCTGGTTCAAGTCTAAATATTCTTTCCTTTTCTTGGAGAGTACTTAAAACCTGCTGCTGCACAAGGTCTTCCAAGGCGCTCCGCAAGTCCTTGACTCCCCTCCTCGGAGCCTCTCTATCTGAGAATGAGAAGTGTGTTTCCCCATTAACATGCTCATGGCTGGGCTAAGACAAGTGAATACAAGCCTTGACAGACCCCTCGTTGTTACCATTTCAAAAGTCTCGAAACATGGTGTCAGTCACGAAGGACTGACTAGGCACAGGACACTCATCTCCTATGCAGTCCAACTTTCGGACAATAAAGAATTAAACATTCACACCTGAATGAATGGAACAGCCCATTCGCTGATCCCAGCTGGACAACGAAGGATGTGGTTGAAGAGGAAAAGATGGTCACCTGGACAGCCAATTCTTTGCAATACTGACACCTAAAGGTAAGTATATTGGAATCTTGTAAGCAATTTCAAGGTTCTTTTCTTTATAGTCTTGCTAACTAGAGTAATACGTTATTTTCCATTTCTTTTCCCATGCTTTCTAACAAACCTCAATTTTCAGAGCAAGTTATGGAAGAATAGCATGTAAAAGTTTGCTTGCTTGGCTTACGAGCCACAAACCATTTTCTTTGGTATACAAAAATTAATTCCTTTATAATCGCATTAGAAACTAATTTATTTCAAAATCAGCAAAAATAGAAGTTCCTCAAAAATGACAAGTCTGAAAAGTTCTACTTTCAAAATAAGTAAAAGCATAATAAGTATTAATTATTAAGTCCACTTCAAGCAGTGTTGGCTGCTCACGTGCCAGCCCTCATTAATGCTGCTGACCTCCACTGACTTCATTAGACACAGGAATTCATTCTAAAGATCCACTAACAGATTCTGTCCCTCAAGCAGAACAAACCCCCCTAAAAAATCACCGCATGGGCGACAGTGAAAGAAACAGTAACACTTTTAGAAATTACTCCAGAATTAATCTCATGTTAGATCAAACAGCTATATCCACGCTTACTCCCTCACCAGTCTCTGCAGCCACATGAGAAGGTCACTCTGAAACTGAGGATCTTCAATAACTCTGCGAGTGAAACTGAAAAGGACGCTGATACATTCCTTCAAGTGGCTTAAGTCTGAAGAAAGACTTTCTGATTGCTTTGAAACTGTGAATTAAAAACAGAATTAAGAAGCTTCAATGAGCAGTAGTGGTTTTGGGGCTACATAGAAAATTTGCTCTCTGTATCTATAGATACCAAGATATTTCAGCATAGCCGCTTTCTGAATCTGACAGAGAAAACACTTGCTTAGAGTACTTTATTTAATCTTACAATAAAGCACTGGACACTAATTACAAGACTATACTACGGTTACTCTCACAAAAAGGTTATGTTGAGAGAAGGCCTTTTAAGAACCACCACTTACTATGCATATAAAGTATCTGGGAGGTGGGGGGCAAAGCAAGAACAACTAGGAAGGCTAAGTATCCAGAATGGGAGGGGGAAGAATACTTTAGCTAAAAGATTATATTGGCACAACCTCAAATAAGTAATACACCTAGGATGAAAACAAAGATTTCTCAGCATTAGAGTTGCGAGATTTCAAATGGTCTTCCAAGATGAAGTAAAATGGAAAAAAATATACATCTGGTTTTAGAATCGCACACAATCAGCTGGGAAAAGGGACAGGATTATACGTTGCCTTTGACAACAAAAGACCAGAGTCCGGGTGTCCCGTCCCACCCAGTGTTCCTCTGCAGTAACCAGTGGCAGTATGCAGCTTAGGGAGAGGAAGGTACTCCTGCATTCACCTTCCACTCCCCAGGTGAATAAGAGAATTGGAGTTTTTCCTGTGAGAACAAAGTTTCACTGATCCCGAGATAAGATCAGCAGGTTTTAGTATCAGAGGAAAACACTCCACTATACAAATTCTACCACAGGACTTCAAAATTGCAGGTGAACAAGGTGCTGGGCACATGATAAACAGCACAGAGAGAGGTCCAGACCAACAACACACCTTGTTCCTGCTGCTGAAGAGCTACCGATCTCAGCAGGGATGAGCTGCTGAGCAGCCTGTAGAGGTACGATTCCACTTGCAATCGGGACAACACCGAAGTGTATGAGTGCAGCGCCAGTGTCTGATGCACATGATCCGCTTTGGCTTCAAACAGTTTCTTCAGTTCCCCCAACACACTGTCATTCAGCTCCACTGTCTGGTAGCGATGGTGACCTGTCACTTTGCACTGATCTGCACAGACACCCTGAAAAGAAAGCAATTATTTTTATTTAAGTGGCTTTGTCATTTTGTCGGGTCAAGTGTGCTTACAGAAATTAACCTTCACATGACCCAGTCCTCAAGAAATTTCAGAGCTTTCATAAAAGGAGCCACTTCACAAGCGGAAAAGAGAAACATGTCAGACAATACTACACACTTTTTAGATTTACTGATTACTGAAGATTCGTATCCCTGACTTCTGGGAAAAAAAAAAACAAACAAACCAAACAAAAAAACCCCCACTTTTTATAAAAAGCCTCCGTAACTCAGATTCAGAAATGGACACAAAGTGATTTGTTTGTGTCACTGACAGATGTGAATAAAATCAGGTTTCTCTACTCTCAGTGAGTGCATCTGCTTCTCAGTTTATAAATTTCCATAAGTATTTGGATCTGCTGTTTTAAAGAAAATATGTACTGAAACAAGATAAATATTTTTTCAAAGCTCCCAGAACTGAATACTTGTAGCAATTCCCCACTGTACATTTTAAATTTTCAGAAGTTAACTGCACTCCTTCTCCTAAACTGGAATTAAAAGCTGAGGCCAGTCTTCCTCTGCCCTATCTCTTAATTCTTCAGCACAAGAACACCACAATATATAGCATTTCTGTAATTCTTTTACACAACCAAGAAATGGGTAGGAGGACAGAGTTAGATTAGATATTAGGAAAAAATAGGTTCCTGCAAGGCCCTGGAACAATCCCTGGCAGTGTCCAAGGCCAGGCTGGATAGGGTTTTGGGCACCCTGGGCTAGCGGAGGCCATCCTCGCCCATGGTAGGGGAGTTGGAACTAGACGGGCTGCGAGGTCCGTTCCAACCCACTGTTCTGTGATATGATGATACTTCAGAACCAACACTTTGGAAGCTTAGCTTGAAAGTATCCCTGTATTATCCAAGTTAGTGGAATACGAATTTTAAACTGGTAAAAAGACAACAATTATTCTGGACATACAATAAGTATATAGTGAATCAGGATGGAATAAAGCAAGCAACAAGCTTAGTCAACTGTATGATGCCCAGTGGGGATGTAAAAGTGAAGCCAAAATTGCTTTCAGTGAGCTGAACAACAGTAAAAGCTACCACATACATAGATATTTAGCACCCTTGGACAACTTTGATGACACGGTGGCTGTAAACAGCATCAGAGCGCCAGAACAATCACTCCCACTGTAACACCCAGCTCCAAAGACAAGCCACACAGAATGAGTTTCGGGGGAAGCTTTTTGAACGCATGCCCCTGGTTTGCAGGTAGAGTACCATGACTACTCTGGAAGTAGCTAAAACCTCAGCTAACAGCTACCAAAAGCAGATGGACCTCACACTCCCTCTGCTGTGAGATACAGCATCACCCACAAGCACGGCTCAAGCTCCTCTGCAGCTGCCACCTCTGACAGCAGGAGTCAGGAATAATGTCAGTGCAAACTGTCACTACAGGCAGCAGACCAGATGGGACGTGCCCACTAACATCATTCTGATTAAATCTTCCTCCACCACCTATCCCCTGCACCCACCTGAAGTACCGTGACACAACACCCAACACTACGTGCAGAACTTGGTGTACAGAGGCTTATTCCGACCAACTACAGACACAAGTCTGACTCCAATAGAGATCACTAACAGAGACCCCACCACTCTACACTCATCAAGAGTTTGTAAAAAAAAAAATCAAACAAACTGTCTTAAATGTCAACAGGACGACACTCCAAAGTACTGGGGGTCACTGGAGAGACAGAAAGCAAAGGCAACCTGTAAACACTTCTGACACACCCCAAGGCTAGCTAAAGCTACAGGTGAGAGGTTAAAAATAGATAGTGTTTTAAAACAGAACAGGTTAAATATGAGAAACGTGATAGCAAGTAAAATTAAAAGTCTGGAACCACATCCAAATAGTTTAGATTCAAAAGGAGCTTCAGCAACAGCACCTGCACAGTTTTCTGCTGTTCTTTAAAAGTCCATAACCTCCCTTTAACATTTTGGCAGTCTGTCATCATAGCCTGCAGCTCTGCCTCAGCCAGCAAAAGCTGCTTCCTGCAGCGCATGTAGTTCAGGAGCAGTTCATAGAATTCATGCCTGTCCTGATGAGCAACACTTTCAAATTCTTCCGCATAGGAGTCAACATTTTCCAACCATGAACACGGCTCAAAAATTTTCAGCTGTTCTCTGGTAAATGGCACCAGTTCTGGTTCGGTTGGGAGCTCTGGATACAGCCTCTCATTGTGCAACAGTGGTTTAACTGCTATTACAGTCGGTCTCTCAAAGGATAATTCAGCTGACAAGTCTGGATAAACTGGTTTCAATCCCGATCGCTGAACACGTGTTTTGGATTTCTCAGAGAGCTGTGAGAAGCTAAAATGAAGCTTCTCTGAAGAACAGACAAGAGTATTTTTAACATCTTGCACGTTCTCAGTTCCTTTGTCCCGTACAAAGCCCACTACTGTCTGAGAGCCTACAGCACTGGAATGAAAGGTACTACTCAATAAATCAGAGTTTCCTGATCCACTAGGAACAGCCTCCACAGGGCTGTGAGGTTTGTCTGACTTGCTTTTCCCATTCTTCTCAACATTCTGCCCACAGTCCTCATGGGAAAGATCAGCTTTGAACTCTTCTGTGGGAGGCTCCAGAGTCACTGCCGAAGACCCTTCACTTGCTGAAGTTAAATTACTCTGTGGGACATTGCACACATCTTTGTTTCCATCCTCTACTTTATCATTGAGCTGAATTTCTGTAAATTCTCCAGGATGTTCCACTTGCACTTGACTGGCTTCAGAAGACACTTCTGCCACAGGAGGAAGGAAGACATCATCAGACTCTCGTATCTGGGACTCTTCACTACTTTTTTTCTTTTTTTCCTAGGAAAAAATAAATAAATAAAAAAAGGACCATCACTACCAAGTGAATCTCTCCCCTTGCATTCCAAATTCCACCATCACAACTCCGAAAACCCCTCAACACGTTCATTTTCGTAATATTAAATGTAACAACAAATGCACCAAACAGATTATTGTTCTCTTGTTTCCCTTTGAAGGCTGTCTATCAGCATCTATTTTCTCAGTTACTTCTTGAACAATGCTTCAACATTCCTATACAAAAAGCTATAAACGTCCCAGGACAGAGTATTTCATTGACATATAAGATAATCAAAATAACAATGAACTCTCAAAAGAGTCACTAGATTTTTAACAAATTACAAAAGGTTATACTGAGATTCACTTTAAGTTTTACAGAAACAATTTAATGAACAGAAAATTAATTTTAAAAAGAGTACTCTCAGAACAAAGGAAGTCTGCATCCCCTAATTTTAAAACAATCACAAAATCTGAACAAATACTGAAATAGATATTTTCAAAAGGTATTACACACTAGAGGTGTAGAAAAACTTAGCAGTCACCTTAAGATTACCTACTTTGAAATTAACATCAGTCTGGAGTTTGTTTATGAAGGTGTAGATTAGCCTCCTTCCCAAAGCAGAGCATGGGAAATAATGTTCTGCAGGAAATCAACACAGATTTTGCCAATTTGTAAATCCTTTGCCTATTGGTAAAATAAAGAAAAATTGGCAAAGAGTTTTGCCAATTTGTAAATTGTTTGTGAATACCTACCAGTTTATTAGAAGCGAAACTGAGAATATTAGGTTACAGCGCTCCAGTTTTGGATGGCCCAGATAATGTAACAAAGAGCACAGCTGATATTAGGAAAAAGCTCTCAGTGCTCCTTCATGACTGGGGAAAAAGATGATAGTTGTGGAAACCTGCTGACAGTACCACATATACTATCAGTAAACATTTGCCATGGCTTTGCCTTAGGAGGGGGCATACATGAAAACAGGTCAAAACAAGGCCCTGGCTAACCTCGATCTCAAGTCTAATCCTACTTCAAACATATACTCACAGCTTCTTTACAAAACAGCAACACAATGGCTTTGTTTTCCAGTGCATTAAAACCTGTAAATACTTCTGACACACCCCAAGGCTAGCTAGCTAAAGCTACAGGTGAGAGGTTAAAAACAGATCAGCGCAATTCTTTAAACTAGGACTTGTTGTCACAATAAACATCTCCTGACAATTAACTCAAAGTCAGTAATTTCCGCAGGATACTATGTCACTGGATCATGTTTTTGACAGCATATGGATCCGCAAACGTTACAAACATACGCTGGCCCTTTGCCCTCTAAATCTCAAAGTTCCCTCTTGCAGTTGTCAGAGAAGAAACTACCTTATCTTTCAGTAGCATCCTGTATTCCTCCCAAACGCTACTGTTAGATAGAGTAGTTGTTTTTAAAATTAATGAAGTAACTTTCAGTTCTCAATTTTCAAAGTAAAAACCTAACAGGGACTTCATCTGAGGAAGGACAAGAAAAATCAGGTTCTGAATTAACACACGAGCAAAACCTGCTGTTCCCTCTTCTGAAGTTCAGCCTTTAAGTTAAAACCGATGCCGGCTCATTAGCCTTGTCCATGCCCAGCCATTCTCTCCCCTAGCACATCAGCAAACAACACCTCACATTCTAAGGACACCTCGTATTTTTCAGGAAACATCTCTGGAGAAACTGAGTGCAACCCACTGAGATGCACACAGACACACAGCCCCACCTTCACCCGTTCCAGGCTCACTGGTTTTGCCACCTCACTGTGTCTGAATCAGTCCGGTGTTACTGGTGCTGGACAAACTCAACTCTGAGGCTATTATTTTCAGTAAGCCATGGGCTCCATTCCACTACTTGGCAGCTCTGCAGCTGAGCCAGCCCTTCTCCCAGCTCACGAGAACTTCAGCTTTTTGTAGGATTATGGCTGTTTCAGAAGCACAGGAATGGCAAAGTCCTTTACGTGAGGGGGGCCCCAAACTGCCTCCTCAAACAGCCCTGCCTATGAACAGAGCTGAGCGTACCAATAGCAGGAAAAGTATCTGGAACAGGTCATGTGTAACCCTGAAGGATTCTGGATTCTCACGTGAGACTGCCAGTGAATCGTTTCACAGTGAATTACACCTGGAAGGGACGGCCACAGACAGTGGCCGCTGGAGTCACCATACACATGTCATTAATGAACTACCAGTGTCATCTGTGACTCACTGCCTTCCTGCAGGGAACTGATTCTCCCAAGCAGCATTCTTTAGCGTTAACTGCCTTGCTCATGCTATGGGGCTGAATCAAAACAAAAACAATGACACACTTACTCTTCTGGGGCTGCTTTTCCCTCCAATCTTTACTTGCCTTGAGTTCAGGAATCACAGACGCAGCTGATACTTGGACCTAACCCCTGTTTTCCAAAACAATGGCCAATTAATCTGTTAATTTATTTTCAGAGGGCTCTGACAGCCACTGCTTCAATGCCTTAGCACTATGTGGTGCAGTTTACAACATAAAAAAGGTTAAGCAATTAAGGGAAACATTTCCATCTCGACTGAACTCTGAGGCGAGATATTTCGGTTCAGATCACTTCCACAAACCGCTGAAACCCTACGCAGCACAGCTACAAGGAACATAAAGCCTTCAGAAAGCTGTCGGCCCTAACATCCTGAAGAAGGCACATAAAACAGGATTAAAGCCTAGGAAGAGGCTTTTAGGAACTGTCGCACCAACTAATAGAATAGAATAGAATAATTAAGGTTGGAAGAGACCTCAAGGATCATCCAGTACAACCGTCCCCCACCACCTATTACCCACTAAACCATGTCCCTAAGTACCACATCCAACCTTTCCTTAAACACCCTCAGGGACGGGGACTTCACCACCTCCCTGGGCAACCCGTTCCAATGCCCGACCACCCTTTCCGAGAAGAAATTTCTCCTCATCTCCAACCTGAACCTCCCCTGGTGCAACTTGCAGCCGTTCCCCCATATCCTGTCACTAGTTATCTGTGGGAAGAGGCTGACCCCCAGCTCGCCACAACTCCCTTTCAGGTGGTTGTAGAGGGCGATAAGGCCTCCCCTGAGCCTCCTCTTCTCCAGACTAAACAGTTCCAGTTCCCTCAGCCGCTCCTCATAACATCTGTGCTCCAGACCCTTCATCAGCTTCATTGCCCTTCTTTGACGAAGACCCGCTGCTGCCTGCTGTACAGGGCCTCATGCTGTAAGCGTTTCAAAGCCAAACCTGTACACACGAGGTTTGTACACTCTACTGAACCACTGCTGAACGCCGGTAAGTTCTATCGCTCCACAGCTTCACCTTGGAGGCGACTCCAGCTGTGCCACCGCGCAGAGCTGCTTGGAAGGCCACACACCATGGGAATCACAGGCTTGTTGACACTCTTTCACAGCACAAGGCCCGTCACAGCCTCCGCCTGGCTGCCAGTTACTCCAAACCTCCTCACGTCGCTTCAGAACGGGGCAGGCGTTCAGAAACGTGCACAGAAAAACAGCCCCGCCACCCCCCAGCCGCTTCCAGCGGCGGAGGCCGAGCAAACGCGGTGGTAAACACGGCCGAGGGCAGCCGTCCTCCCCGCTGCGTTAAAAACAAA
>VWZZ01007897.1:101471-142996 GCA_013399095.1 Psophia crepitans | reverse complement strand
AGGTCCAGCATAGCACCTCTTCTCTTTGGTTGCTCTGTCACTTGGAGAAGGAAGTTATCATCAACGCATTCCAGGAACCTCCTGGATTGCTTATGCCCTGTTGTGTTGTTCCTCCAACAGATATCGGGGTGGTTGAAGTTCTCCATTAGAAGCAGGGCTTGCGAACATGAGGCTGCTTCTATCTGTCTATAGAGGGCCTCATCCACTTGGTCTTCCTCGTCGGGTGACCTGTAGCAGACTCCCACTATAATTTACCCATCCCTGCTCTCCCTTTAATCATGACCCATAAGTTTTCAGTCAGCTCCTCATTCATCCCCAGGTGGAGCTCCATACACTCCTGCTGGTCACTGATATAGAAGGAGACACCCTCTCCTCATGTCCCCTGCCTGTCCTTCCTAAACAGCCTATATTCTTCCATCCCAACACTCCAGTCATAGAAGCCATCCTACCACATCTCCGTGATGCTAATAAGGTCACAGCCCTGCAGGCATGTGCACATCTCTGATCCCTCTTGTTTATTCCCCATGCTACGTGCATTTGCACAGAGGCATTTAATTTGTGTCCCCAAGAATAGAATAGAATAGAATAGAATAGAATAGAATAGAATCATTAAGGTTGGAAGTGACCTCAAGGATCATCTAGTCCAACCATCCCCCCACCACCTATTACCCACTAAACCACGTCCCTAAGTACCATATCTAACCTTTCCTTAAACACCCTCAGGGATGGTGACTCCACCACCTCCCTGGGCAGCCCGTTCCAATGTCCGACCACCCTTTCAGAGAAGAATTGACTTCAAGTGTGCTGCGGTATCCAGCATGTCTCTGAGCAACAGGCTGAGGACCCCCACTACCACCTCATCCCTCTAACCTTGACATGTCATCCCACAGCTTGTCTCAGGCAAGCCTGGTATTATCCCTCTGCCCCTAGTTTAAGGCTCTGTCTGAGCCCTGCTAGCTCCTGAACAAAGACCCTCTTTCCCCTTTGAGAATGGTGAATCCCTTCTGACACCAGCAGGCCTGGTGCCGTGTAGACCATCCGATTATCAAAAACCCCAAAATCGTGGTGACACCAGCCACAGAGTAATGTTTTAACAGACTGAGTCCATCTGTTTCTTCCAATGGAACTGGAAGGCGAGAGGAAATATAAGCTGTGCACCAGATACCCTCACCAACTGTCCCAAGGCCTTAAAGCCTCTTTTGATCACTCTTGGACTATGCATTGCGGTTTCATCACCACCCACATGTAAGAGCAGTAACGGGTAATAGTCTGAGGGCCGTACCAGGCTAGGAAGTTTCCTAGGAATGTCCCTAACCCTGGGCCCAGGGAGGCAGCAGACTTCCCTAAGAGGAGGGTCTGTCTGGCCTATCGGACCACCTGTTTCCCTCAGAAGGGAGTTGCTGACAGCTACACACAACTACGTTCCTGTTGTCGGCAGGAGTGAAGATGCAAGTAGGAACAAGATTATAAAATCTAGGCTTGTTTATCAGCCCTCCTGTCAGATGAGTGACCTATATCTGGAATGAAAAGGGAGTGTCCTATGACAATTAAAGATTGTTTTCACCTCAGGAGCTGTGGTGCAGTGTGAGGGCTGCAGTGGAGGCAGGACTGTTGGGCCCCAGGCTGTGCAGATCCACTCAGCACTGCGAGGGGTTCAGCTTGATTCGGTGTTAGGCATGTTGCCTAAGTCTGAAAGTTAGAGACCCTTGAGTAGCTGCCAGAGTTAGCTACCAGGGCATCAAGCATATCCATTCATGCTGGGATCGCATCCTCCGTCTGCCAGCCAGTTCTTGAGACTTCTTCATTGGACACGAGGCTCCCCATCTAGCAAGAAGTTTGTCTGCTATCTTCCCTGCTTTCTAGGATCACACACAGCTTTACCACAGGCAAACTTTTTAATTAAAGGTCTGTCATTTTTTCCCAGACATCTTGAAGAAGCTATTCTGTCTTGGCCTCCTTCGTAGTTTTCATCATTGAGCCAGAGAGCAGCTCTTTGGAGCAGCCTCTCCCTCACCGCAGCCACGCACTTGTTCCCCTTCGGCTTCATAGTGGGCTTTATCTTTCCATTTTTGCTTCTAATTTATCGACACTGAGAGCCTGCCTGGGTTTTGCAGGTTTTCCCGTAATGAGGCAGCCAGCTCGCGGAAGGCTGTGTCAGAGCCTGGCTTGTTCTTGTCAGCGGCTTTTATCTTCCCTCTGCAGTCACTTCTGTACTGCTACTTTTGATTTTTACTTTAGCTATTCTAGTTGGTTTTAGCTGAAGTTGCTTTCTCCCTTAGTACAAAGATGATGTAGTTCTGCTGAAGCCTGGCAATGGTAGTACATAATAGCAGTATGTATTTTTAATCTAGATTCAGTTTCTGTGTTTTATGGCACCGGGGAGAGCCTGTTTTTGTGTCTGAGGTGCCACTAAAAGATGTGTATGATTTCCTGAGTGTTGATGATTGCGGTGAATTATCTCAACTTTGTTTTAGAGCTGTTGCTTAGAGAGTTTCTAGTATTTATGTACAAAACTAGCAAAAAAAAACCCCAGTCATCTTTCCCAATTCACAAAAAAATTCGTTGTAAGTTAGGCTTGCATATAGAGTGGACAGAATCAATTCTTCTCCCTCTCTGAAATCTCTCATGGATTTGTGAAATAGGTGCCATACGCGGTTGCATGGCTTTCATCCCGCTGTAATTTGACAAGGGCTTTGGCAAAGCTGCCGGGTATGGCTAGGGCTTCAGGGAGCCATCAACCACCAAAGAGTCCTCCTTCCCTGGTAGCCAGGGAGCGCCGTAACTCGAAGGGTTCCCAGCCCTAAGGAGGACAGGCCAGGAATCATGATGCTGCTGGAAAAACTTTGAAACACAGGTTGAATGAACACAGCATTTCAGGCTGAAAAAACCAGCGTTTTTCTGAGGGACTCTTTACATTGTAGTACTTCTCTGAAGAACCACAAGGGTAAATTTGGCCCTACTTAGCAATATAATTTAGTGCTAAGACTGCACTCCAGACAGATGTGGTGAAAATAAAGCTGTAAGAAATTCATGTCTTGAGCTTCTCATGTCGTGAGCTTCTGAAACCCCCAGACTGCCTGATTTTGAGGCAGTTTACTGCTGGCTGTGTTCTCCTGCACTGCTCTGGAATGAACTGCTAGGGATTTGGGGGCTGTATCTGGGCATTTTCTGAGGCTTTACAGACACTCTGTTTTACAAGTGGGCCCATGGAGCTTGCGCATTACAACAGTTTTCTAGGAGATAGATGACTCTCACATGCTCGCTTTGCCTCCAGGCAGTGTTATTCTGCTGTCCTCCTGAGCTCTCCCAGCATCTCCCCAGTGCTCTCTGCAGCAGGAGAGCTTCTCCCTGCACAGCAGAGTCCACGTCGGAGAAGGACCCCTTTATAGAAGCTTGCTGCTGGTCAGGATCGCGTGTCATCAAGCAGATAACCGGACAGTGTTTTCTTCATCTGCTCTGGTCGGAGCTCTGTATAGGACGGGAGCCTGGCCTGACAACAGCTGAGGAAACAGTACTGAAGCGTTTTAAGCTGAAACTCTGTTGAGTTTATTGTTCCACTTTGTATCAGAGTACGTGAACTACCCTGAACTATAAATTGTGGTAAAAGTAAGAAGGTAATGATCAAATCCGGGAAAATAGATTACTTTTTTTGGTGTTACTGATAAGCCAAAATTAGCAGGTGAAGTGGGTGTAAGAGAGTGATTTGGTGCTCTTCCCAGCAGCGCTCCCTTATGAAACAGCCTCTCACTGTGAATCCAGGGATCGCACCTGCGGTTGGATCCTGCTCCTGCTTGCAGCGTCGGTGGTCCTGCAGTGAGAGCATGGTGAGCCCTCAGGAAAGCATGCACATGTGAGTAGGCTAGACTTGCAGTGCCAGCCATGACTTAATTTTGCTGCTGAGTGGCCTTCATTGCAGTACTAGCAAATGGGCCAGAGCCCTGTGTGATTGGCTTCCTTTTTTGTCTGACCACCTCTGGGAAAGATAAAAGATCCGGCAGAGAGGCTAAGGAGTGGGAGAAAGAAGTCTGACATAAAGAAGGCTGCTTAAAGTGTATGTTGAATCAAAGCTCTTCTGTGTGATGCATTTCTGCACCAAGACCTTTGCAGGGGCTGGCCGGCAGGATGTCATTGAGTTCAAGTTTGGAGCAGTGTGTTAATTCATCACAACTCTGCTCCCAGTGTGGTGATTGAGGATCTCCTGTAAGACTGCTGATGAGTTTCTGATGAATGCTTTGGCCTCAACAAGTTGAGCGGTACAATGTCAGAGAGAAATGTAAGTTATCTCCCTGCTGCTCTGGTAGCCGGATAAAGTCCTATTGAATTTATTTCCCGTAAGTTGAGCAAGGATAAGCTATTGAACAAGAGGAACCAAATGGGAATGACTAACATATTGGAGTGTGCAGAAGTGAGTTCATGTCCCCATGAGGATGTTTTTTTCTGTATGGGGTTTTTTAACTGGGAAACCGGAAGTAAAAATATATTTTTTTAGAAAGCAAAAAGCAAATCATGATGACATTTCCTGTTTTCTGTTTCCTCAAGGAAACAGTCAGTCTGGTTATTCACTCTGAGACATGTCCTTAGCTTTCTTTGCGCTCTAGGAAGAAAAATTAAAATAAATAAATAAAGTGTGTGTGGAGTGATACCCATGCTTCCCTCATCGTGATCCAGAGCATTTTAATTTCAATGAGAGATCTAATCACATTAACAATTAACCTGTTATAAATCTAAGGCAAGGTAACTCCCCATGTTTCCATTAGTCCAGGACAAAAAAAAAACAAAGAAAAAAAAAAGAAAAGGTGTATATTTTCTAGAGGGTTATGTTCTTTGGAAGTGTTTTAAGGTTTGTGGAGAATGTGTTATCTAATTCAGAATTACTTTGTTCAGCCTGTTTAATGATATGAATGTGATGCTTTGGATTCTCCAGTCACCTTCCTTCTGCAGAACTCCAGAGCTTCTGTTCTGTTTGCTGTTACTTGACCCAGCGTGGGATAATCAGGCAAGGTAGAACAGACTGGATTGCTGATCAGAACAATGAAAGATCCCTCCTAAAAGCAGGATTTAGTCCAGTGGGTATGCATAGTATTGTCATCACTTTTAAGGAATCTCTCTTCTGAGATGGCACCGATTACTTTCCATAGTAGATGGAAAGGGTCATTTTCTACACTATTCACAGAAGATGTGAGTCCTAGCAGGTCTGGAGCAATACACCTGGCTGGAGGAAGTCCAGGAAAGAGAAACAACATTTTTTTTGCATTCGTCAGGCTTTGGCAAGTTGTTCATTTCTCCATGTTTGTCTGTTTATCATAAATATGTAGGTTGGAAAAAATCTTCCTTTGGGAGAGTTGGAATAAGAAGCCAGATACTCAGTCTTTTCCTGTATCTGTCACGTGTCCATAAAATATGGTTGTTGCTTTGGCAGTATGGCTGTTGGCTTTACATAGTTTGGTTATATAGTTTTTCTCATTTATTTGCTGTGAATAATAGTGAGTTTGCTGTGAGCAAAGTATCTTTATATAATCAAGACAAATCCCTGATATTAGCTGCATCTCTCAGCAGCTGAAATGTCATGTGGTGAAACCTCCTGTGTAGCCTCAAACATGCTGCTGCTGCTACCAATCTTGAGAAGTTTTTGGCAACACAATTTCTGACTCTTCAAAGTGAAAAAGACCAGGGAAACTTTTACTGTGTGTTTTTTCATGACTAAAGAAAAAAAAATAAAATCCTTTATTTTTAATCTGAACTGTTTTGCTAATCAAAATTATGTTTTTGAGTCACACCCTTGGATTCTACTACTTTCTTTCCTGTTCCCATTCTGAGGAGCTACTGCTAAAAACAACGTTTTGCTCGAGAACTACTATTTTTTTCAAGGTAGATGAAGAAGGAGAAGAGAAGCCAGTTGCAGCTGCTGTTGATGGATACAGATTTGGTCCTCAAACACTTTTGCACACAAGTAACTTGATGTGTCTAAGTAGCCACATCAAATGTGGTTGTAAAGTTCTTCATATGAACAAGTGTTTGCAGGATAGGTATCTAAATCATTGTTCTGGTTCTGAGTTCTCTCATGTTTCCCCATCTGCACACCAGCAATGTTGCAGGCTGCATTTGGGAAACACTTTGAAATCAATTAATTTGAAGCAGTATATATGAATATGTAATTTATTGGTGTCAGAGAAGAGAAGGAATACTTACCAACAAAATGGATATTTTCAACTTTCCACAGGAAAAAATAGTAGAACAGTTGAGAGATTAACCTGGGAAAGCAATAAATAATCCTTAGAAAGGAATAATCCCACAAAAATGATGCATGAAAGAAGGGAAAGAAGCCTCTGAAAAAACAGTGGTAAACACAATTAAAGGAGAAAAATGTTAAGTAACTCTGTTGTTGGCAGGGGATCTTGGTTAGTGTGATGTCCAGAGGGCTGCATGTCTCTTTTCTTTCCCTCCAACAGCCGGAGCATTGATTTTACTTCCAGACACATTTTCAGGTTGATTTTCCTGCCACTCTTCCTCCCATAAACCAGGAGGTTCTGCAGATGCACATGGATTCACACTTCTGTGAAAAAGTCAAGCCCTGTATATTTTGGTGCAACCCTTAAGGGGAAATCTTGGCCCCCCAGAAGTCAATGGCAAAAGCCCCACTGCCACCAGAGGAGCTGGGCTTTCCTCCCGGATCTTCTCTCTTCGTTACATTTCTGCTGAATACGCCAGCACAAACGTGTCATCTGTACGTTTCACAAATTGCTGCTGCTGATATATTGAATACCAGATTGCTGTCCCGTACACCCTGCCGCTTAATCTGCTTGAGAAACTGTTTTGAGTCAGTGCCTTGTGCTTTCTGCCTTCGATATACTTTGATATCCATGTGCTGATGGTGGTGGTGCGGTGAGGGAGGTCATTTGGCAGCCCACTGGGATTCCTCCCTGCTATTTGAGAACGGTTGGAAAAACTTGGACTGGAAGGGGAATGGGGAAAGAAAGGTTTTTGTTTTTCTTTTGAAAGCATTTTTTAAAATGTCATGAGACACTCTTTCTCTATTTCTTTTCAGCATGCTGCTCGTTAAGCTAATGGTTTGGGCTCGGTAACACAGGCAATTCATGTATGTTTAGCCATCTGTGAAGGTTTCTCATGAATTAAAAGATGCAGTGCTGTAAAGTGATACTGCAGTTGTTATGCTGGTTTATTTTTTGGGTGGGTTTTTTTGCCTATTGCTAATGACCTTGTGATAGCAAGTGCTTATAGTGCCACCAGCTGGTTGAGACAGCTCCTGTCTCCGGTTTCAGATTTTTATCTAAATGAACACTTTGCTATTACTACCAGAAAAGTGTAAGCCAGTCTTGTGAGATTGCTAACACTCCTTTCTCTTGTTGGGTTTTTTGGTTTTGGTTTTCTTTTTAGTTGTTGAGAAGAGTGATTTGAAGATAGCAGCTACAAAGGCACTGGAAAGGGCTGGATATCATCTATATGGGGTATAATTTAATTTATCCGCTTTGTAAACCGTGAATATTAATCTATGCTAGTATTTCAACACTAACATTTAAGCTAAAGTTATCAATTTTTAAATTTTGTGTGTGTTTTTATGTTTATTTAATATAAAATTCTTCTGTATGTGTTTAGCCATTCCAAAACCAGTCTATTTTTCTCTTTCCTTCACCGATTCAGTCGAGCTGGGCAGTGAGATTACTTACTACAGCTAATTTTCCCAGTTTTGATTTTTGCTTTTCTACAGTCTGATCCTGCAGCTGTCAATGCAAAATTAGCAATAATTATGGGATCAAGCATGCAAAAGAAGTATATAGTGTTTGTGACATACCACACACCCCTTCAGTCAAATGGATCTCGCCAAGCATGGAAGTCCTGCAACAAACTTCTGTGGGGCAGGTAGCCCTCCTGGCAAGTGTCCTAATATGCTGGGCTCTTTTGTAAATTCACTTATTTCTTCTGCATGTTTGCCATCCCATGGGTCCTACAAATATGTCTGTGTGTGCTGCCCAGCAATTGATAAAAACTGGGTTTGTGCTTGCAGCACTGCCCTGTATTTCAAACCGCCTCCTCCCAGTGTGGTCTTCCCAGTATGCTGACCTCAAGTTTCAGTCTCAGTGCTGAATTTCAAGACTCCTTTACTGCCTCCTCCCTGGCAAACAACTGATATTGCTTTCATCTGCATTAGATGCCTGAAGTTGCCCAGAACCCCTTCGGCAGCTGGGGATGGTTGCTCCACAGTGCTCAGGGGAATTGTGAGGGTACAAAAGTGACCTAAGCCCACCTTTGCCCTTGTGGCCAAGTGGCAGACCACTGCCTTCTGCTTTCTTGGGCTCTGTGTTTACCATTGGAGAGCCTCAAAGAGGAAATAAATGCAGGAGCAAATATATGCTTGTTGAAGAGCAGCCATGCTGAAAGCGATTTGGAGGTCTTGGTCGACAGCAAGTTGAACACGAGCCAACAGTGTGCCCAGGCTGCCAGGAAGGCCAAGTGTGTCCTGAGGAGAATCAAGCACAGCATTGCCAGCCGCTCTAGGGACGTGATTGTCCCACTCTACACTGCACCGGTGCAGCCTCACCTCGAGTACTGGGTGCAGTTTTGGGCGCCACAGTACAAGAAGGACATAAAACTATTAAATAGTGTCCAAAGGAGGGCAACTAAGATGGGGAAGGGTCTAGAGGGGAAGATGTGTGAGGAGAGGCTGAAGTCCCTTGGTTTGTTCAGCTTGAAAAAGAGGAGGCTGAGGGGAGACCTCATGGTGGCCTACAGCTTCCTCATGAAGGAGGGAAAAGGAGCAGGCACTGACCTTCTCCCTCTGGTGACCAGCGATAGAACCCGAGGGAACAGCATGAAGCTGCAACAGAGGAGATTTAGGTTAGATATCAGGAAAAGATTCTTCACTGAGAGGGTGGTGGGGCACTGGAACAGGCTCCCCAGGGAAATGGTCACCACACTGAGCTTGGCTGAGTTCAAGAAGCGTCTGGCCAACACTCTCAGTCATCTGCTCTGATTGGACTGGTCCTGTGTAGAGCCAGGAGCTGGACTCGATGATCCTTATGGTCCCTTCCACCTCAGGACATTCTATGATTCTGTGATTCTAAGAGGTGGACCCCATGCATCACCTCCTTTCCCCAGTGGAAGATGCCCTTGTAGGGTCCTGCTGGAGAACTCGGGCCTTCCTACGGGACAGGTTGGCTATGCCATGCTGCCTCTCACAAAGCTGGGAAGACCATTTGCATGCTGCTTGCTGCTGCTTGAATCTTCTGTCCTTTAAATAAAGCACAGGCACATGTGACGATTGCTGGAGGACACAATGGTAAACATGGGTACGTAACCTAAGTTGTTCTTTTATAGGTTTCTTCTCAACAGCTACGTTGTGCAGGTGTCAAAAGCAATTACCAGTTTTACAGGACACTTGAGTGAAACATTTTCAGAAGGGGAGATGTGAGTAATCTCTGGGCCCCAAGGAGTTGTTTCACTTTTAATTGTGCATTTTAGGGTCTATGGGGCTCTGATATTTCAAGTTCTGTGCAAACAACGAGCACACTGCTATCATTGTGTTCCCCTGCTCGGGGCTTGTGGCTGAATTACCTCATGATAGGCCTTTTAAGTCTTTTGGCCTCCTTCTTGGCCTCATATTTCAACACAGCACGTGAAAGAGATGAAGAATGAGCTAAAACTCCCAACTGTTGCAGAGTTATGGGCTATTTTATTTTTCATTCCATGTATTTTTTAGCAACTTCTGGTTTTGGTAAAGCAATGCAAGCTGGGTGAAGATGGCTCAGAGGGAAGGAGTTTCCCCTCTGGTGTCAGCATTTTGACATATTTACCTTCACCTGAAAAGGGGGAGTTTTCCTTCTGTTTGCTGCAAACAAAGTGAAGGTCCCTTCCCCAGCGTCCCTCTCCACTCCGCAAACATCCATTTGTAAAGCACAGGCCACACATTTCCCCAGCTGCACAAAAGGCTTTGCGCTGCTAAATGTCAGTCAGTTATTCATTACAGTAATATATTCCCAAGGCCTGCCCCAGCCCTTGGCAGAGCTGGCTGTGCCCATGCAGGTGTCCCCTGCCTTGGTCAAGAGCTGCAGAGGGTTGGGGTTGGAGAAGCACCGCTCAAAGCACTCAAAATCTGTCAGAGATGGTGCCACTGGGGGCTACAGTTGCTCTGCCATGGCCTTTTCAGGTTTTAAGGTGGTTTTGTGTGCCCAGGATTCCTTGGCCATGATTCTTCAGGAAATAAAAGGGGAATGGAGCTCTAGTGCAAGACTGAGGCCTCTACCCCTCCAGATACAGTCCCGCCCTAGGCAGTGCCAGTCTCACTGGAGGGGTGCAGTTGTGGCCTCACATACCCCAGCAGACGGTGGGCAGCTGCCTGGGCTTCCCACAGCACCACCCTGGGCAGGACCAGTGTCGGTGCTGGCAGTGGGGTGCAGCTGTGTGGCGCAAGCCTTGAAAGCAAACTTCATCATCATTCTGCATTCGGGCGAGGCAGGGGATGGAGATGGGAGCACTCAGCAAGCCCGAGTGCTGCAGGGCCAAAGGATGGAGGACTCAGCTGATAAATGCTGCAGGACATGCAAGGAAATTAGCGGATGAACGGATGAGATCTGAGAGAATGAGACCTCACTCCACAGATAAGGTCTGAAAGGGCTGGGATCTTCTCAGAGCCTGTGAGGAAGAGCCAATTTAGTATAGAGAAAAGGAATATTCATGCAAGAAGCACTTACAGAAGACGACACATTCACTGGATGGTCAGTACAAACTCTGTAGCCTGTTCTCCACAGTGCAAGTCAGCCCAATGTATAAGAGAAGGTGGCTGCACTGAGCTGGAAAACTTTCTTCCATACTGTCATCTGGAACTAGTTGAAAGCAAAGTACATAAAGATGAGGAAAGGATGAGAGACTTTGCTTCTGTTGGGTAATTAAAGGGGAAAAAAAGCCTCCGCATCATAAAAAGGGATGAGATATATCATGTCACAAAGAAATTTGTTGTTGTGGTTATAAAAGTCTTCCCCTTTCATAAAAAAAAAAGAAGCTAATATGGCTAGCATCAAGTATGATTAGAGCTTAACTCCACAAAGAAAGTAAAAATACAAAAACTATAGCAATCATAGAGGAAGAGTGGAGGAAGAGATAAAGGAGAACACAGGAACGAGATGTGGGTATTTTGTAACTTAGTATTGCATTCAAAAAAGATTTGGAAAGCCTGCATCCTCCCAAAGGAGCATTGGCATATCATTAAAACATTTAATATTGTCTCGACAATTCTTCTATTTCTTGTATGTAGCTGACAGATAAAGCAATACTCTTAACTTTAGCATTGCCGTCTTTTTTTGTTCCTTAAGAAAATGATAGTTGATCTTGCACTAAGAAAAGAAGAAGGAGGGAAAAAAATTCCTGGATCCTTTGAGATGCCTTTTTTTTTTTTTTAAGATTGGCCAGGAAGCCTGACAAAGCATTAGAGGAGCCTACAGCTTCTCTCCTTGCCCCTCCTCCCCCTCCCCACTTTGCTGCTGGAAAACCTTTCTTCAGATTTGTTATGTACCTTTGCTGCAAAACCTGAGCACACGTCTGTGGGTCTGTAGGTTATCTGCCCCGGGACACCCCTGAGCTAGACTGTGAAACCCTTGCTCATGACTTCAGGTCTGGTCGTCTGCTGACTTCAGTGGGGCTGCTGCCGTTATATACTGGTTTTCAGCGTGAGTAATGGTGTCACGATCTGGCCCATAAATTCTGGGTAATTTGTAAAGTGCCTGTCACAGTGTTATCTAAATAGCAATGGCACGTTGGAAACCGTTCTGGGCTGTTGTAGAGAGGAATTTTCTCAATCTGCCTCCCCATTGCAGCTCTGTTCTTACACGCTGTAATATGCTCCTTTCCAACCTCATCTTCAGATCATCTGGGCTCTGTTCATATTATGGTAAACCATGATTCCTGGAGGCATTTTGATACTTAACATCGGCAATAGACTTAATTGAATAGAATAATAGGTGTTGGAATATGTGTTACAGAAAGCAACAATTACCTCCTGTGTTCTTTTGCTGTTTTGAAATGAATTAATTTTGCCTTTCTTTGTACCTTTTTCTTTTTTGTGCTTTCTCTGAGAGTTTTGAGTGACTGATTTTCACTGGCACAGTTCCATGGAAATCAGATTTCTAAGCTGCATGTGTTGCTGTTGCTCCAGATTGTGCCCATGCTGTCCGTGGCTGTACAAACTCAATAGAAAATGCTTCATCCATCACTGCCCAGTTTCACGTTCACATGAGAGCATTCATGCCAGAAAACTACTTGTACCCCTCCAGCCTGGTGAGCGCATGTGGTGAATTACCTGAGCAATTAAAGGAAGGCATTTGTGCGAATGGTGCACACGGAATATTCTTTGAAGACTTTCTGTGATCAAAGAGGAGAAAGGAAATAAAAATAAGTATGTTTACTAAATATTGAATAAATTAAACATGAGGGTATTGCAACAAAAAGGCAGAACATGTATTTGTGGAAGAAGGCTGAATCCACTTCATATTCATGACAAAATATCTTCTGTTGTCCTGTTAACCTTCCTTCCAGTGGTTCCTGGTAGAGGAACCAGAGAATAAAGGAGCATGAGACATAAGGGGCTTTGTGGGCATCTCTTTACAATTAATTGTGTAATTGCTGGACCTGTGTCAATTTTCTTTTATCTCCAGAAGAAGAAACAGGACTAAGAGGGCTGCCAGGTCACACAGTTGTACAGTGATGCAGGCAGCAAGGTGCAATCGTTCTGGATAGGTAGCAAGAACCATTAAGCATACAGCACTTCTCTTTAAGTTACCAGTGGCAGTAAAAAGGAGAAGTAAAAGTCAAGTTAGGCTAGTTTAGAAATTGTTGATGGTTTAACTTTTCACCACAGAGTCAATGCCAGTTTGCAACCCTTTACAATTTACTTAATAAGTTTTCTGTGGATTGGAAATTGAGCTTTCATCATTGTACATCAGTTATAGAATTAGCAATAGCTTTGTTCTTACTGTTCAGTAGGTACTTATTGTAGAATGAAATACAGTGTGGAATAAAAATGCATAGCCCTCAGGTCACAATTTCCATCTATTGCGAAGAAAGTCCCTTACAGATGTGGGAAAACAATTTTGCCAGGTTATAATTGGGAATACAGCAGCACAGAAAAAGGTGAACTGCAGATCATATATTCAGTCTCAGAAAGGGAAAAAATCTTTGGGTGTCTTGACTCAATCCAGTATTCTGCTAAACAGTGATGAGATGCTAGTCTTGTTTTAACTACTACTGGGCAGGTATCAGTTCTTCACAGGAAGCACAGTATTATTTGGCGTTTGTTAAAATACCCAATGGTAAGTTTAGTGAAAAATATAATGCTTGACTGTACATGGATATGAAGTTATGCTCCCTGCTCAAATACGTGCTTCTTCAAAATCACGGTGCATTTGAGTGTGTGTGTCTAAGAGAAACTCAGTGGTTAATTTTCCAAAATCAACTCTCTGTTTTCTTTTTCTTAAATCAAAATTCACTTCCAGATGTCACTGTGTAAAATTCTGAATTAGGCTGTCAATCTATGAGGGCAACATAAAAAAGTTTAAAAAGGCTAAACTTTCAAGTACATTTTATAGGAATAATAATTACCATCTGATTTCTGTGATTGCTACTCATGAAAGAAGTAAAGGTGTGCTTCTACTCTTCAGAAACAAGCTGGTGATTATATCGATCAGATTTTCAGACATGTAAAATACAATGAAAGAAAAAAATTAGCTTCTCTTTTCTCATAAACTACTTTCTGAACAGGAGGGGCTTCCCACCTTTTAATATGACCCTGTTCGGTTCCTCTTCATCAGATTTCTCGGTAGATGAGAGAGTCCCCACAGCACAGACAGAAGGTGATCAGAATTCTTCTGAACATTAATTTCTGTTACTTCTTCTGACTAATCAGGGAGTTTTCAGATTTTCTAATCATTTCTCTTTTAGGTTGCCCCTTTGATTTCAACTAAGTTTCCCTTGAAGGCATACACTTGGAAATCCTTAATTCACAAGAACAGCAACTTTTTCTGCTCTTCGTATGCTATATATATGAAATACAATACTTTGCATGGAGCCATGCTGTATATTTTTTCGAGTGCAGTGTTGTACTGTGGAGTCATCAGCCGGGATTGTCAGACATCATGATTAAAGCCCAGGTATTTGGCAGCAAAGCACTCCTGAGGCAGAGCTTCAGGTTGAAGATTGATTGACATACTTACCTCAAACTGCCATGTGGGGTTGCTTGAGTGTGGAAATAAGCTGAAACGAGTAGGATAGGGGAGGGGAGCAAGGCCAGATGGGGTGCTTCCATCCAGAATCCCCTATCAGGAAGAAATGTGCAAGCATCCACACTAATACCTTTGACCTCAATGTGAATCCAAATGCCAGGATCCCCTGTGCCAGGGATCCCTTGAGCTCCTCAGGACCCCCGTGAGCGCTGCTGGAGGCACCGGCGCTGGCTGTCTGCAAGGGGGCCAAGCTGGCAGGAAACCACTGGGCAACATCTTCTACTGCATTCATGCTCCCCTCCCACCAGGGCTCCTGAGCCCTCTGAAAGCTGCACCCTGACTCACTATTTTTGTAGTCTTGTCAATGCAAAGTCTTAGTTTCCAGGACTCAATTTTTTACACTGGAACACTCAGATTTGGGATCCTAACCCATGAGAGATTGTGAGGGACTTGAGAGAAACACTGTGTTCACTTTCCTTCCATTTATATTGCCACAGCAGCACTGACTTGAGCCACCTCAATTAAGTTTAAAGTTGTTAAGCTACAATCTTGCTAAACACAGGGTGATGTTTCGAATGATGCCATCTACAGTGTATTATCCCAAATGAATGTGATTTACAAACAACCTTTTTCTTTTAAACTAACTAACCTATAATTGCTGTGGTTAGACTTCACAAGTATGAGATATCCATCAGCTGTTCTCAGTAGGTGCTTAGTATGCCTCATGATCTGGTCATTTTGCTCTCTCAAGAATATTGTGCTGCTGTTGTACTAATTTCCTTACACATTTGCAACACTACATAGGAAATATGGAGAATGCAATCTTTGCCTCCCTTAATGTGCATTCCCACAGATGGCAAAAATTGTCATATATTCTATGCACAAATACGTGAGCATACTTCTTTCTAAAAATATTGCATATTTTCTGCAAACCATGTGATGTCTGCACACGTGCTCTTAACCCTGTTCAAGTAACTTCAAAGCATGAAAGCAGTGTTATAGACTACATTTAGCAGAGATTTATTAACAGGTCTTAATTGTAGACCTTGTTTTTCTTAGAAGAAATGGCAATTGCAGTAGATCATGGAGGGGTGACTTGCTCTGGAAAACAATATTTGAATATAATGTTCCTTTCCATTTCAAATCTCTCAAATGTCTATAAGAACATGTATTCCTTCAATGACAAGCTAACAGGAAACGTTTAATCATAAGTACGTGCTGTCTCTTCAAAGTACAAAATCTGTTTCTAATCTCTAACAATAATCACAATGCAAAGTGGATAAGACGACATGTCATCTTCTAATTGAAGTTAAGAGTGGCAAATAACATTATGCCTATTATCCCATTTTAAAAGTTGCGCTAAATTGGTGAAGAAAACTGTTCTTTAGGGCCACTGAGGTGGTTAGGGGCTTGGAGCATCTGACATGCAAGGAGAGGCTGAGAGAGCTGGGACTGTTCAACCTGGAGAAGGAAAAGCTCGGGGGGATCTCACCCATGTGTATAAATACCTGGTGGAAGGTGAGTGAAAACAATGAAGTCCATCTCTTGTAAGTGGTGACTAATGAAAGGACAAGAGTTCATGAGCACAATCAGAAACAAAGGGAATTAAACTTATACATAAGAAAAAACATTTTTACTATTAGGGTGAAAAACCACTGGGAACATGTTGCCCAGAGAGATTGTGGACTCTCCCTCCTTGGAAATGCTTAAAATTAAACTGGACTTGCTCTGACTGACCCTGCTTTGAGGACTGGTCTGGATTGAACAATGTCCAGAAATGCCTTCTAACCTGAGCTGTCTTGTGGCTCTGTTTCACATTTTTAATAGAGAGGACTGTGCCTAGACATCACAGGTTCAATTTGTGAAGGTTTCTGAGGATGAACATATGTGGTGTCCTCTCTGAACATGCTGTATGGCTGGTTTGGTCTTGCTGAGGGCTGCATGAGTGAGGGGGGAACCAAGCTGTGGGAAGCCTCTACTGAGGCAGCGGACCGTAGTTGTTTCTGGATGTACATTCATCACTGTTACCTTCACTCAGACTCCAGGACTACTTCATCTACCTCTGCAAGGAACTCCTCTTCCTCCACTAGGTCCATTTAACAGGGGAAGGGCTTTGGGGTTTTGATTTCTGTTTTTCTTATTATTCTTATTCTCCCCCTATAAGTAGATTCCTGGCGCACAGCTGGGAACCTGTGCACTGTACCGGGACATGCTCTGCACTTTATGTGCTTTGGTCAGACATCAGGCAAATATTCACCAGGAAAACTTCACCCATCCTTATTACCTGTCACAGTGAACATACCTGCAGGAAACCATGGCTGACAGGGATCATCACTCTTAGTGCATACACAGATGTAGTCTGTTTTCTAATGCTCTTTCCCTCAGGCTTTAGTTCATGCGATACCTTAGATGCCACAGTTCTATATATTAGGGGTTCAGTGACCTTGCCTCCTCCCCTTCCTCTGCCGTCTAGTCTTCAGCCACTTGAGATCCCAGCCTTTGCTCGTATGCTAAATGACAGGACATTTCTGTGTGCATGGTATTTTCTGGCCCAGGATTTCCTGTCTCAGAGCAGCTACATTAAGCAGCTAATTCCCTTTTTCTTACTGCCTCCATCTAATAATAATTGCAATTTTCAAGAATGGGAACATACAGTATTTTCCCTAATGCAACACCCCCATTCAATCCAGATTAGATTCCACACACACACACCTCCCCCATACCCCCATATTTATTTTAAGGTGCAGTACAGAAAAAGTGTAGAAAATAAGAGACTGTTTGTTTAAGCGTGCAGCATATTTTGTGCAGAAATCTTAATTCATGCAGGAGAATACTTAAAGACTTCTTTGTTATTAAGGTAGAGCCTGAACAGTGACCATGTCCTAATCAGTCTTGTTCCCTGAGCTTGTCTCCTTTCCACAGTTACTTATTGGGGATACGAGGTATTTTCACTGCAGCAAATAGAAACATTTCTTCCCATCCCACTTGCCAGTAGCAGCCTTGGAGCCCACTTCACAGTGTCTTGCTTTTTTGATGCTATGTTTTGACTTCAGTAAAATATCTGCTCAAAACGTTTTAGGGTCTCCAGTCTGCCCTGCAACATTCTTTCTCCTCCTATTTACCTGGTTTAGGGCTGTAGGAAATAGGGCCCAAAGTGACTGCCTGAATCATGAGGTTTTGCCTGATGTTGCAGGCAGTTGCTCTCCTAGACAGACTGCGAGCCATCTAGAAGCTCAATTTCCAGCTCAACTACCCACTTCACTTTCCAAAAGCTCTTTAAAACCCTCACTCTTCTGATGGTTAGCAATCTCGCTCCTTGTTTAAATTTACTGACTTTACAGTTTATATTTATTTTCTCTTTTGTCAAGTCTATCCTTTGCTTCAGTAGCTCAAATACCTTTCTAATTTGCTTGTAGAAGGCACTTATGTCTTTTCTGCCTTATGTCTAACTTTGCTTGACTAAACAAACCAAACTCTTCTAGCTTTCTTGGGTGAAAAGCCTCTCTGCCAGAGAGAGGCAGTCACTTAGGGACATGGTTTAGTGGTGGACTTGGCAGAGCTAGGTTAACAATTGATCATCTTAAAAGTCTTTTCAGACCTAAAGGAATCTGTGATTCTATGATTCTGGTTTCCTGCAACATGATCCTTTTTTTTTGGAGCCAAGCAGAGTTTGGAGATATCCTTACATCTAATGAAAGAAAAAACAAGTGGCGTCAAGTTTGAATCCAACTTGTGAATCCTTTGCTCTTCATAATTCTCTGCAGACATGGATTCAGTTAGATACTTCAAGATATCTCAGCAATTATAGGCATCTTTTTTATGAAGTATCTTAGCATTCAAACACAGTTGTTCAAGTGACTCAGGTCAGAACTGTTATTTTAAATGGCCTCTTACATATTCTTGGCCACTTTATTTGTCATGACTGTTATTGGAATGCTTATCCTGAACAGTCCAGTTCTTTGGCCTTTAACTAATACTTAAATACTCATGGTTCTGCCCCAAAAGAGCTGCTCTGATCTCAGCGCAGCCCAAAAAGGTCTTGTTATTTCTGAAGGCTGACATAAATCAGGTGGAGCTTGTATTGGGTGTGACACGCGACTGGAGAGTGTAGGAGCAACTGTGGAAAAAGAAAAGCTTACCTATCCCCATTGTAAACTGAGAAGAAAATTTATCAGAAAGAAATGTAAGCAAAATAAATCATTGCTTCAGTATAAAGAATGCATACAATAAAGTGCTTAATCTCTTTGCAAATGTGAGAGGAGCACTTCAGACACAGAATCAGTACTCATGTCCTGCATGCTGTAGTAAGGGCTCAGGAAATGTTGGAAGATGAAATAATCCAATGGATAAGGAATTTCTTAGCAGTTTAATGGTGTAAGAAGTAGTAAAGAAAAAAAATGAACTGAAACAAGAAACAGCATGAGATAGATGTCTAAGCTTGGAAGTGCTAGAAGTCTTCTACAGTTGCCAAGATTTCTGGTTAGCCAAGATGAGATGTAAACTAGATGTCACACAACCCAAGTGAGTGTGGCTATATAAATGACTGCGCAGTGACTGTCTAAAGTAGCACACAAAGGGCAGATGCTGTATAACAGCACACTAGTTTTCATGAATTCCTCCTCAATCCGCTGGCTACGTCTTCTCCGTAGCAGCTCTGGAAGAATCATTTGGGGATTCCCAAGGCATCTAGAATGGCGGTTCTTCTGAGAAGCAGAGCTGCAGGCAGTGATGAGTTATGCAGCGTTTCTCTAAAAGCCAGAAACAGGGCAAAAATGCTTTCTGGTAGGGTACAGAGTGGGCAGAGGTAGTTTACGCAGGTTGCATTCTTTCTCTTCCCTGGCAGCTTGTGATCCAATAGATCTGCAGAACAGGAACTGGAGGTTTGCCCTCCTTGGTTTGTTCAGTGTGTTGGATATTTTATGAAGCAGAGTACTGTCACAGTAGCTGGTCTGGTATGCAGGACTGTGGATGTTGTATTATTTAGTAATGGCTATATTTAAAGAATAATACTGATCTCTTAGTTTTGTCTTTATGTTTTTTATATGTAGTGATGTTACAGACTGAATTTAATTTTTAGTTTAATATCTAACAAATAATTTTATGGGAATAGTCTGCAATGGAATGGTGTTTTGCCACTCAAAATTTAGGAATACAGTAAAGGACCCATACTACTTCTCAGTAGAGCCATCAGCACCAGCCAGAGAAGATAATCCTGCATATACCATCTGTGTAGAATTAATTTTTATTTGCGGACCCATTAAAACAGTTATTCTCAGTTCAGCTTCGTGAATTTGAAGACTGTAACTTCAAGAAATTAGAAAACATCTTCTGTTTAGGCAAATCTTGACAGTCCATGCAGCTAATAGGTTTGTTTTAATTTAGTTTTTCTAAAGTATCATTGTAGTAGTATGCATTTAAAATACTGAAAATGCAATTCAGAAATGAAAAATGAAAAGAGTGTTTGCTGGTTTTGACAGGCATATGCAATCCGAGGAGCTGTCAATCTGATGAGCATGTTCTGCATATAATGAACTGAAACAAAGTGGAGTAAATGCTAAGGTTCTCAGATATTTCACAAAATTTTTGTAAAATGTGTTAATGAGTCGGTTAAAATAAAAAAAAAAATCAGCAAACAAAAAAACTATAAAAAATAAGAAAGGTAAAGAATTCATCTTGAACAATACTTGTCTGAGTAGGAGAAATGCAAAAGCAGTGATAATGAGTGTTTATATTTGAGCATGACTAAAATATCAAATACGGAGATGTTTACGCCTGATAAAGGCATTTACATGAATAGCTAAATATGTGTATACAGTTTCTTATATAGAATACAAGAAACTAAACAAAACCGAACCAGGGCAATATATTATAAAAAACGTGAATTAAGCTGTCTTCACAATATGCCTGTTCTGCCTAATGGTTTGAAAGAAGATTGAATAATTTAACACCACTCTCTAAATATTAATAAAAGGGGAAGTTAGCTGGTCTTTTAATCTGAATTCTAAAGGCAACAAAACTTGTGAGACCTCAATGGACATGGATATTTGTCTTCAGCATTTTGCCTTTTGTTAGTTCTGTGCTCACTAATTTTGAACATTTTGTACATTTTCAGTGAGATCTGACATTAGGTAGCAGGCTTTAAAAGTTTTGTTAAAGTTTGTTGCAAATTTTGTTAAAATAAGTGGCTAGATATAGAAGGGAGACCCTGTTGATGCTGCTGCTGAAAGAGAGGCTTAAGTATCGGCTTACTCTATATTAGACATCAGAGAATCAGCATCAGGAAGAAAACATATGAAGGACCCAAAAATACAAAACTTCTCAGGCAGACAGACATTGGATCAGGCAGCAGAAGATGCAGATAGGAACCTGGACCGACCTCTGAGGGTCAACACTTCACACTGCTGTGGCAGGGACAGGTACGCACTGGTGGCCAACAGCAGACTAGCCTAAGGACTGTGGGGTGACACAGTAGATAAAAACCTGTGATAAAAGAACCTTTCAAGATCAAAGCCTGAGACATAGAAGACTTGTGTTAGTTATGCAGGGTAGAAATTTACCCCAGCATTGTCCTGTGGTACTGGCTTTTGGTGCTGTAGTTGGCTGAGCCCAGGACTAAGTGACTTTTCCATCTTGGGGCACAACGGTGGAGTTCATTTCCGTGCAGATAACCCAGCAATCAGCCACCAGCGTCAGCTGAACCCGACATGCTTGCTCGTAGTGTTTTTTTTTCTTTAGATTAGCAGATGAGTTCACCTGTAAAATAAATATTACTTATTTACTGGAGGTTACCATAAACTTTGATAGACAGGATTTCATTGGCTCTTGTTGCACTTAGACTTCAGGCCTTGCCAAACTATTAGCAGGAAGGTTCTCATAGATCTGAAAAGTGCAGGAAAAGTGGAGGTGAAGCTCAGCTTTCATTTCACTAATGAGTTTCTTGACCCCGGTCTATCCCATATCTTATGAAAATGCCCCAGTATAAATCTATATGACCTATGATCATGTAAGCCAGAGAAAATGGACGTCTCTGGGTAGGACAAGGTATGGGGTTCTGCAGTTCTCACCGTCCTCTAGCCCATAAATATTTCTCATGTATGTGGACTCAGTTTGGTCAAGGCATGACCTGGAGACTCCTCTGAGCAGCCTGTTGCGTTACATGTATTGTCCTTCTGGCTGAGTAACATAGCAGCATGATAGCAGATACGCTGGTGTTTGGTACATGAGGTGGTTGAGTGTCACACCAGTGGTTTAGTAAAGCCCCTGGAACAGTACTACAGCGCATCTGACGCTTTACTAGCCAGGGAGCTGAAAAAAAGGCACAAATTCTGCAAGGAATGTCAGATCTAAAAGCTGAGTTCCACTTGGTTTGCCTTTAAAATACTTACTCCAACTGTTCTGTGTCTTGAAGGCATGTAGGAAGGATCCTTCCAAGCCAACAACATTCCCCTGATAAAAATACGCAACAAAACACTTGTAACTTTACTGCGTCTGACTTGCCTTTCTGTTCTGTAAGACTCTCACTCAGCAAAGCCTTTCAGTACATGCTTAAATCCATCCCCGTTGACTCCAAGCGCGTGCTTTAAGGCGATCCTATATTTTAGCCAGGGACCGACGCTGTCTGCACCTTCGGCACGCTCAGACAGCCCAGCCACAAAGCCAGGGGAGAGATTGCAGCCAGAGGGATGGGGGTTACGCGCTGGAGGACTTACCTCAGCAACCCCCCTGTCAGTCCTGCCCCTTGGTTTTGTTCTTGAAACCCATAAACACCTAAGGCAAAAGGAGAAGACAGAGGCCAGGCAGGAAGACGCAGGATGTGATGCTGGCCCTTCGTGGAGAAAGGGGCGGCAGCCGGCCGGAGCAGTGTGAGCACATGAGTTACTGGTGCGGCCGTGAGATCCAAGATGGGAGACATGTGTCACGCTGCAGATCTGTGTGACTTGGCAGGCGCCCGCTCAACAGGAGTTGTGGGGCCTCCCGGGTTTTCCACCACCCTTCAGATCCCTGGCTGTCACATTAATCCCCGTTTTAAATCCAACCTCCCTTCTCCAGTGATTGACTCCTACATCTTTTTTTCATCTCTCAGAGCAGCCAAACAGCATCCTGCACAGCTGAAAGCTATTCAGCTCCAGGACCAAGCACACACTGCAAGGGAAGCTCGTGGCCTTTCGCGGTGGTGATGGCCAAATATGCGTGTAATGTGCTTAGTCCTCACTAGCCCACACAGCGAGAGACTCTGCTCCTCTCTTGAACTTGGGCGTAACGCGTTCCCTCTGCCGTCAGGCAGGCCAGCTCTGGACTAATATTTTCTGTACAGTTAATTATGACAGGACAAGTGCTGTACCCCAGTGGAAATTTGCCACTTGAAAAATTGCCTAAAAATATATCCTACAGTAAATGTTTCTCTGCGTGATTAAGTGTGCATGTGGACTGTACTGTGCAGAGGGTTTCCCAAAAACAAATGTCTCGTCTAAGTCTCTTGGCAAGGCCTTGTTTGTTTGTTTTTTTTAACAGTTTATCAACTTTTGTGTTATTTACTAATGGCAGGATTTACTCTTCAATTCCTTTTTAAACTAATAACTTCAAAAGCCTGCAAAGATTAGGGACCATAAAGGTAAAAAGAGGAGGATGGTGCGAGGCAAAGACTTTCATTCTCAAGAAGAAAAATGCTCCAGGGTTTAAGATGCATCCTTGGACTACAAAAATTGGGGTCATCTCCTTGTTTTCCCTCAGCCTTCATGCACTCTGCTGGTACCTCACTGCTGGACTGTGACCGTCTCTGTGCCAGGGGACCTGATGCACAGGTCAGGAGGAATGAGTGAGTTCTGGAGCAAAGTGACCATCAGGCAGTCACCACTGAGCGGCAGGTCAAACCACTGCACGTGTGCTTCCATGAAGATCCGCCTGTCCTGCTTTTAAGACTGAGGTGGTACTGCTGCCTGGCCTGTCCCCGTGCCGTGTCAGCATGCCAGCCAGTTTGGGGTTAGCCGGGGAGCCTTTGCTGTCCCATTCAGGTGGATGGCACAGACGAAACCACCTTCTCAGTGGATTTCAATTCTCCCTGTTTAAAAGGAAACCCTTTGCCATGCACGGAGGGCACATAGAGTCACCTGGGCTGCGGTGCCAGGCTCCTGCCCGATGCCTTCAGCAACGTGCTCCTGCTCCCCTCTCCTGCCAGCCCCGCATGTCCGCATGTGTCTCTGCCATGAGCTGGCTGGGGAGTCAAAGCCAAAAACTGACCTGACCAAAGAACAACAGAGAGGAAAATATCAGCACGCTCTCTCAAGAGGGTGTTGAGGCCCCAGCCCAGAGCAAGGCTGGGAGTAGGATCACTCCGTTCGACAGCCCTGAGCTGTTGGATTAGTCCAAGCATTGTGTTAACCTGCCCTGTAAGGCACAAGAGGAGCAGGAGCGTTCTGCATGTGCGGCACTGAAATGGGGTCACACTCCTGGCTGGGAGCTGGGCTCCCGCTGAACATTCGGCTCAGCTTCTAGCAAACGCAGCCTGGGCTCTGATGCACTTGATGGCTTGCAGATTTCTCCGAGAGAATATTGTGTAGCTGGCAAAAGAAAACACAAGAAAGGAAGGAAACAGCATTGATTGCTTTTTAGCCCTTTTCTGTTTGCTTCGTCTCTTCCCAAACATGCAAACACGTCTTGCAATGTCAAGGACCCGTGTGACATAAGGGCGAAACATTGCTTGGACCCACAGAGCAAATTTCAGCGTAAACCTTTCCCTTTCATCTTCAGACAGACTGGTGCAATCCGAAGGGCATAAGGCAAGCTGTGTGAATGAGGGAGCACCCCCCTGCCAAAGCGTGTTCCCGTAAAATGTCTCCTGGCGTGCACCGTCTCGGTGCTCCAAGCTGGGTTTCTCTGAAGACAAGAAAGGACTATTGCAATTGCATCCTCTGAGACAAATTAACACAATTCCACTCTGTGCTCGTACAAGACTTATGATTCTGTGATCTGCCAGGGTTGTAGCATAGTTAAGCTTAGAAGCAGAGTTTTATAAAGGTGCTAACTGGTGTTTCACGGTGCCCCTGTGGTGTTTCGTTTTCATACAAGGCCTTATTTGGAGAAATGCTGCGTGAGCATTTAAAGCAGTTACAAGGGCTGTTTGATCAGCCAGAACGATTCCTTTGGGCAGTATTTTGGAAAAATAATATTTAAAAATTGCACTTTATAAAAATTCCGAGGACATATACTCTAAATTGTTGAATGTCAGCATAATACCGGTTTGAGAAACATTCTTTTCCTTACTTTAAACTGTGACAAAGGAACACTGAAATAAGAAGGAAACCAAACTGCACAACTTAATACAGTGACACTTTTTAACAGGTTTTCCACAGTTTTCTTTATATGATGGAACTATGATTTTGAGGTGTTTTGTTTTTTTTTTTTTAATTGAACCCAAGGACACCTCCTTCCAGAGTTAAATGTATTGGCTTTTCATAAATAGCTACTGCCAGGGGGAAATTGTGTGTTCCTTCAGGGTATATTCATTTGGAGCTTTTGGAAAGGATTCATGAGAAAGACTTTGTCTGTGTTCAACCCCAGCCTGCCTCACACCCCAGTACCATCACTTCTCACAGTGGTTGCACAAGTGTAATCCTGCAGGCATCTATCCATGTCAGGAAGTGTGCCACCATGATCCAGAGGTCCACATTCTTTCTTTTCTCTGGCAAGTTGTGCAGAGATGTACCCAGGAGGGCAGGGAGAAGAGAAGGAGAGGAGAAGGGCCTGGGGGACCACAGGGAGACTGAGTATGTCGATAGCTCCTGGCTGTTTGTATTCAGTAAAGCTCCGATAGCATTTTTTTTGCTTATTTTAAAGGTCTGCCTTTGGTGTCCTGCCTGTATTCCAGCTTGTGTGATCTTTCCTCCTAACCTACAGTCCCTCTTCAATTTCAGCTAAACAAGCTATTCTTCATCTTCTGTCTGTTTACCTTTGCTGTATCCTGTTAGGACTCATCTGCAAGGTGTGGAGCCCTCCTGTGATATTCCAAACAGAGAAAGGTAGCAAAAGCCTTTCCGTTCCAGTAAATGTTTTCAAAAGTTTTTCCCCATTCTGGAGCTGGGAGAACAGCAGGACAGGAATTTGAGCGGGGGTCTCCTCTGCCCACCTGGGCAACCAGGCACTGTGCAACAACTGCTCCTCTGGACTGGACGGGAAATTTCATCCCAAATTGAAGAGCACTTACTGAGGTGAAAAGGGGATTTTCTTATGAGAAGTTTGGTGTCACAGCTTGCAAGGATTTAAATGGAGTTTTCTGTCATCCAGAAATGCCAGTCACCTCAAGCACTGAATTTTCTTTCGACTTCACTAGCAGTAGGCAGCTTTCCCAGCCAAATGGATTTAGGTCCTTAAACTGCTGCTGCTCTTCCTTTGACTGATGATCTGCATGCTCGATTCAGTGGGCTGTGTGCCATGTGCACTACAGCTCCCTTTGGTCTAGGCTGTCTGTACGCATGTATGCTGTCACTCTTTGTGCTTTGCAAAGGGTAGTGTGCACTTCTTAACCTTCAACTCTCCTTAGCTAACACTTAGTTGGAGATTAAATCAGATTTCCTGTTGAAACTCTCACTACCTTTCCCTTTTGTTTCATTCTTGAAGCTCTATGTGGTCTTATTTCTTCTGTGGTTTTTACTTTGTTTAAAAACTGCAGTTAGGCCAGTGCTAGGAACCTGCTAGCAAAGGGGCCTCAACTGCCCAAACCACTCTCACCTGCCCAAACCACCCTCACCCGATATCCCCACCAATCTACCCCCTGCTACTGGCTAGGAGCTCCATTTAATCTCAGCATAGGGATTTGCTCCTTGCCTAAGCTACTCTGTAGGTATATCCTGGTCTTCTGCCCCATCTCCTGCCTGGACTTCTTGGATGAACCCCAAACCTTGTTCACCAGTTGCCTTCTTGGGGATTGTTGATGGATCTTGTTATGAGGCTCTGCTTACCATGTTCAGATGCCATGGGATAGTGCTCCACTGGTGAGGACACATCCTGTGCTGGGGTCACTCTAAGCTCCTCGGTCATCCCCCCTGCGTGGAGCAGCCACATTCTTGCTGCCCCCTGGCATTCCTCCTGGCTGCCTACTGATCGTTAAAAAGCGAGTTCTATTGCTATTATTAAGCTAGAAAGAGAAAACTGGAATAAAATTCTGAACCAAATATGACCTTGGGATCATCTGGATTCAAGTATTTCCTTATTCTTTGGGTGGATCCCTCCTGCAGATGTTGGGCCCCTTACCATTAGTGCCTAAATGCATCTCAGATTTCAGGGAAGCCTTCATACAGAAGCCTTTTTTTTCAAGACCTACAGGATTTCCTTCAGCATTAATCCACAGTGTTAACCTCAGATCCAGGATCTTACGGTCTGTAGGCACCATTTCAGGGAACCACTGCTGACCAGTGCTGGATCCCTGTTTCCAGGTCTTCCAAAACAAAGAGAGAACCAGGATGTGAAGTGACATTTTGAGGGGTAGAGCCTTTATCAAGCAATGTTGTCAGGGAGATTGTCATCTTTGCACTACCCTCAGAGCTACAAATTGTTTGTTAATAAAGCTGGAGCATGCTAGTGCACCTGGATCATACCACAAGTCGTCAGTTCTTTTCTAGCGCTTGACCCCCATGGCACAGGTGTACTGACCTCTAGGGAAACATCCTTGCTACATGGTCATCGGGAACATGGCGACGTGTGTCAATGACACCTGCAGCATCTGAGATGCCAGGTCCAGGACAGCTGTCTGCTTGGCTACTCTCACAAATGTGGGACCAAACATGGGTTTGTTCATGGGAGAGGTAACCCTCTGAGAACCCAACCTGAAATCAACAGGGATGATGATTAAGCTTAGTATCCCAATAAAACAAGTCTTGCTGTCTCTTGAAGTCACTGTAAATTGAAAACAGCGCTGGAGGAGGAAGAAACTGTTTCACATTCAAACACAGATCTCCTGGAATGATCTACGGCAGTCTATAGGAAAGAGGAGCAATGAAAAAGCATCCTGGAAAAATATGTGGTTGAATGTCTAAGCTATCTCCATCCTTTGATCCCTAACAAAAGAAGAAATGAACCCTAATCAATAAAAGCCATGAGATCCATGATTCTCCTGGGGAAAGAAATATGGGATCACTTCTGTCTGATATTTGTTATGCAGGACTAAAAGATGTTCAGGTATCATGGTGAGATTTCTGGAGTACCTCTTCAGAGACATGTGAGAGTAAGTTGTTCTAAATATTTTCGTATTCAGGAGACATAATCTCTCTGAAATTATTCTATTATCTGTGATATTTGTCAAAAATTTCATAAAATCTTTTAAAAAATCTGTCTTGAGGCATTCATATGTGTATGGGTTGTAGAGTTAAGAAAACAAGAGTCAGCTGCCAGATGAAATATGGCCATTTTAAGGTCATTCTTGAAGGTATTTGTTTCAGTGGTTTTGCTTCAGTGGCGGAACTAGATGCCAATTGTCGTGGATGGATTGAGAGCTGAGTACAGACTCTGTACCCAGCTGAGCACTCAAAAGTCTGCAGAGGATATTGGGCTATGATTGGCATCTTCTATAATAATTATTTCAATGACTTTTAAAAATATCCTTGACTATAAACTCATGCTTTTACACAAATGTACATGTGTATTGACAATACAGGAAGAACACTGTGGCCCATCAAGACCTACATTGGAAAGAGAGTCCATCAAAGTCTTTAGGCACCTAATCCCCATTGAAATAATTTTGAGTTAGGCACCTAGATATTTTGAATGGTCAGGACCCAAATTTATGTTTCTTTCTTTGGACCTCTGATGTCTTCCCCATTTATGCATAATCTCTTAGAATAAAATTCAGTCTTTTTATGTGTAGGGCCATACCTTGGCCCTAATGAAGTCAGCAGTGGCTGATAACGAATGGTACTAATGCAGTGATGGTGAAAGACACCTCAGCGAACATTCATCTAAGACCATCTAATCATCAGCCTTGCCTCTTGCCACCTAAACAGAAACAGCTGCAAGCAGAGGGTTTTTTTCACATTTGGTCATAAGATTTCCATTAGTTATTTCTAGATGGTAAGGCGGTAACACTTACAAGAGATCTGAGACCTTGAAAAATATTTGTATGAAGAATTTCCCTCTGTCAAATTCTTGTCCCAGCTGACCCCGCCAGGAAGGGACCTAACATCCCCAAATCTGGCAGGTCAGATTTAGCCCCTTCTTCTAAACACACACCCATGGGTTTGACAAGATTTTGAAAAGGTGCTGTTTAAAGCCGGCTGCAGCAAGAAATTAAACAAATAACACCGATAATGGGAATAACCTCGGAGACAGTGTATTTTTTGGTGACCAGAACACTTAGAATAATTTACTATTGTATGAAGCAATGCAGCTGGTTAACTTAAAATATCCTTTCTTCCACAAGGAGAGAGAGATGGCCACAGGAAGCAGTTCTAGAAAGCCATTTGCATTCCCCTGTGGCTTGTTTTGCTAAATCAGTTGCAGCAGAAAGAGCTACTCCAAATGGTGCATTTTTCCTGTCTTGGTTTATTTTGTACTTGTTCAATAAAATAGATTCCAGAAAAGACAGGGTTGTATAATTTTTAATAAGATCTGTTAAAAATAGCGTGGCTGCGGTGAGAGGAATGACCAAAGGAAGTGATTTGTTTCCTGTGATCATTCCTCCTCCTTTACCAGTGACCTTTCCGAATGTGAGCAGAAGAGAAAATATTCACTTTATTTAAAATTCATGGCAAACAGTGAGAGGGTAGCAGGGCTACCACAACTCTCATAAATTACACACAAGCTTGACCCTTCTGGAAGACGGGGCCTTACTTTGCTGAAGGGCTTTCAGAGTTTGGTACCACTGCCTCCGACCACAGCGGCACACAAAATATAGAGCGGGGAGATACGGGGAGGAGACGGGGGCCAAGCTGCTTGCTCAGCGCCCGAGCCCAGGTCTGTCTGCCTGCTCCAAACCTTTCCAGAGGCTAACCCAGGAAGGAAGCCCTCGCCTGCAATGGTTCCTGACTCTTCAAAAAGGGAACAGCTTGCACCTTAATGTGGTCGTAGCTCCCACTTTTGCCAGCATCCCACCCCTCCATGGCAGCCCTGGCGAGCTTCCTCAGGAGGGTTTCCTGCCCTGCTGAGACCCCGTCCATCCCTCCTGACAGGGGAAACAGGAAAGCTGCCCCTGGCAAGAGCGGAGCGGTTTCAAATTTGTATTCTGCCCGCAGTATTTGGGCATTTTTTAATTCTTGCATGACCAGTATTTTTCATTCTGGACTGTGCAGCGATTGCAGGATTCCAGCAAGCACAGGCTATGCAAACAGTAAAGCACCTTTTTTTTTTCAGCCATGCCATAAAAGGGAAAAACCGAGGAAGGTCCTGTGGAGTACGGTGGTAAAATAATCAGCAGAACGAGCCATATTCTGACTGGAAGTAGCCAGTTCAGTGCAGCTCATCCCCTTAGACTGGGGAAGCTTCCTCTCACATCCAGAAATGATCATTTTTGTTCTAAAGGACTTTTCTGCAGGTCACTTTTGCCAGATAGCTCAGCCAGTTACTCCGTGCTTAGTCCGTTTTAATAATAACAACAGCATCAAAACTTTACAAGATGTTCTTTCCTTTTTGTCTGGCAGGATTAGCAGTTCAGCCAAGGTCTGACCGGCCGCTGGCTCCAGAAACGAAGGACTCAAAGGCACTTGGAGGAAGCAGTCAAATGGAGAGCCTTGTTGCCAGAGTGGGCTTTGGGGATGGCTTTTTCCCCTGGCCTCACCCAGAGCAGCACTGATCCCTGCCCAGAGTACAGAATTGGGGTCTTTTGCTGTTGGAGGCACTTGGTCTGAGGAGTCTTCTAGGAAAAGCAAAGTCTGGGAGGCAGACAGACATACCGACAACATTTTTCCCTGCAAATCCACTTTTATACGTCTCGTTAGCACCGGAAGATTGAAATAGCAAATCTTTGGAAATAGCTTGGAAAACTGTTTTCTCCCTGGGAGCCGTTGTCTTTGAACATTTGTGTTTAAGCTAAAAAGAAGAGCGGATGTCATTCAAGTCGACCGAAACAAAAGATCAACTCCATCTAACTTATCTCTGAACTGTTTTAGCCCATGACTGAAAGTAGCGAGCGCTTCGCAAGAGCGGGGCAGAAAAGGACCCATTAGCAGAGCCTGGGGTGAGGTCAGGAGGAGGCAATGATGACGACAGGAGAGCGTCACGCTCAAACAGCGCATTAAATGAGATATTTTTTCCTCCCTTGTCCATGCAGACTAAGAAACTTCTCTTCTTAACATTTCACGGGCACAAGAACATAAACAGACAACCTCAGAGCCGTAGGCGCTGCAGGCGCTCGGGCCCCTCCTTATCTTTACTCCCATGGGCAGTTCCCGTGGAAGAGGTGAACCGCACCGTGTGCTTACAGCAAATGCCTAAGCGCTCGGGGCCGGTGAAGCCAGGCAGGTGAGCAGGGCTGCGCTGGGCCCGGGTCTGCGGGGGGAGGGAGCCCGGTTGAATTTGCCTTTGGGCTCACAAGGAGTCAGGATTAGACCCTCGTTCTTCCTACTTACATGCTGGGTTTTCACCTTTTGTGCTCCTTCTGCAGCGCAACCGCCTGCTAAATTTAGAGTACCTTTTTTAGAAGTTGTTTCATGAATACACACACACACACACACAAAATAATTACATTGCAAAAAAAATGCAGGGTTTTGAAATGCCATTTGTGAAGCGTTCCAACTATGTACGACTGGCTCGGTTACCAGATCGCAACTGCCATATGAACATCTATTTTTCCAAGCATTTAAGAAAAGTGATGTGTACATTTTTCATGTGTAATTAGGCAGCGTAATGTGATCTCTTGCTGCAGTCAAGCTGCCATGTGCCGTAGCCTCACTGAATAGCTTCCAGATTTCAACCCAATCTCTTCTGTCTAGACTCTACGTTGCTATTTTTTTCTTTTTTTTTCTTTTTTTTTTTTTTCTTCGCCTAGCTTAAAGCAGACTCCAATATAAAATGCCAAAACCAGAAGGTTTTGTCCCTCTTTCTCATAAAGACGTGGGACAGCTCTGGGAGGCCCCGCCGAGAGCTGGGTCCCAGACTTTCATAAAGACACGTGTCGTCTGAATCTGACATTAAAGATTGTGCAGGCATTTCAACAGGTCATGCACATGCGGGGGGGCGGGGGGGGAAATGCCCAAAAATATGGTTTTCATTAAGAAAGTGAGTATTTTTAGAGAGGTGTGGTTCAGTTCAGATGAAAAGGGAAGAAAGAAAAATGAAAGCGGCGCGAGAGATCCCCAAACTGCAACATTATTTATATTGCTGTTGAAATGCAGTGTGTTCTCTTTATAAAGCTGCTTTTGGGAGTGAAATAACATAGACCCTGCCAGAACCAGGTGCATATCATGTAGATTGTTTATAATCCAAGTTAAAGGATAGCAGATTTATACCAGAAAGAACTCTCCAAGGGGAGTTCGGAGTTTAAGTGTACTGTCTTAATCTATACATTACCTCCTCAACAAAGCGGTTGTCTTGAACAAAAAAGTAAAATACAGTTTCAATGAATTCACAGATAATTCCAGGAAATTTTATCTAGTGTGAGATAGTTTTAGACTGCTTGTTCTGTTTCCAGCTTTTTATTTGACTCTAAGTGTTTTTATTTCTGTGTCAAGAAAATGAAAAAGATCAGAAAGGGATTGTTTCCACAGAAAGACCTTTTTGTGCCATTTAAGCAAAAACCTAGGCTTTCCCTCGCTTGCATTTCTACTGCCCTGTCCTGGGATTTGTTGCAGTTTGCATACACTGGAATGGCTAATTCCACCCAAAGCAGAAAAGGCTCTTGTAGTCAAGAAACAGAGTTGTGCAAATTTCCCCCCACTTCTTTTCTTTTTTCTTTTTCCCAATTTCACATTCTTTTTTTTTAAAAAAAAATCCAACTTCTCATCTATACTGTTATAACACCACACCTTAAGTTTTCCTTTTGCTGTCAACAAAATGGCTATTTTCCCACTGAAAATATGCCCTTCTGCCTGCTTTCTGTAGAAATGGCAGATTGGTCGGAAAAACAGGAATATTTTCACTGATTTCTGAAGGGAAGCATGCAGAGCTTGCTAAAAATTCCCATGCTTCTTGGAGAAGCAACTGTTCTTGTCATTAAAACACATCCACCTACTTTAGCTGACATTTCAATACATTGGCCCATTTTTTCATTACAGTACAATATGAAATGCTTGAAATGTTTGGGATAGTGCAAATATTTTCTCATACGTGCGAAGAAAAACCAAACCAAAAAGCTACCTGACCAAAATTTAGCTCCCTGTGAAATTACATCCGATGACAGCAGACGGTGTAATAATTTGACGATTGCTAAACTTTTAAAATTACATTTTGATCAAATGAAATGCATGCACGTTTTTTTCCTCATATGGTTGATAATCTAAAGGGATCACGGGAAGCGGTTTTCATCCTTCCATTTCAAAGAACTTTGCACAGTTAAAGCTAAGAAATACTACCATCTTTGGGAAAGGGAAACACGAAGCTCGGCAGTGAACAGCCCTTCCTTAAGGATGCGGCTCAGGCCGATAGGTACCGCGTGGTCCCATGGCATGGCCGCACAGCGAAACGGAGGGATATGCAGAGCCAGCTGCTGTGGCAGAGACACCCCAGTCAGCTACACGCTGCTGTCGCCAGATCTGCATCCCTGGCTCCCTGTTAGCAACTTTCTCTCAGTTTTTGCTTTTAATTTCAACACGGTAGTGGTGTGACGTTTGCCACTGTTCACATGGTAAGGATTCATTTCACTGGAACAAGGATTTTCTGAGCTGTAAATCAGGTCAAAATTTTGACGCAGGGGCTAAGGTGAGGTTTTGCAAACTCCACATCGGTAACAGCTTTTTTACAGAGTGTCTATCCTAGACTGTATTGATTTCATAAATCTTAAAGCCAGGTGGGATCTATTATGATAATCTATTCTGATGAATGGTAGTAAAGACTGTAGGATTTCTTACAGTTGTTTTGTGTCGCTGTCTTTTTATCATCTGTTGCACATTTCTGGACATTCCTCTTAGTATTTTCCAGAATGTGGAGGGCCCTGTCCTGATCCTCATTCCACTCATGAGCGTCACCAAATATATATGTGTAAGGTGAGCAGCAAAGCCTTCCTTCAGCCTGCATGCAAAACCATCGTTGCCCTTGGAAACCGTCATCCTTCAGGAACCACGTTATGACAGATCATTACGTCCAGCACACGTATGCTACGTGTGTACTTTGACAAAATAAATCAGTTCTTGGTCTGAAGAACCTATTCTCGTATTTTGTTCTAAAACCGCACTGTCAGAAGCATATTTCAGGAGTGAGATATATTTTTGAATACTCTGCTTTTTGCAATGAACAGCGCATGTGAGTCTGGTCCCCTCTTGACCTACAAGCATCGTTCAGTGTTCTGCAGTTAATTCAAGGGCTCAGGTACAAAATGAAGGAAAGCATGTCCCTTTGTGGGATAATCCAAAGTTTTCTGAAGCTGTAAGTCAAAAAACGATGGGGGTCTGGCATGTAATTTTTTTTTTATCTGCGACAGAACAAATAGACTTTACTTAATCCAGTCCAAATGGCTGTCCTGAATTAAACACGTTCTTCGTTTTTCATTATTTCAGAAGAGAACATCTGAAAGAAATGTGGAACATAAATTATTCGTGCTGAACAAGACTGAGAGATGTGGTGCTGGGACACACAGGGCATGTGCACTGACCGGTCAGTAACAGAGACCTCAATCATGGCCCTGCCTGAGAAGCATCTGCTGCAGCAAGCTCGTCCACACACAGATGGGTCACCTACATCACCAAATGCTGCAACTCCAGCAGTTGTCACCATCTACTTCAGACGTGTAGACTGAGCAGCTGAAAGTAGGGGGTGGGTCTCTCCCTTCGCTGTGGCTCATCCTACAGGATGGCTCGCCCACAGGAAAGCTGGAGAGGGGCTGTTTATCAGGGAGTGCAGTGACAGGACAAGGGGTAAGGGGTTTAAACTGAAAGAGGGGAGATTTAGGTTAGCTGTTAGGAAGAAATTCTTCCCTGTGAGGGTGGTGAGGCACTGGCACAGGGTGCCCCGAGAAGCTGTGGCTGCCCCCTCCCTGGCAATGTTCAAGGCCAGGCTGGATGGGGCTTTGGGCACCCTGGTCTAGTGTAGGGTGTCCCTGCCCATGGCAGGGGGTTGGAACTAGATGGACTTTGAGGTCCCTTCCAACCCAAACCATTCTGTGATTTTATGATCCAGAGGGTGATTCACTGTCACATCCAGAGCTGAGTCACCTTCTGCAGTGGCCTCTCCCTTCCTCTCCAGTGGGCAGAGAGGAGTCTGCACTGAGGCACCTGCCTTGGTGCCCGGCCATTCAGCAGGGTGAGCTCTGACCTGCCTGCAGCCTACATGGATGTCATGTCTAGGGTACATGTAACTTGTTTGCACTACCGCCGCAAGGTAGGTGTGAAGAGAAACGCAACTGTGTGTATCTGCATGCATACGTGTACATACAGTTGTAGCTGTGGAAAATCAAGTATCTTCTCTTTGTTGTATGTCGCTGAGCTTTTTGTAGTTTCACACTCTGGGAGAGGCTGCTTTTCTGCATCTGACAGTAATTTCAGATACTACTCTGTCTCATGACACAGCCAATGAGGAAATGCTGCAGAAAGCTTGTGCTGAATTATCTCAGTAAAAGAGGGGTGTGGAAAAATAAGGTGATTATATTTGGGGAGGCTGCAAAGAGACAGGTATAGAGGAAGAACTAAGTCTGTGTGCTAAAATCATGTTTCTTAGAGCTATTCTTAGCAGTATGCAGGTCTGCCATCCAAAGCTGTGTGTACAGCTGTACAGGCACTTGTATATGAACGTCCGACTGATCTCATAGACCTGAAGGCAAAATTTAGTTTTTTCCTGGTACCATGATAAATGCAGAAAATAGAGGAGCAGGCTAATGTAAAGAAGAGAGACAATGAAAACAGTTCACAAATTCAAATACTACAAAATTTTTCTTTATCTGGGTATCGATTCTCTATTTAGTACGTTTGTAGCAAGCTATGGCCTCCTCAGAGATCACTATGCACCAAGTAATCAAAGGGCACGCAAAAATGTAGGCACATGAGTAAATAGTGAGCAAGGAATTTTATGGTATTAAAACCTATTAATTGCTCTCTATTCAGCAATGTAAGCATTTTAATTTTGGTCAGACTTGTCTTAATGCATTATTTACCTGCAGCCTTTTATATTTAAACACCCAGTCTGACCTGGCTGAATTCTTCACCGGTAGATAAATGCATACTCTCGAAATGATGACATGTTGTCACCTACCCTAACTTTGTCTTTCTGATATTGAAAATGCTTCAACATTTAGCTTTCTGATTTTCAATTTTCACCATGTGGTTGAAGAAGTTCACTTTTCTTGCAAAGATGCACGGATCAGCATTTCTGTGTTGATTCACTGGATGAGTTATTATTCCTTGAATCTAGGCAGTGATGCAGAGACATCCCCATTTGGAGAGGGAAGGGGAAATGCTTCGGATAAAATAGGAAAAGGCACAAACTCTGCCTCCCCCACCCCAAACTGAGAATGAGTCAGAAGTTCGGTTCTGGCCATGGAAATTTGCATGGGAGAGTTTATTTCATCGTTATTCCAGTTTGTCTTGCAGAGTGATCCTCAGCTTTATCTGGGCTGGGACTTACCTGCCAAAATATAGGGAAAAGACCTGATGGTTTCATCTTGTTTTGGAGAGTCTGGATATTTAGGAGGAATTCAGGCAAGCATCCCAGCTTTTCCATCACTCAGATCAAACCTTTGATTATTTTTTTTTAATTTCTTCCATCATTACTCGTGGCCTCATAAAAACCCTGCTGAAATTCACGGGAGTCTCAAGTGTTCCCTGGACCTTTTCTGCCAACATATTGTTTGTTTTTTTTTAATCTTGGCTATCAGCTTGAACAGACAAAAATACTAAAAATTAAAAAAACCCAAACAAACAAATGATGATTTCTTTTTCCTTTTAGCCAATTTTTTGGGAAACACTGAGATTTTTTTTATTTTTTTTTTTAATTAATGCAGCAGTCTTCAATATCCTTTGGTGTTTAATATCCTGGTGACCAATATCCTATTCTTCCAAATACCTTATGTAACTGCATATTTAATCAGCTAAATTCCAGGTTCTCTCCTAATGAAATGCTTTCTTTTGCTGCCTTAGAGCTTTTAAGAAGAAATGATCTTTTATAAATATCTAAACTGTGGGAGGCAATTGGATGAGGCCAAACTCTTTTCAGTGGTGGGTAGTGAGAGAACAAGGGGCAATGNATGGTGAGTAGAGAGAACAAGGGGCAATGGCCAAAAACTGGAACACAGGAAGTTCAACTCAAATGTGAGAAAGAACTTCTTCATGGTGAGGGTGACGGAGCACTGAAACAGGCTGCTCAGAGAGGTTGTGGAGCCTCCTTCTATGGCGATATTCAAGACTCGTCTGGATGCCTACCTGTGCAGCCTAATGTAGGGCACCTGCTTTGGCAGAGGGGTTGGACTCGATAATCTCTATAGGTCCCTTCCAACCCCTACCAATCTGTGATTCTGTGATTCTATGATCTTCGGATCACTGTTGTGGCGGTACCTCCTTGGCAGTGTTCAAGGCCAGGTTGAACAGGGCTTTGGATAATCTGGTCTAGTGGAGGGTGTCCTTGTCCATGGCAGGGGGGTTGGAAGAAGATGGTCTTTGAGGTCTCTTCTCACCCAAACCATTCTGTGATTCTACGATTTCCTTCCTGAATTAAAAGCAATTCTCTCATAGGAGGGACTCCAGCTGTCTTCTCAGAGACTTCCAAAATGCTGTCGGTGTCCAGTCTATGACTAAGAGAAATCCATGAATGCTGTAAAAGTAATCTTTTCTGGTACTTGAGAAATAGTTGCCTCTTAAAATCTAGGCAATAGGATGTGTCTATGTAGCTGCCTATCTCTCTTGTTCTAAATGTCATTTTTACATTAGAGAACCTTTATTAATGAATGTCATTCACACCTGTGAGAGGTAATATTTATAAAGGTGTCCCCTTTTTATTGCCAAATTAATTATTCTTAAATGGCATTTTCATAGTTACAAAGTTAATCCTTTCTGATTTTACGGAGAAAATCAGGTGCTGTAATTGCATTTTGCCAGGAAAAATATGTTACACAGTGGAAAAAATAAAATAATCTCCTCTCTACTCACCTTGTTTCATATCAAAAGAAATAAAACATCATTCACATATGCTATTGCATTTATGGCAACTGTGATAATTAGTATCACAAACTTTTCACTTTCCTTCTTTCTTCAGTTCTATTTAATTAATTAGAGTTGAAATACCTCTAAGGCAAATAAGTGCTAGAACTGTAGCCCACAGAGGGCAACTGCTTTGTCCGAACCCTCAAGAGTTTGTGATCTGCCCGGAGCACATTCTCTGCGCTGCAGCTCACAATTCATCCTGCTGGTGTTTAAGCCCAGCAGTCGCGGAGCGCCTCTCACTTATTGGTGTGCAGGCAACACAGCGCTATGGGGCAGAGCACTTTTTTGGGGGTAATGTACAGGAGGTAATTGTAATTCCTTTTGTGTTTTTTTTTTTTCCAAAACAGAAACTTCAGACTTCCATGAACCTCAAAGTACTGCACAGTATTTGCTTAACAGTAATGGAAACAGAGGCGTATTGGTGAAAAATGAGGTCTGGGTGGATCCCTCATTCAATTTTGAAAACCCACAGCACTTGCTGATGCCTTCCCCAGAGTCTGCAGCAGCCATGCCAAAACCATGGTAATCTTTACACTCCTGAGGCAGTCCAGTCCCCAGGGAGGAGGCATATGTTCTCCCATCAAGAGACTGCAAGTTATGTGAGGCTGTGCTACATGTTACATGGTAAATGTATGTCCATAGCCCCACTGCTCTGAAAGGAAAAAGGGAAAAGAGCTGGTTATGGGTTTTTTCTTTTTCCAGATGTGAAAATACACTATCTTTGACTGTCCATTTCAAACTTCTATTTTGAAAACTTTGTTTGGGGAGACAGAAGATGATGTGAACACCTTTTCTTTCCACATGGCACTCCTGAACAAGAGGCAGCACTCAAAGGCCCACTCTTCATCTGCTAAAATCTGTGTTTCCTCCTTCCTGGTGAGAGAAAGCTCCAGAGATGAGTCAGTGAGGCAACCCCTGTGTCAGAAGAACCAGCTGCAGGCAAACAGCTGCAGGGCAATGCGAGCTGGGGCTGGCCGCAGGAGGGGGCTTCTCGATGCCACCTTACCCCTGCGTGTTGGTGGCACAGCAAAGGATTGTCCATCCTCCCACCCACCTGGCCCCTTCCTCCATCCCCTTCCTACCTTATGCACCATCGCAGAGGAACACTTACTTTCCACAGGAACATCGGCTGAAGATTTTAGGTTACATGTGTAAGGTTCAAAGGATCAGGAGGAGATTGATTTATTGGGCAGCACTTTAAAGCTCAGTCCCCGACTGCAGCTTGAAAGGATGACACCGAGCGGCTTTGCATGAGGAGGTCCACCAGCCTGCCTCCTGTCTTTTGCTGTGTCTCCTCGAGGAAAATACAGGATTCCGGGGCCATGCCACGGGTACTGCTCCTACATCCACATTCCCCAGGGTGCAGCAAGAAGCTGACAGCATACTAGGTGTCCCCCTCTGCTGTGTTATTCAAGTTGGCAGGAATTATGTGTCATGCAGTTTCACAGAGCTGTTTGTGGCCACCGTGTGTTACTGAGAGACGCTGCGTGTACAGCCCTGCAAAGTGGTGCATAACAGGGGCTGCAGGACCCCCTGCAGCCCACCTGCCCTGTCTGCTCCTGTCCTGCCGGGCTGCCGAGGGACAGCTCGGCCCCCGCTCTCTACTGGGGTATCTGACCGGCCCACTCCTCCCGGTTGGGGGACCTAACCACACCACCGCCAGGCAAACCTGGTGCCACGGGCACACTGTAAGGATGAAACTGCTGCTGGACACAGTTTGTTTCGGGGAGCGACTGGTGTGGGGGCTGTCTCCCTGCTAGATTTATGTTCTCTGAAGAGTTAAGTACATTAGTGCAGGTAATCTCACTCCATTACCTTCTATAAAACCGAATCTGTGATTTCCTCCCTGGTGAGCATTTACCATAAAGGAATAGGCTACTATTTTCATATTTAACTATTGCTAAGTCATAAAACCAGCTCAAGTTGTCTGCCCCAAAGAGCACAAGCTGTGGGCTGGGCAGTGTCGGCCCAGCGCGCTCAGCATCGTCTCTCGCTCACCCTCACATCCCTATCGCATACCCCCCTTCCGCTTTGAAATCGACAAAATTCAGAAATTTACAAGGCTTTTTAAAATCCGAGATGAAGCAATTAAATCTCCAGACTGGAGGATGTGAACCTTTAAAGGCCCTTTGCAAAATATCAAAAGAAAGAGAGGATTATATTTAGCAGGTGTGACAGCCCACGCAGGACATTTCATTGCGAAAGGGGCTGACATGAACCAGGAACCGATACTTAAATTAATATAAAACATCTTGGGGGAAAGGTGTTTTCTTTTTTAAGCATTAGGAAATCATAACGCTTTCTGGCTTCTTCAAAAGAGAAAGGTCCAAATATACAGGAGTCATCTGGCATGTAAAATAAAATGGAGGGGGGGCAGGGGGAGAGGGGGAGTAGGACACCTAAAAATGCTTGGGACAAGGTTGGGAAGCAAATGTTGGGGGACAGGGAGGGCTATGATCAAATGCCTGGCCAAGAAACCCAGTTGTGTGTTTTCTTGCCCTGCCTCACTTGAGTCTTCGCTTTGATGCTTGCAGAACCATGGGTTCCCCTGCCCTGGGACAGGTTGCTCAGGGCAGAGGTGCAGGGTTGGGACGTGGGATCCAGCCCTGCCGGGTGCCCCAGCCGGCTCCGTGCCCACTCCCACAGCAGCATCCTCGCTCCCGCCACCTCCCCTTGTCATTTCCCTAACTCCTTGGAGATAGAACCCTTCATTACAGGGGTGCTTTATTCTGATCGCTCTGTTTCTATTCATATCGTAACCTACCAAGCCTCAGAGTGGAAAATTCGAGTTGGTAGTTTTGTGGGGAGGTGTCCACTAACTTCTTGCTTCATTCACTAGTGCGTGTTCCTAATTTTAACCAAACTGCTCCGTTTTGATTTTCCTAAACTGTGGATTTAATGCCCAAAATCTTGAGTTGTTTTCATGCCCACTCATTGAGGGCCACACGAGTGATGCTGCCTATCCATAGCAGGGGCGGCAGCGGCTGCTGGGAAGGTGGGGCGGGCAGCAACACAGCCCCCAGCTCTGCAACACGGTCCCCAGCCCTGCACCGCAGCCTGCAAGGAAGGGACCACGCGGGCTTGCTGGGAGATCTCCGTAGGTGGGTGTTGCTGCTGCAGCAGGTCTGTGGCAGAGGGTACTTGGTCCCACTTTTGGGGTATTTTGCCTTTTAGCTTGGCTAATTTGCGGTGGACGTGCACCAGGTTGCTGCTTGGGACCTTCAGGTTCTTAGTCACCCAAAAACGCACAGCAGGGTAAAAAGCCACCCGGCTGCCACAGCTATTCTCAGAGGGAGGGAGGCGTGGGACTGCCTGGGCTGTGGCGTTACCGGGTACCCTTTGGCACTGAGAGAGTTAAAGGTGCTCGGCACCCACCAGCCCTGGTCTAGTCTGTGTCTAAAATCAGTCCTTCACCCGCTTTATTTTTTCCTTAAAAACAGGAAATGGAGCCCTGAAGGCTTTTTAACTGGAGAGAGGGTGAGGAGGGGGTATACTCACTCTGCCCATATCCAGCCCTGAGCCTGACCCAGACTTGGGGGTCTCTGTGTGTGTTTTTTTTATTTCTTCTCTTTTTTTTTCCCCCTATTATTTTGGCAGACTTTTTGGAATGTCTGGGAGCTAAGGGCTTTGCTTCATGGAGCAGAATTCTGAAGCAAGAAAAAGAGAAAGTTATAGACTAAACCACAGAAATGTAAACATGTCTGCAGCTAAAATAACTCCACTTTCATTGAAAACACTCCTTGCTCACAATCAGACTTCTGTGTGCTACGCTCAATAAAACTGCATGCTAATAGCGACCAATTAATACATTATGTAGTTCTGCTTTAAAAACTGAGACGCTTTTAATTTTTTTTTTAATTATTTTTTTATTTTTATTATTTTTAATTAAGGGACCACTGGGTTTTCTGCTCTGTACGCTGGCTCTCGGTGCTGCCCGCTGGCTGAGAAGCGCCGGGCAGAGCGGCGGGCGATGCCCGGCGGTGCGGCGGGGGCCGAGGCGTGCCCGGGGAAGGCCGGGGCAACGCGGCGGCGGCGGGCA
>VWZZ01007897.1:65429-100325 GCA_013399095.1 Psophia crepitans | reverse complement strand
CCCCCCCCCGGCATCGGTGTTTCTCCTGGTTCGTTGGTGTCTTTGTGATTATTTCAGCAACTCGTTATTCAATTAACTAATACCTCTAATTGCCTTTTTAAAGCTGACTAGCTCTCGCATGTAGGAAAACCTTCGATTACCTGAGTTGGTCTGAGGAGAGTCAGAGCCGGTGGCGGCACTTTTCGGTGTAAGCGCTGCGCTACAGTGTGCGGAGATCTATTTTGGTGACCAGATGACTTTGCTGTAGAGATTGGAGCGTACGTAATCATATTTACAAAAGCTGAAGTTGCAAGTTCTGGCTAACATAAACTTCCATTCATTGCTGCCTTTGCTAAGAACCCACAGCACAAGTAAACTTGCTCTTTCTTTAATGAAGTTTTTATTTGTATTCAAAGCGTCGTTCTCTGAATTAACGCCGTGCTTCAGTTCTGGAGTTACAGTTTGGAAATTACATTCTGCCCATGTAATTTTGAGTCCATTAGGAAAACCAGGATAGGTCTATGAACTGCACATGGAGAAATGTCACATTCCTTTGGTTTAACCCTTTAACCACTTCCCTGGTTTCACGGAAACTAGTGAAGCAGACAAAGGCAGCTTCTCACTAGGGTATGAAATGTAAACTTTCTCCAGGGTATATATATTAGGCATGTCATTTCAAACACACCTGAACTGATGCGAAAATCGAGGAAGAGAAATAGATTGTTTGACAACTTCCTAAGTAAAATGAAATAAATAAAAACAAAAAAACCCCTAAGCCATACTTAATAAGGGACACATATTTTTATGTTACTTATCTATTTCTTAAAGGACATCTAAAAAACCCAAAGACATGGTACGTTGGAATAGTAACATCAGTTCTTATTTTCTCTTTCGTACGCGTATGTAGGCAAGCAACCGCTAACTGCTAACGTGCTGTGCAATTCTTTGAAGAACTTTGCAAGAAGAAAATCACTACCTCCCAAAGCATTTCAGGGGTTAGAGCTTTGAACAGCATCTGTCCCCACCTCCCACAGTTTAGTCCCAAAGTTAAACAAATCATATAGTACAGGATAGAGTTACATGTTACAGGAATTTTATAAATGATCTGTCAGTCTTAAGTCCTAGGTGTGATTAGTTGGACTTTTTGCTCCTAAGCTGTTACTCCATTTGGATTGTAATTTATGTAGCATTTGGTTCTTAAAGATATATTCTAGTAGATCTATATTCGGCGTGTTTTTCTGTCGATGGTTTATAAGCAGTACTGACTCTGTGGCTTCTCTCCCTCTTACCCGAATTTTGAGCTCTTTGCCAGGCACCAAAGAAATCTGTGTGTGTGAGTCCACTGAGGAGTTTCAGTGATAGGAACCATGAGCTTAAAATACATATTGTGGCAAACTCAGAAATAGTGTCTCTTATCACAAGTGTGTGCATTTGTATGTCAATGGGTTAGACCTTTTCTGTCTGAAATACCAGGTCAGATCCCACAGCTGTTTAGTGTTGAAGTGCTGACTCTGCCTAAGACCAGTGCTTTCACCTCTGCGATGTGGATGCACCTTTGCTACCTGCTGGTCCACGGGAAGTTTATTTTCTGTGTGCACATGGAGTTGTGTAAACAAATACAAAGCCCTGGTATGACTGTTGAAATCCAGTTGGTTTGAATAATGCCAAATGAGCAAAATACCTGGCTACTGATGAGGCAAATCCTTTCCCACTGTGCTTTTGCCAAAACACCAGCATTTTGCTATCAAAACACGAGGCTGATGGCATTGGTTCTCCCTCTGCAGAGCAGTTCATTTTGTCCGCTGTAGCGAGGTCCCTGGATACAGCAGTTTCTCCTCTTGGTTAAATGCAGTCCAGTGAGGGTCAGAAAACCATGAAAAGCTTTTGCAGTGCTGATGGCATCTGGTAGCCCTGAAACGTTACACGTTACGTTTCCTTCCTTTCCTTGCCTCCGCATTACTAAATGCTCCAGGAGTTATTAGCAGGTAACAACAAAGTTATTTAAAATGCTTGGGTTGAAATGAGCCCTTTCCCTTGACACGTCTATTGCGTTGGGTTTTTTCCTACTATCAGGAAGCTTGTAATTTTCTTTTAAGTGAATATTTTTGATTTTCTCTTTTGGAGGGGGGAAAGGCAGCTGTAAGGGCAAACCTTACTTCTTTTAATCATGCAAGTAGTTCTGTGGAAATCTGTGTCCTGAATTTGAGGTGGAAGTTGTTGACAGGGGGTATGGCCAGAAGGGGCCCATTGGGCCTGATCCATATCAGCTAAGGTCAGCGGTGCAGACTTAGCCTTGAGTGCCTAACGCTGCCCACAGTGTTCAGCTGTACAGCTGGGAAGGTGGGCCAGGGATTACTTTATGCTTTGTACATCAGCTTTCCTATACAGTTGATTTAAAATGCTTTTGTTAAAAAAAAAAAATCATATTGGTAAGATATTTTCGGCCTGAATTATAACAATATTTGTCTTGGGTTGAAAGAATTACCTTTTGTGCAATAACACCACACTGTTTTTCATTTTACCCACAACTGGCCACTTTCATAGCCACCAGAATATTTTTTATTTCCCTGTGTGGTTCTAGCCACACACTTTTCAACTGGCGGGTTTCCCAATAAAGTCGAGCATCATTTTGTCTTTTGCATGGGTTGAAGGTTTGAGTCGCAAGAATTTGTATTGCTTTGGCATTTTGGAAGGCAACGAAATAAGAGGAGGAAATCTAATATATTTCCTTCACAGCATAGTTAACTAGTGTAGGTAGCAAACTGGCAGTCTAAAATTACTTTGCTAAATTTAAATGTAAGTAAAAAGTAGGCAATAGGAAAAAATTAAAGGGTATATCTAAATATGGAGTTGCAGACGTATCTGTTATATTTAAACTGCATTTTAACCTCTTCTGTTTATATTTAGTAGTATGTGTGTAATCTGAAGGGCTTGATTGAATTCAAGAAACGGTAATTTCACAATGAAAACCGAAGAGTTTATTCTGCTGTGGACATAGCACACATCCTTGTTAATCGGTGCACGTATATCAAGACTAAAATGTATGCAGCAAGACATTTTTTATATTGCTTGAGAGCAAAAACGATATTTGGTCTGAAGTAAGCATGAATGGATTTGGAAAAAGCCTGCTTCCCGTACTGCTGGGGCAAGCGTATCTCCTGCTGACTTCAGTGGCACTTGCGCGGCACATGAGGCTGCGCTGTGGGGTTCGTTTCCATCAACTTACCTTTGCTGTGGCCCGTCCTGAAATGCCGCTTTTTTAATTTAGAAAGTTATCATGGGAAGCGGATTGTTCTTGCATGCTGCTTGCATCAGATGAAATCCCTCCTTGGCACAACTTCATTCCAATAAGAAAAAAAGTTATTCCAGGAACAAAATACATAGTTATTTTTGTTTGATAATGCGTCGTATAAATATTAATTGTCTGCCCAAGGAGAAAAACAATAAACATATGCTTTCATTTTAGCTGGAGATACAAGAGGCTTTGGTAGAGGATGGTTTAAAACTAAGGGCCTCGACTTGCAGCCCTTCGGCTGAACCCCGGGTGACCACTCGTGTCTGGGAGATCCCTGTTGTGCACAAGTGGCCGGGGGCTTGGTTTTGCATTGAGGTCTTCCCTTCTGATTCGTTTTAATACGGACACTAAGCGTTACGATATCCAGGTGCTTATTAAAGTGTCTTGACGGCAGCATTACTCTCAGCTTTCCCACTGTCCGCTCAAAGACGCCGTGCCTCCGCCGGCCCTTTCCGCGGGGAGAGAGCAGTAGGCTGTCCAGATGCTTAGGCGCTCTGCAGTATCGGTAGGATGTTAAAAAGCTGCTGCCTCTTGTAGATGCCGCTCCTGCAAACGAATATTGACTCCTGAATTTGTCAGGCAGCCTGTAGCGTTGAGCCGCGCACGCCTAATTAGCTGCTGATTCGAAAGAGAAAGGTGGGCTTGTAGGAAATGATGAGCACCGGCAGGCCCGCAGCACTGCACGAGGCAAGTTAAACAAATATGAGCTTAAATGTGGTTTCAATCAGCTCCGTTTAGACACCCAAGTTTTCAGCTTTCTCCAGGAGGTCCGTAATGAAGCAGGCTTGTTTTCTTTTCACCTCGCGGTGAAACAGCAACAGGAGAAAAATTCTGAATCTAACTTGCACCAGCCGCGTAGCGGGCCGCTGCGGGAGAGCAGTTCGGGGTGCGAGACTGGATGGGGCAGCAAAAAGGAGTCTGAGAGCATTGCTGCTGGTTCTGGGAATGCTGCTCTTGACTCACACGCAGGTCTGTCTCTAATGAGAGGAGGGGAGGTCATGGCCATTACTGCAGCACCTGGGCTGCTGGCTGGGCTGGGGGGGGACAGAGGCAGCCCTGGTTGAGGTTCTGCAGGTGCGAGTGGGTTCCTTTCCCTGTTAACCTCCCTTCATCCCGAATATATTGCCTGCTGAACTAGCGTCTTTTACTTCTGCCTTTTACTGGCTCCTACAAGTGGTTGGTAATGTTCTCCTTCCCTCCCCTAATATTATGCCATTAGTAACGATGCATTGATATATTAACTGTTCAGGTCTTTTTCGGTTTTTTTTGATGCTGGGAGAGGTGGCTTAGGAGTAGCAGCTTGCTGCCCTGTAACCAACATACGACAAAATGTTTTGTAAAATCTGATTGATTTCCTTTAATTTGTAAGTCATGTAGGCTTACCAGTTTGAGCTTTTCATAATACCTTCTGGCTTTGCATTGAGTTTATTACTTTATTTTTAGCTTATTAAGTATGGATGTACACAGTATATTTGACCTGATTTGACTGAAGCAGACTCTTTCAAGAAGTCCTATGTTTTTGGATATTCGGTAGTTAATGTGTGAATTGTTTCAGTGCAATTAAATGTGCATGTAAAAATCATGTGGATTTAGCAAACCATGCAATGTGTCTCTTTTCTGTAAATTACTCTCACTAAATGAGAACAGAAAATGACATATGGTGATCAAACAATTCACTTTAGAGAAGGTGCATTTCTATCACGGTTTATGTTTTTCTGTATAATTAAAAAGGGCTTTATAAAGAATGAAGTCTAGTAGTTACGCAGAAGGAAGGTCTCCTAAGCAAAATCTGGTTTTCTAAGGAGGCTTTGTCAGTTCTGAATAAACCCTGCAATAAATGTAAACCTGGTGTTTTAAAAAACTCTGTTTATAAAATGGACTGTTCTCTATAGAGTTCACAAATTATACACAAAGGATTGATAGTAGACTACTAAAGTAACTAATATATTGCATTACAACATGCACTGAGACTAAAATGCAAAAATCTGCTTGAAAAAGCTGATTGCAGGACTCTTGCAGACCAGATATGTTGAAAGTTCTCCACCATTTCTTTGAAGAACCACTGTTACATTGATGGTTGTGATTATTGTTGGCTCTTCAAAGGCTTATGGGGGGACGGGGGGAGGAGGTGGTTCACAGGTTTGTGTCCATGGCATCAAAAGCAGGTTGGAAAAGGAGAAAAAAATATACAAGATTTAAAATCAAATAAAGATCTAGTTTGGTCCTGGTAGGTGTCTTGTGCCTTTTGCCAAATTTCATTAGATTCATCCGGAATGTGAAGCTGGGGATTTGGGCCAGTGGTCTTCATGTCTTTGCTGCATTTATAAGTTCTCTGCTATTTTGATGTATTTATAGCAGTCTGTCGCATGCTCTGTATCTGTTGCGATCAAGACAAGCCAAATAATCTGTCACCAATGTGTATGTCAACATCCCAAAACCACAAAGATCACCTCTTGGTAGGCACAACCAAGGCTTCATTTCGGTGAGGCAATTCATCACCCTCTTGAAATTAAGAGCATAGAGGAATCTGAACCTGACATCTTGGCTTTTCTATGCAGAGACAAGACTGAAAAATGGTTTTAGGGAGGGTAGGATTCCCTTCACCTAGCTGTAGCCATCTAAAAATGAAGCATGTCATTGACAGTAGCTGTGTAAGTTCCCTCCCGAGCCAGAGGACAGGTTAATCTTGCCAGTCTGAGGTGATGATGATAGTTTGGGACAGTCACTGAAGATGCAGCCTCCATTTGTCAACTCAGGTAGGAATCCAGGTTGCAGGACCAGGAATTTGGCTTTCAGATGGCTGGCACTGAATGCACTGAATTCTCCATCCAGGGGCCGATCCAGGCTCCAGCAGCTGATCTCGGGGAGACTGAAGGAAAAGTAGGCGTAAAAGTAAGGCAGAGAGACCAGATTACAATTTTACAGTCTGACTGGGAATGAATCTTATTGCTTATTTATTATTTTCGTTTTAAAGTTGACCCAGTACGTAATTGTTTCATTTTTACTGTCAAACTACTTGTTTACTGTCCAGTTTTATCACCAGCCATAGAAACATTAGAAATAGCAATGGAAAGCCCTTTTAAGCTTTCTGCACTGCTGTCTCTTAACGTCACTAGAGCAAATAACTGAAAAGTCATAGATTCTTTAAGGTTGGGAAAGACCTCTAAGATCATAAAGATATTAACCATATTTTTTTATCATTAGAGTAAGGAATGGATTAATACTGCTGTCTTTCTATTAAGATTCTGTTCTACTCATGAAGGAAATAGTAATGTCCATTTAAGCTTGTTGTTTTATGGGGTGGGTTTTTTGTTTGTTTGTTTTTGTTTTGTTTTTTAAACTGGTCCAATATCTCATCCTGCGCCAAAGGGTTTTACCAGCCGTATAGATGATAACCCCCGGGTCTCTGCTTGGCTTAAATCTCTCGGAGCACAGCTATGGAAAGCTTGCTCTGGAGAGGCCTCGCGCGTTGTGCCTGGCCCTGGGCACGGGAGCAGTCTTTGGCCCCCGATCGCTGCCTTGACGTGGAAGTTGTCCCTGCAATGAGCACAGCTTAACGCTGAGGCTGCCGCCAGCCTTGCAAAGGAGCTCCGCAAAAGCTAGCAGGAGGGAGGGGCGAGCTTTGTGCCTGTTATTTGCTGGTGATTTCCATGACAGTTCGCAGGAGAGACAGCTGTAACTAACCGCGAGCGCGGAGCTGGGTCTGTGGTTGGTCTGCAGAGCGGGAACGTGGGATGGGGCATCAGGTTTGCTGAAGGGCGCAGGAGCCCGTGAGTTACCCTCCTCTCCTTTCTTCCTTTCGCTTACCACCGCCCCGTGTGCTGTGCCGTGCCTGGCACAGCACAGGGCAACGGGTGGGCAGCGGCGCTGCCCCCTTGGCCGCCCGCAGGAGCGCATCCAGCCCTCGCTTCTGCCCCTCGTACTTAGTTAATGAGTCCCGACGGGTTTTGGTCCAGGATAGGATTTATATAACTCCCTCTTTGCTGTGTTGGTTCCATGGACTAGAGAGGAGTGAGAAGTAGTAAAAATCTATTTTGGTCACTAAAGTAAGCAGACATGACTCAGAATACTCACTGGGAACAGATCTGCTGGATGAAAAGGTGCCATTTTTACATAGTCACTTTTCTGACCATGCCCTTTAAACTCTTACAAAAATAGAATACTTTCTCTGGCACTTCGCTTGGAAAGCAGAAACGGGAGCAAGAGCGAGGATGTTTGCTGCACTTCTGTCCCTGCTTCGAAACTGGACAAATTGTGTGCGAGTTTTCTAAGGCATGTGTAACATATGTTTAACACCAGGAAAAATAGAAAGAAAGCATTTGGATTTTGTGGGGAGGGGATTTGGGCTTGGATAGTTTTACCATTTGTAGTGGAAAAGTGTGATTCCGAGTTCCTGCCTGTTAACGGTTGGATGGATTCTGGCTAGCTCTCTGCACTGATTTCTGGCATCCTCGTGTCCCTGCAGAAGTGCAGTTCAGATCGGTAGACTTGTCTGACGCGCAGCGAGGCTCCTTTCGACCGTTGACTCTGGGTTCCTCTTGGACTGTGAGTGGTCTAAGCTAAAAATGAGCCTAAAACCACATTGACGTAAGCTGTGAGTGTTTATGGACCTGTGAGGAAACAAATCATCACTGGCAACCAGAGTAAGTGGTAATGTTGATGTTCACGTGAGACCTGAGTACCCCCTGCGCCAGCGGGCTGAGCGCCCATCCAGCTCCTGGTGAGGTTGGTGGAGCTGGGCTCTTCTGCTGCCAACCCGCCCCAGGCAGATCCATATCGACTGTCATCTGCATTTCATGGAAAGGATTAGCAAGGCAAATAATTTTGCAAAAAGTCACTCGCAGCTAGAAGTAGGTGATACTGAATTTTTGAACTCTGTCTCGGGGATTTTTTTTTGGGTTGGGTGTTTTTTTGGTTTTGTTTTTTTTTTTTTTCAACGATTTGGTAGGAAGCTGGAGCCTGGCTGGTGCACAGGAACTCAAAACCAGTGGTGTACTCCACCACATGTGCTTATGGGTGTTTGTCAGTCCTGTTGCTCACCTTTGGACCATTGCTCTCTTCAAAAGAAAAACAACAAGCCCATTTTAACATATTTACCACTTTCAGTTGGTTTTACATGGAAAAAAACACCAACCCATAAATTCCTCTTCCTCCTCCATTCCAGAATAACCCATGAAAGAGCCTAAAAACTCTGAATTTCTGTTCAGTGGATGAAATCTTGACCTTGCTGAAGTGGTTGAAGATTCTTCCTTGGCTTCTGAGGGAACAGAGCTCTTCAGCTTAAGTGTTTCTTCCTCATGTTTCCACTGGACCTGGAAGTGTTTTCCCTGTGATGATTTTCTAAAGCCTTAATTCTGTCTGTCTCCCTCTCCGCCCTCCCGCCCCTCCAGTTACTGCAGCATGTAAAGGCACTGTCTTTTTAGCACAGAAAACAGGCACTGCTCTTTCCCTTGATAAAATTTCCCTCGTAGGAACTCAGAGAATTTCCACTTTCTCTGTGTGGGCTCATCTTGCACAGAGGAGGAGATGTGGGTCCTACACCTGCAGGTCTTATGACTCCCTGCTGCTCTGTCTCCCACCTCCTCCCAGTCCTGTGGCAGCAAGGAGTCAGTGAAAGTTAGCTGTCAAGGTCTCCTGTTTTAATTCCTTGCAGCACCCCAGAGCTTGCTATTGCAGGGGAATCCTAATTTTTCTGGTTTAAATTTGAAAGGCGTTTTGGATATGATGACATTTACAGCCAAAGCGCATCACCTTTTACGTACCACCTCCTCCTCTTGCAGTGAGACGGGTGATTTCAGCAGGCCAGAAAAGGGAGGAAAAGCACGACAGGCTGGAGGGACACGCAGGATTGTCACTACCCCGACACTGAACAGCCGTGAGGACGGACTTCCCCTCTCAGCCCCGCTCACGTTGCCTGACAGGGAGCTGAGACCATCAGGGGGAGACTTTAAACTCCAGTTTTTGAGCTGAGCTGGTTTAAAAGTTTTCTATGTTCAGGAAGCCTGTGTGCTTTCTTAGCACTGAAACAGTTTCAAGAGACAAACACCCCCAAGGAAGAGGCAGCACGGAGAAAGACCATGTGTAATGGCGCACCTTCGTTACCGGCCAGCAGGGACTGGGCACGGAGGTTGCACCGGGGTGCTGAGGGTCCCGTTGCTCTGAGCACAGCTTACCCTGAGGGCTGCGGCTGGTGCCGTGCCGGGGTGAGCAGTGGGATTTGATACGCCATACGCCAGTGTTTCTGAACCACTATGAATTGAAGGGCTGCCTACAGTTTTTACAATTATACCCCCTTTTTTTTTTTGTGCGTGCGTGTCTGGTGGTTGTTTGCCAGGGGCAGGGGGAATGAATGAAGCGCTTAGCTTTTAGGTAAACAAAACGTTCCTGTTGTACTGCTATAATTACAAGCGTTTTAAATTAGGTATTGACAGCAGTTTAGAGCAGGTTCTCGACTATGCCTGCTGGCAGGCAATGGGATGTCTACCAGCTCCTAAGGGGGAGCCTTATTGCAGGCTGTGAGAATAACTCATTAACCAGTTAGTCTACGGCGGTGTTACTCCACATATGGTCTGCGGGCTGCCGGTGGTCTGGAAGACATTAGAAAGTGGTCTGAGAAATGACTGCACAAGAAAGGCAGAAATAACCCCACGTAGACAGATTCACATTCCCACACCGCTGGCAGGTACGTGCCCATATCGGCAAGTCGCCCTGAGTCAGCAAGCTGTGCCAGGATATAATTGTCTCAGGCCCCCGGCGTGAGCCCAAATGGACGGGTCTTGAGTAATTGCACGTCAGGGGAACCTTTGCTTGACCACGTCGATGTGGAGCAAGTCTTCCTCCATCGAGGAGGATGAATGCTTTGCCTCTTCTTTATTGTGCTTTTGAAGCACGGGATGGGCTAAGGGATGCTGCTTCTACATCCGTGTTGCTAGTGGTAATGAATGCTACGGGGAAGCGGACGGCGGCGAGCCCATTTCCTTCACAGTGGGAGGAAAGTAGTAATTCAGGAGACCATTAAACATTAGAAATACCTCTACGAGGTCCCTACAAAGATACACTCCATTTAGATTAAAGTCCCGTAGGGCCAATTATTTTGGAAGAACATAAGAACTTAAACAAAAGCTCAGTTAGGTATGCTGCCCACCAATGGGTCTGAGCGAAAATGGATGCAGTGAGAAAACACTCGTGTATTATGAAAGTGAGAACATTTAGAGTAGGTCTGTGCAATAACCAAATTTTACTGTTCCCCCAGGATCAGTGTGCACAGGAAATATCTGTGGCATGCTTGCTTTTCCTGGAGATGACAGCAACCCTTTGGCAACCACTTTGTAATACGTGCTCAATACTTTTCAAAATGTTGGGCTGTTGTTTTATGAATGTGCTTTGGTTTTTTGGTGCCAGAGACTTTATGCTTGGCTTTATGCCCTTCCTAAACTTGCCCATTCCCAGTTGGACCCTGGACGCTTCTCCTCTAGTGCCACTCAGTAGCTGTGGCGGTGCCTCCATTTTTCTCAGTGCTAGCACTGGGATGGGGCTTGAGGGAAAAGGGAAGCAAACAGAAGTCCTGTATGCTCCTTGTGTGAAAATAACCTCTGTGGCCTGTGCTTGTCTATGTCTGGGTGGCTCTGGACTCCTGGGGAAGGGAGGCATGACTTAACACTGTGTTGTGGTGGGAGGATTAGGGCAAACAAATTTGAAACACTTTGTTTCCGTTAATGGTTTCTGAGAGTGGGCTGAGTAATTTGCACGAGACTGCAAAGCAGAGACTGCTACTAGCACTGGAGTTAAAGCCTGCCTTCCTAAGAGTCGCGAGACCACAATTTTAATTGAACATTGTCGTGGTTTAACAGGCAGGCAGCTAAAACAACCGCACAGCCATTTGGGTGCTCCCACCCCCCAGCCCAGTGGGGTGGGGGAGAGAATTGAAAAGAAAAAGGTAAAACTCATGGGTTGAGATAAAGATAGTTTAATAGGACAGAAAAGGAAGAGAATAATCATAATGATAATAGAATATACAAAACAAGTGATGCACAGCACAATTGCTCACCACCCAGATATGATGTTCAGCTAGTTCCTGAGCCGCGCTGCCTCCTGGCCAGCTCCCTCAGTTGTATACTGAGCATGACGTCATACGGTATAGAATATCCCCTTGGCCAGTTTGGGTCAGCTGCCCTGGCCATGTCCCCTCCCAGCTCCTTGGGCACCCCCAGCCTTCTTGTTGTCAGGGCAGTGTGAGAACCTGAAAAGTCCTTGACTGCTTGGCCACAACTAAAACATCAGTGTGTTATCAACATTAGTCTCCTCCTAAATCCAAACCACAGCACTATACTGGCTGCTAGGAAGAAAATTAACTCTATCCCTTCTGAAACCAGGAGAAACATTTAATTATTTGCAATTAGACCTGAGCACTGGAGTGCACTGAACATTTACGCAGGGGATTTTGAAAATGAGTCAGTTCTAAGACACTTGAGCAACAAGTTCCTGAAAGTGTTTACTGATGCAAATTGCTGCCTGGTCTTGAAATGTCCTCTTCCATTTAACACCATAAAAGAACTTTCTTAAGAGAAGACACAATAAACATTCTGAGGTCTAATAACTGAACATTCAAGCCTGAAAGGTTTTAAAATACTTCTTGCTTAAATAAGAATCATTAAAGCTGTAACTGATAATGAGAAAAATGCCCATGCCATTAGTGGTTTACCACTTTGGTTCCAAACGGATAAAAACAACTTCATAAAAGAGACCACAGACTGTCCATTTTCAGCCTTCAGCGTAGGGCGAATGCTTCAGAAAATGCAAACCCCATCATTTAAAATAATAATTTAGTATTTGTGTTTGGGAAACATGGTCAGAATGCCCTTTGAACACAGGGGAGTGCGGCGATGCGGGGCTCGGTGGCTGCAGCTGAGGGGGAGCGCTGTGGCTCGCTCCGGTGCAGCACAGGGAGCCCCAGCACTGGGTTTCCTTGCATGGGCGCCGCAGCAAGGCACCGGCTCGTCCCCCTGCCTTTGGGATCCTCGCCTGGGTCAGGAAGTTTGTCTGTCTTGTGTCCCCCCCTAAGTGGTGCAGGGCTCAGCAGGTGCCTGAGGACAGCCTGGGATGATTTCTGCGTCAGCCCTGGTGTTGCCTGCTGCAAGAATAGGTAGGTTTTTTAAAAATGGCTAAATTTCAGTCCCAGCTCAGCGTGCTGGTCGGGGAAATAAAAGATACTGAGTCTGGAAGTCACTCAGTGCCTTGAGGCATCTCTGGGACTTGGTGGCTGAGGAGCAGCATCAGTGTCGGTGGTATGACCTTGTTTAATCTGTCTGTCTGGTCCAGCTGCTCTTTTCTTTGAGGATGGCCCCTTCCCCTTCTCCTGCACCCCTTTTTCCCCTGGGCAAACTAGGCTGGACCCTATCTCCTGCTCAGGTTAGTAGAAAGACTCGTATCGACCTCAGCCAGGACCAAATCAAACCCTTTCCCTCTTTGGAAAGCTGTTTAGGACTCAGCACACTGTGATGTAGCCTTGTCTTTAGTAAGGGCAGCTGGAGGTGGAAGCGTTCTCTTAGACTATCTGTGGTTGTAGATAAAAGTACTCTGGGTTTTATTGATGCTTTATGAAGCCCTATTACATTGACTACAGTGTTTGCTCTTACGTAAAAGTGGAAAGTTTCCCCAGCTCCCCCCATGAAAACGACTGTTGTGCCTTATTCAAAATGAAAATCAAAGAAGGAACGCAGCTGGGCGCATGACAAGAGAAACAGAATGGTGCCAGGGTGAATTTTTATGGAAATGCTCTCTGCATAGTATTTCCATGAAAAGGCAACTTACTCGCAGATGTAGGCTGCGTTTGCTTGAAGGAGAGTGTGGTGCACCACACCCTGAATCTGTCAAGGTCTATAAAGTTTTCACTTATTTTAAGTTTAGGCAACAGAGAGGCCACATTTAAGACACAAAGGTTTTCTTCTTTACTTCTATGTAATCACGTTACCCCCAAAGGCAGAAATTGTAAGCCAGGGGAAAATAAAAAAAGGAAGTTTATGAAAGAAACATTTCAAATAAAAAGTAAATTTCAAATATAATTTGAAATATAAAGTAAGTTAATTTATTGAAAAGGAAATTTTCAGTATCATAAGAAATCTGATGACCTTTCAACAGCATCCTGGATATAACAATGACTTGTAAGTCTGACCTTGTCAGGTTGTGTTGGGGTCCTCTTAGTGAAGGAGCGTGAGTGACTTAAAAACTGCAAAGCCTTTTTCCTGTTGATGGCGGTGGGATTTTTCTCATTTACATTAGTAGAAACAAGATTGAGGAAACAATATAAAAGGCAAGAAATGAAGGATGATTGATGCTAGTGTTCAAAAAATGGGAGAGGGGGGAAAAAGCAAAATGGTAAAAACATTAGCCCATACTTGAAACTGCCACACTTAGATCTACTTAAATGCATTTTGGGGGGGGACGTTGTAGCTTTCTCAATGGGCTTGTTTCCAAATGGCCTGACCAATTTTACTGTAGGCTTACTGGCTATCAGCAGAGCTCTTGCAAAGGTTGATTTTTGGAATCTGTTAAGAAACCCTTATTTCTGGGACTTTTCTTTATGTCATACCAATCAAGTTGGAAATGTGCTGAGAGAGAAATTCTTAAGACAGCCTCAGAATTTTTTAGCCTATTCCTGCATATCGCTTTCTGAAATAAATGGGAATGCATTTTTTCAATTTATGATAGCTTATAACTTGATGTCATTGCTATTCTAAGAATAATAATCCAGGATTGTTATACTGACTTGATTGTTTACATTTCCTTTTGACACTGCCAGTGATAAGCTAGAGGTAATAATACTAAGCATATTCTCCTGCCATCTTCTCAAAACTTGTCATCATCAAAGAGAATATGACTGTGCATGGGTTTTAAAGATAAAGGCATTTGTCAAATGCTCTAATGTCTTCATAAAGGTCTACAGTGGACATCCCATTACAGAAAAGCTTTGGCATGGGTAGCCCTTGGCTCCAGTAGTTGGGAGCAGAGATGAATGACTGCCATTTTAAAGCAATATTAGATTTGCCAAAAGAAAAAAAAAAAGTAGGAATCGCAGCAGGAGATTGTGAAACTGTAAGCGGATTTGGTCATGGCATTAAAAAGAGTTAGAAGATGTGCTCTGTAAGGGGCTGGTAGGTCTGTTGCTGCCCCCATACAGATGTAGGTATGTTCCCTGCACCCTAGTTGGTTATCAAGTTGGGGATCCATGTTGATCGAGGACCTTACAGCAAGGAGCAAAGTGACGGGAAATCACCTGCCAGCAGCACGTGGGAGCGTAACCCCTCGATAGGTGACAGTGGGCAGTGTCCTTGCTCCTCTCTCTCCAGCTCCCAAGCTGGCATAAAGCCTATCTCATAAATGCAATAAGCCATGGAAAATGCATCAGTAGCATGTGCTGACATGGGTGGAACACACATGAGGATGGAGAAGGAGATCCTGTTACCTCCTGTTCAGCTGCACAGCCCTTTCAGCCAGTGAAGAACTAAATGTTAACCCTTTCAAAGCTCTTCCAGTGAGGAGGGAGAGAGCAAAGGAAGTGTTTCTCACTTCACAGAGGTTTGACGTTAAAAGGTATGGATAAGCATAGAAGAGCCCCTGGGACAGAAAAGCACAAGTGGCTCAGCAAATATTGTGAATGGCAATGGCTGTCCTGGGGTGAGCGAACACAAGTCTGGGTTCAGTCTGCTGCGGTCAATAAACTGTGCTGTGCTTTCATGCTCTGTGATGTCAGGAGAGCACTGGAGTGAATTACAGCCCTCTGTTTACTCTGGGACTGTTTATCATCCCTTGTGTAGTTGGGGACATGTTTCGCTACAAGAAGCAATTCACAAGACATTCTCCTAAAAAGAAGAAAAATCAGTGTTTATCAATGCTTGACTTCCTACTATCTCTGGTTAACCCCCACCCTCCACATATCCACAAATGTATTCATGCATCGCCCACTTGGAACTAGATAGGGGATATTACATCTCTAGGGTATTTCCCCAGTACTTTTATTTTTCAGCCCACTACAGGAAGAGTTCATAGAGTATATCCAGAAAGATGTTTTTGTTCCCCCACCTTGGATTTCAGTCCCAAGACTGCCAATTAAATTATCCCATAAATCCTCCATTATAGGTAGTAAAACCTAATTTTAGATTTCCTGCCCACTCTAGTGTCCTGCCTGATTGCTACCAGTTGGATAGAGGCTCAACCTGTTAAGCAGACAATTGCAGTGAATCGACTGTTTCTTTCTGTGCCACATATGGAGAACTTTTTAATATGTGGCATTTGGTCATAATTCTCTTTGGCTATTTCCTACCTTTTAACTGCTCAAACTTTTTTTTTTTAAAGGCTGAAAAGTAGACATCTCTAATTTATTCTTTTGTCAGATTTTTTTTTTGTGAGAGAAAAGGTTTTTACCCTGTGGATTAGGAAAAATGTTCACCTGCCTGCCACCACTAAAACATCAATAGTTTAAAATCAGTTTTTATATAATTCGTGTTTAAAAGAAAAGCCCTGTATTAATAGAGCTAACACATTTCTGAGTAAGCTGAAAATATTTCAGGTCATCTGAATATAAATGCGTTCTTTCCCTTCTTGTTCAAATACAAATACATTATGTAGCAGCAGACAGTGTTAATTTTCTTGAGGGCAGCTTCTGCTAACCGTATTCTCACTGAGCAGTGTTTACTTCACATACGGTCTCACTAAAGATTCCTGTTTTATTCTGAGCATAAACGACTCCTAGCTTGGTATTTTTCATCATAAGCTTTACTGAGGACAAATAGTGAGTAAGGTTGTAATAAAAAGCAGTGTTATCCTGTGAGTAAGGTGTACGTATCCCTGCATTAGTGCCCTGATCTTTGGGCAAAAGGACATTTGCATTCAGAGTGGAGCACTTCCATCGCTGAGATTTAAGTAGAATTCAAGAATCTGTCTGTGAGAGAAACTGGAGCCTAAAATACTGTGAGAAATTAATGCCTTTCTTTGGGTCTCTGCTAGATTTGTTGTGGTTGTTAACCTGGAAAAATTCCTGACTCATCCAAGTCACGGATTTTGATACTGTAGAGGTACCTGAGTATTTCTTGTATCTCCACAAAGCACTGCCTTTCTGAATATATTTCCTGCCTGAATAAGCTGGTAATGTTTTAACAACTCTGTCTCAAATCAGGAAGGTAGCTGGCAGTCGGTGAGGGACATTTTCATCTCCAGACTATGGTGACAGGAAGTTTAATTCAAGATAGAGGGTGTATAGGATTATTTACAGGCATTTGCAAAAAGGAAGAATGCTGCTAAGAGACATTGCATTGAAGGAGCAAATGCTGTATTTGAGATTAATGTAACACATGTGCCAGACCAGGACTTTGCTCTAAGGTCCAGCTTTGGTGATCTGTCAGCCGGCTTGCGTAAGTGGACTCCGGCTGAAGGTGTTGGTGACAACCGCGGCACGCGCTCGTATTGCTCAGACGACAGCACGAACTCCTCACTTAGGAAGCGTCCGTCCTCGCTGGCGGGCAGGACCGCGGGCACACAAAGTGACGGTTCCGTTCTGGTGTGCGAGTTCATTTTTTTAGTGATCCCGATCCACAGATATCAGCAGTCTGCGAGCTGCGAAATGAATTGGCCCCCGTTGGCCAGGCTGTCCTGTGTGGATTCTCTGATGTCTAATTAAATGTGCTCCTTTTTAGCTTTTCCCTCGGTGGAGGCACTAGCAGTATTTCCCTGCTTCGCCCAGCAGTTTGCTTCCCTCCCTCTTTATGCAATGTAGTCTTTTCAAGTGTGTTAACCCCCTGTTAAATCTGGGGAAAACCAGCCAATGATTCCTAAGCCGATGGAAGAAAAGATCAAGAAACACTCATATATGGACAGAGCGTGATATCTGAAGTCTTATTGCTTGAAGAACTGGGCTAAAAGTGGAACCACCGTGGTCTCTTTGCTAAATGGATCTTCTCCACCTAGATTTGTTTATTGTACTGTGACTCCGTGTGGGGAGATTATCATTTGCTGAGTGATGCCTGAAGCACTGTATAAAAAATAAAACGTACACAAAAGCTAACAAAGAAAAGAAGAAAGGAATTTAGGCCTCCCAGTCACTGCACTGTTCCTTTAATGGTTGATGAAATATTATATGTATTTTTCCAGTCATATTATTTGTCCAATTTAGGAACCTGGAAATATAAGATGGAACGGTCACATCAGTGCTCAGAAATGGAGAACAGACGGAAAGTAGGAAACAATATATATTTGCTGTACTGAAGTTAAGTGCAGGAGTAACAGACAGTGCCCTTTGGGGTACAGAGCTCTGTGAACTGCTGCTGAATTTCTTGGACGTGTAGTTGGCTCCAGAAATCACCCCTTGTAGCAAAATTGTGCTGCACAATCCAAACTTTAGGTCCCAGACACAGTGCCTATAAAGGAAAGTTTGAAATGTAATCCAAGTGATTCTAACTATTCAGTCACATCTGTGTACATGTAGAGAGCATGAGAAAAAAAAGTTTGAAGCAGGGAGCACTTGATTTATCCATGAGGTATAATTCTGAAACCTGATCACGGTGTGTAAAATGTCAATACTGTAAATTACGTCCTAGTTGAATATTTGGTATCAAACTACCAGCAACACCTTCACTCGTGCCGGTGGTTCCAGCTCCCCTATCTAGCGTCTTCTGCACTTCAATGCATGTTTGTGGTACTCTGAATTTCTAATTTAGGAGCAGGAAGAAATGAAGACAATTTGATACCTTGTCCAGTAACACTATGAATTCTACACTGACTGTTTGTACTAGGCACTTGTGTACTTATCTCTTTTAAAAATATTAGCTTTTTACATTGAGTGGAGAATTTTGCTGAATATCCAATATCTTGCATGGGAATGCTCTTAATTCTAGGTATCCGGCTGCAGAATTTGAACTAGGCTTATGTCAAGCCTATGCTGTCTTGAATATGCTACTGTTACCAGAAAAAAAGTCGCTCTGGTATGCTAAGAAGAGGGGACGTGCTGGGGTTTGCAATTTTAGCATTACAGATTCTTTATTATTAATAGATTAGTGGGGATTTTTCCAAAGACTCCTATGAGTCACAAGAGCTCCTGTTACTAAATTTCATATACTCATTTATTTATACAACTATACATGAAGTCTTACGATCTTTTCAGCCCAGAAAGAGCTAAAGCACTGTAAGTGTAAATGCAGTTTATTGAGTCCTGGAGATCATAAATATCTCCTTTAATATCTGATTTATCTTGAACTATGTGCATTGAAAGAAGTGTCTCAAAATTAGGAAAGAAGGGGTGTATGCTGTTCCTTTGGACAACCTGTGCATTCATACCCAGAACGAAACTTTGGCAGAGCGCAGTTAGAATTAAACTGTCACCACCAGGGCAGTTTTGCTTTATGTACTGCAAGGTTATATGAGTTTTATAGGTTCATTTATTTTGCTGATTAACAGTTCAGTCCTGTTCTTGACAAAGACTGGTCTTTTTTATTCCCGTGGCTTCCCCAAGACGAGCAGAAGAGATAAAAGTCTCAGGCAGTGGGAAATGTGAGAACAGGAATTTCAAGGGAGTAAATTCCCCCTCCCAACATAAATTTGCCTGGACTTCTTGACGACATTTTGTTTTCGTACCATGCAGAAACCATCCAGACAGATCTCAGCAGTGGAAGACCTCAGTAGACAAGGGTTTCAGCTAAGGAGAATGCCGTGTGGCGATTCTTCCATGCTGGTAAATATCAAGCAAAGGGATGCCATCAGCTCAGTGGACTTTGCCGTGTGTCTGCTGTTACCAAACCACCAGGCACACTGGTAGCTCCAAAGGTGGCTTGATGGTCACAGATCAAGATGTTTTCCTTTGACTTCCCGGCTGTTTGATGGGTATTTTCCAGAGATTTGTTGCTATCTCAATTAGCCTGCGCCGCAGGAGCTCTCTGGCCACCCATCCTCCTCCTCCATTTCCATCGGCAATGACTTTGGATGTCTCATACTCCAAGCAGCCAGAGAGAGCCTGGAAAACCAAGCAGCAGCATAGCCATTAAAAAGAAGGAAGGAATGCCCAATTTACTGATGACGTTGAGAACTTACAGCTTTTTATATCAAGGTGCTAGCCAGAAGAACTGGAAGAAATGTGTAGGATGTATTGGAGAAAGAAATCAGGACCAGATGATGGTCTATGTTCTGTCACTATTTCAGGTTCTTCAGGCTGTTTACTCTGTGGGTAGGAAGCCTGCATATTTACAGGTGTGCGTCAGCCTGAGTTTGTGCACTTTGCTGCTGAATAATTTTATGATTTGCTCAGTGCCAAGCACAAGAAAAATACAGCTACAAACACAAGTTTGTGTAGAACAAGTAGATAATTGTTATATAGATCATAATAATGTGGGTTATTTTTTCTTTAATGAAGAAGTTTGAAATAGTTAATGAGTTTGGGTGTTCCCTGTCTTCTTTTGAGCCTTACTTCTAGCAGATGGGTGCTGAGTAGTTTTTGAAAGTCTGGCCTCTTTCTTGTCTTGACTGGATTCACAAAATCACTAGCCTACCTGGAAAACAGTTGCCTGTACCTCTTTCTGCCATGGGAAGAAGCAGCATTCTGAGAAAATATTTGTACTAATGTTATCTTTGTCTTCCCTTGCTCTCACCACCGCTGAAGTGGAATGACAGGCAGAAATTGTTTTCTTGAAAATTAAAGGTGAATAGGCAACGTCCCTATATCATTTTGTTTCAACTATAATAAAAAGTGTGAGAATTAAGAACATTCTGAGTAATTGAATGGCAGTAATATGAGTGTTTTCAACAGAACGACGCACTGTGGTTCAGTTTTCCACAAGCAACTGAGGGTGATCCATCAAGACATGCAAGTGATGGTGATAAAAATGAGGGATATTGTACCTAAAGGTGCAAAATGCAATGGCAACATAAAAAATTCTGAAAAAAAATATTTTGTTTTGCATTAAAATGATAAAACAACCTGAAAACATGTCTGTCTCTAGGCAAATGTGAGGCAACTTTGTCTTTTCTTTCAAAAGATCTGCATGGGCATAGCTGGCCATCCACCCCGTTTTAACAAGACAGGGAACTTCCTCCCATGTGCAGGTAGTGCAGAGCTGCTTTTCTGCTCTGTTGAACTATACAGTGACTTCTGTCATGGCCTGTGCCGTGCTCTCTTTCTATGGGCCTGACGTAAAATACAAGCTGTTTTCCAGGATAAAAGAGGATTTAAAAGGTTATACTGGTCACAATAACCTTTGGACACAATGGACATGTGAGAATAGAAGAGAATAGGATAGAATAGAATAGAATAGAATAGAATAGAATAGAATAGAATAGAATAGAATCATTAAGGTTGGAAGAGACCTCAAGGATCTGAGACAGCCTGTGCAGTTGTTACTTTCTTCTAATGGGTATAGGAAAGAGGAGACTGGCACAAAGTAGGTGTTGGTTATCCTCTTTTATCTTCTGCCATGAGAGCTGGCCAAGGTGTTATTCTGCTTTTCCTTTGCCATTATCTCCTCTTTTTTCCTGTGGAAAACAACACCTTCTTTTAAGGAACAAATTGTCTCCTTACTTGTCTCTTTGTTCCCTTATACCTGTTATTTGCTTTTCCTTTATTTGCCTTTCACCTGGTGACTGAGACAGCCTGTATCCTGAGGGCATGTTAGTTGAGCAGGGAATCTGCCTGTGAAATTACTCCTGGAATGATTTTTTTCAGTGGTTATGGAAAATAAGAGTTATGCATTGTTGGTGCACTGTTTACCTGTTAATTTGTAGGAGTGCACGGAGGAGGAGCATGCTGGCTGCGGGGGTGTCATCCGTGATAGTTTCCAGCGAGCTTGTAACTGGTACCCAAGGTGTTGGTTTAAATCTCTAGTCCTAAATAATTTGAGATTCTGTTACCACAAGTATCACATTTTTCCAGAGTTGAGATGAGAGGAGAGAGCATTTATAGGGCTAGGAAATTCTCTGTAAGGAGATCTTGCTCCTAAGCCCAAATTATTATTTTTAAAACCTTTTCATTTTTTTCGCAGACTTCCACAAAATTGGGTGGGTATCCACAAGTGTGTTTTAAAACATTTAGGATAATATCTTTTTCTCCTGTACTCTTCGTTAGCGCTGTTGTAAATCTGACCATTGGAAGTGTTGTCCCTGAGCTCTTCCTGTTTCATCCTTAAAAGTTCACAGATTTGATTCTGTTACTGGTCCATGGAAATGCATTTTCCAGCAGTGTCTGAACACCCAGACCTTGGGTCAAATCCCTACTGTGGCTTTAAGTGGAACACAGATGTAAAATGGGATCTCTTCCCTATGGGATATCCTCCTTATTACCATGAAAGGGTGCTGTCAGATCGGTCTGCCTCCATCCCCTCTGTGGGAGTGGATCCATTTTTAAGTAAAACTTTTAGTCATACAGTGAAAAAGACTGTAGCCCGGTGGTTAAAACAACATGGAAAGTAGGGCACATCCGTGCTAGTCTCTGCTACAGCGATGTCTAATTATTTATGTAAAACATAACATTGCCAAAAAGAGCAATTAAAAAGCCCATTGTGCCTTCGCCTATCCTGTTGCAGGTACCCTGGAGCACGCTCCAGGGAGCGCTGGGCTGTGGCGGAGGCGCAGGCTGGAGCTGAACCTGCCTCCTCCGTGGGCTGAGGGAGCGCAGCAACCCCCTAGGTGGGGAGAGCCCCGCAAAGCTGGGGAGAGGAGCCAGGGCTTGTCGTAGTTCCCACGGTATCTGTTGGAAGCAGGACTGTTCTGGAAAGTTGGTTCAAATCTTCTGATAGTTAGGAATGGCTGAAAGCTGCTGGGTTTTTTTTCCCCCAACTAAAAAAAAATTCCAGAGAGTCACCATTCCTAAATTCCAAAACAGAAGTGTCTTGCTTGGAGTGGTTCCCACCAAGAAATACAAAGATCGGCAGTATTCCCGTCACTAGTACCACATTGTCTTGTTCTCTGCTCTGCAGGGTTTTAACACGCTCTACTTACGGTTCCATCTTGCTTGGTTTTGATTTCAGAGGATGGGAATGTGCTTGTGTTTTTAGGTAAATACTGGATTGTCCTGCTCCAAAACCAGTTCTGTTTGGACTGTATGGGAGTGCTCCCACAGCTTTCAGTGGAAGAGTTGCTGCTCATCCCCGTGAAAGGGGTTTTAAGCTAAGTCATGGAAACTAAGCTGCAGGACAGTTAAAGATCCCAAGAAACTTTGATGTTGAGACCAGTGCCCGTTTTCAGCCCCAATGTGAGTAACAGACTGCATCAATTAAGTTCAATTTACTTATTTAGATGCAAGTTCACGTGCAGACCCTTCCTCTAGTTAATGGCTAAACAAAAGTAGGGGTGACAGGTAAAAGTATACTTTGTGGTTCGACATTAAGTACCTATCTCCTTAAGTGGCACCTCATGTTTTCTTTATATTCTGTGGCAAGAATTCCACAGGGGAAAAAAGTCTCTAGATTAGGAAGAGAAGCTGCTCGAGTGCAGTTACGAAGATGCTTGATTGAAGCTGGGGATTTGGTTACTGGTTTAAAATTCTTTTTCCCCCCATTTAGTAACTCTAACGCTGGCAGAGCCGTGGGGTTTGGTTGCAGATGGTTGTTATGCATACTGAAAGGACTGTATACTTACAATATGCTCCATAAGCTATTAAATGCTGTAAAAGCCTGGCAGACTTTATAGTTTGCATCCTGCCATTAGAGTTCCCTCTGAAGTCTGTCAGAGGGATATAATTCCACTTCAATTAAAGCTATTCCCCTTTTCCAAATGTGAAACTGGCCTAATTAATGACTAATTGTTTCACAAATATAAAGTGTGCCTAATTGTTCCTTACCCCTTGACTACAGTGCCCTGCTTACTCCCAGCTAAACAGAACCCCTGTGAAGGGCGTTTTGTCTCCATTAAACTCCACCAGGACTGCCATCTGTAGCCAGCAGAAGAGGGCAGATATTTGGAGGATGTTATTTTTCCATTGATGGTTGAAATGGTCTCCCTGAGATGATAGTAAGCGGGTCCCCAGCTGCCCTACAGACCTCAGAAGTGGGAAGAAGATTTTCAAATTGCACTTTGTGTGCTTCTGAAAACACCAGCTCTTGTCTCCTGCCTTTCTGCAAGGAGAGGAGAAAAAGGATGTTGAGGCCAGTTACTTGAGGCAAGATGGAATTGATGTTACAGGATCTGTGGTGTTGTGACATGGTCTGAGGGAAATTCTGAGTCATTTTGAAGTCACTTGGCACCCAAAAACCACTTTGTACAGCTAGTTCATGTGTACCACTGAGTCCTTAGGAAATACATGCAACTTCTGTATACCATGATGGAAGGACATCATACCTATTACTAATACCGTCCTCGTTAACTTTCCCCACCATGCAGATCCTTCTAAGGCAGTGGAATTTAATTCCTTTTTTTGCTTTCCTCATTTTGGTGTATTGACCGATCTCAGAGTGCTCTCTCTTCCACTGCTCACTTCCATATTAGTGTGGGTCAGATCTGAAGCCTGCTGGTATGGGTGGGAGCTGAGCAGGATTTGGGCCTTCAATCTTTGCAGTTCATATCTGAGACTTGAATCAATCAGCTACTCAAGGGGGTCCTCTGCAAGATATGAGCTGCTCGAAGATGAAGCACACAGATAATAGGCAACCAGTCCTGTAAACACCCTGAAAGTAAACTTCCAAGTTGCTTTGTTTAAAATTACAGCATACTGTAACTGCAAGCTTCAAAGATAGTGGAAGTGACAATGCTGATTTGTTTCTTTTTTATCCCAACTACATTTCATTAGCAGATTGCGCAAAGATGAGTCAAAGCTTGAGGTGGAAAGGATAGTGATTTACTTTTTTAATTCTACTGAAAAAACAGATTCATTGCTGTTATAGATCTGGTATTTGACATTTATACACACCTGGCACATAAAAAAGTGGAAGAAATTGGATCTACACTTAAAGGAAATATTTTGCATCACTCAGTTAAGTTCTTTGAACTTGCAGCTTGCTGCTTTTTTTCCTTTTCTTTTAGGAGTACATTTGTTTAAGGAAATGCAAGACTGATGTTATGTTAAACATAAATCTTAATCTACATGCTAACGTGTCTAAAAAAGATCTTTAATACTGACATATGCTAACATTTTTCTAATGGCTAATAATTTTAGAGAACACAAAATGTACTTTTAGAGCCACACCAGGGCTTCAAACACTTACTAAAGCTATGGTCATACATTACTTCTGACATTTCAAACCAGTGGTTTGAAGAACTGATGAGGCCACAACAGTGACATGCCTTTTCACTTCACTGGTGGATGGCAAAAAGGTGTTTCAACTTGTAGTCCGTATGAGATACCTACAATGCCTATTTGGCCCTCAGAAAAGAAACATACCCTGACTTCCTATTTTAAGGGTTCATATGCTCTTGAAATAATGCCTTCACTTGTAAAACTATGCACGGCTACAAATGCACCCGCAGAGATGGATGGTATATCTCTCTTTTTAGCTGAACTGAATAGCATTATTACCTGACTACTGTAGTAAGCCAACATAGCATTGAGCAAGAGATCAAAAGCTTGAATGAAAAGAATTTAAAATTTGCAGAATGGAAAAAAAAATTATTATTGCAGTCTTTGGCTGCGTAATGGCAAGTGTAGGGAAGACAGAGCTACACTTTTCTCAGAGGTGCAGGAAGAGTCTAAGGGATTACAGTTTATGTTGCAGCAATGGCAATAGTGACTAGAAATAAGGAAAAAAATTGCCGTAGGAGTGGCCACACACTGGAACAGGTGGCCAGAGCAGTAGTGTAATTCTGGCCTGGGAAATATTCAGTGCTTGACTGGGCAAGGTGCTGAGCAGCCTGCTGTAACTGGTCCTGCTTTGGGCAGAGGCCGGAAGAAGCGACTCCACAGGTCCCATCCAACCACAGTTTTCCTGTGGTTCTCCTGCCCCAGAGCTCACGTGTGAACATGGAGGTGCTGCAGACAATGTGTGGCAGAGTCAGGAGACATTGCTAAATGCTTACAGCATCTTCTCCTAGCATGAAGTGGAACTCCTTTGTGTGCTTTAGCAGGTGGAGATAGACTTGATGCTGTTTGATAAGTTGTGCATTTGTAGATATCTTGTGAGGAGTTTCCATTAGTAAGGAGTAGAAAGAGTTTCTTGCGGGGCAAATGGAGAAGATCATAGAATCATTAAGGTTGGGAGAGACCTCAGGGATCATCTAGTCCAGCCGTCTCCCTACCACCTATTACCCACTAAACCATGTCCCTAAGTACCACATCCAACCTTTCTTTAAACACCTGCAGGGACGGTGACTCCACCACCTCCCTGGGCAACTCGTTCCAATGCCCGACCACCCTTTCCGAGAAGAAATTTCTCCTAATATCCAACCTAAACCTCCCCTGGCGCAACTTGCAGCCCTTCCCTCTAGTCCTGTCACTAGTTATCTGCGAGAAGAGGCCAACCCCCAGCTCTCCACAACTTCCTTTCAGGTAGTTGTAGAGGACAACAAGGTCTCCCCTGAGTCTCCTCCAGACTAAACAAACCCAGTTCCCTCAGTTGCTCCTCATAAGACTTGTGCTCCAGCCCCTTCACCAGTTTGGTTGTCCTTCTCTAGACACGCTCCAGGGCCTCGCTGTCTTTCTTGTGGTGAGGGGCCCAAAACTGGACACAGCACTCCAGGTGCGGCTTCACCAGGGCTGAGTACAGGGGGACAATCACCTCCCTGCTCCTGCTGGCCACACTATTCCTGATACAGGTCAGGATGCCGTTGGCCTTCTAGGCCACCTGGGCACACTGCCGGCTCATGTCCAGGCAAGCGTCAACCAACACCCCCAGGTCCTTTTCCTCCGCACAGCTTTCCAGCCACCCCGTCCCAAGCCTGTAGCGCTGCCTGGGGTTGTTGTGGCCAAAGTGCAGGACCCGGCACTTTGCCACATTAAACCTCATCCCGTTGGCCTCTGCCCAGCGATCCAACCTGTCCAGGTCCCTCTGCAGAGCCATCCTACCCTCCGGCAGATCGACACTTCCCCCCAGCTTGGTGTCGTCTGCAAACTTACTGAGGGTGCACTCAATTCCCTCACCCAAATCATCAACAAAGATGTTGAAGAGGATGGGCCCCAGCACCGACCCCTAGGGAACACCAGTCACGACTGCCTGCCAGTTGGATTTCACTCCATTCACCACCGCTCTCTGGGTCAGTTTTGAACCCAGTGAACAGTGTCCCTGTCCAGGCCATGGGCCACCAGCTTCTCCAGGGGAATGCTGTGGGATACAAGTAGAGGTAAAAGTTGGCCTACATTGAAGTAAGTTCATGTCAAACAGAAAGAAGTTTTAAAGGTCACAGTCTAAACATCACATTTTGGTAGACCTCTGCCATCTGGATTGAGTCTCCTTTGCTAGATCTCCCTGTTGGGTCTGGAGTTCACCATACAGGAGACTCCAGGACAGGTCTGTGTTTAGAGTCCCTCCACGCCACCTCCATTGACTGCATCTCTGCAGCTGACACAGAAGCCATGTGCTCAAATTACTGTCAGTGCTGTCACTTTTTACTGAAACTGGTCAGGATCAGCACAGAAGATTCATCAGGATTTTGGAAGAGAAAACATTGAGAAAGGTTAAATAATTTTTGGATGACACATTTGTCAGCTGTCGTTGAGCATGGGAATGGGAGTGAGACCTGGAAATGAAGAAGACTTTAGGGGTAAACACTGGAAAAAAATGTGAGCAGTTCCTAGGTGTGGTGGGAGCTGGGGAAAAGTGCAGAATGGCAGTGAGAGAATGAGGAAAAAAAAGGGGAATTATTTGTTGCAATAAAATGTACTGATAGGTCTTGCTTAAGGTCCTACCTTTGGGGAAGAGCGGCTGAAATCAAAATAAAAGTGTAGAGGTGTATGCAAACTTATTCTAAACTTGGACTCTAGAATCAGATTTTGAAGCACCATAAAAATCTCAAAATTTGAGATGGGATCTGTTGCTTTGGAGGAAGAGAACAAAGGAAAATTTCTGATTATAAAAATATTGGAAGAATCTTTTTCTTGAGAGCTAAACAATTTCAGGTTAGGTCTGTTGTGATAAGCCTGATGTATAGCTGAACCAGAAGAAAAGGTGGACAGCCAGCCTAGGGTGTAGGCAATGTGTGTTAAATTCCTGTGACAAAATTCCCACGCAAAGGCACCAGCCCTCCACTAACATCTAGAATGTACCAATTTCATAGGGACAAGGTGTTATTTGGGCTTCCCTTGCTAAAGAGACAATCTGAATTATTCGTATCTCTACAATTGCCATGTATTTCTGCTGGTTCTGGGAATTAGCTATTTTCTGCATTCTCCGTTAGAAGAGTTGCTGCTTCCTTCCAGGCACAAACCCCTTCAGAAGTGGGCAAAACACATGTGTGTGCACATATAGTGGTTGGAGTCTGATCCTGCATGGCTGAAATCTGTGATAGTTTTGCCGTTTGCTTTAACGTAAATGGGATTGGGTCCTGTGCTAGTTATGTGCTTTTGTGAACCGTCGTGATGGAAGGCACGGCAATAAATGTAGTAAGATAATAAACTTTGGCCATATTTCTATAGCAGTGTATGAGGCCATCTGTATGCCGTATGTCAATAAAAACAACTAATTACAGAATAACTAAATATAAAGGGCCCCACTGCTTAAGAAAACCCTCCCGTATCCCATTCCCAAACTTCCTATTACATCTAAGGAAAGTCTGGACCGCGAGCTGTATTTGTTCCATTAAGGCCTGACTTGAATTGAAGCTAAGCAAGAAGGTAACTGCAGCCTTATCCTTGCAAAGGCCTGTTCGTTGAACCTAGTCCCATTTGCTTTGGGGGAACTACTTCCAAAATGGAGAGGTGGTTGTATCTGTAACTTTTTGTCACACCAGAGCCTTCCAAAATTCTGCTGGAAAAGTGCATGGGGTGAGCAAAACCTGCCTTAGCCCTGTGATAGCTTTTCTTCTCCAGCTGTAAGTAAAATGCATCGTAATTTTGAATATTTCTTTTTCACTTACCCAAATGCAAACCCCACGCACTGGTTTTGCTGCGCTTTTTGCCTGCTGCGAAATCAGGCTTGGTGAGCTAAATGTGTTCCTCTTCCCTCTGTTTTAAATAATATATGAGATGGAACAGAAACATTTCCCTTGAATATACAGAGAAATAAACATACTAGCAGTTTTCAGCTGAGCTTCATGAATATCTTTTCTGTGTGAAATTGGTTTCTTCACATTTCAAAGTAAAACTTGCATCTTTGCTTAGGACAGGTTCAATAACGTGCTATAAATTTTATATTGCAGCTTTACACTCACTATTAGGAAATACACTTAGATCTGCCAAATATTATTTTTCTAAACACTTAACTTTAGACTTTACATTTTCACAAGTGACAGGTCCGTGTTTCATCTAGCAAACTACTGCAAAATCCACATGCTGAAAAAATGAGCCTATAATTACACATTCAGTCAGTATTAGCTATTTATAGACATTCTTCAAATGCATTTGAATAAAAACGAAAACAAAGCTGTGAAGGTCACAAATCAAAGCATTACTGAAGATGACTTATATCCTTCCAAGGTACTTTCTTGCTAAGGATATGTCGTATTTCTATTTTTGATAATGCATTAACGTTTTTTATTGATAAAGTGTGATTCAAGCTGCAGTGGAAGGGCCAGTCTTCCTGCTGTGTACTTTTGAAGCAAATTTTGCAGTGCAAGTCAACACTTAATGGAAGTCACTTTATTTCTTAAATGCCTTGTGTTTATACAGCTGTTCCAGTTGTTTTTTTTTAAACTTTCCAGCATCTGAAATGGAAGTGCCACAAGTAAAAAGAGAAATTAAACCAATAGAAAAAAAAAGGATTTGATGCCAAGGACATACAAAAGGAGTAAAAAGCATTTAGTAACACAAAAGAAAATTGATCTGAAGAGCTTCAAAGACTGCTTATTTTTGTTTAGTAGTCAAATGATCATTTCCACTGGAGGCTGGCTTAATTTACTCATACACTGAAGAAGAATCACCACATGCATCTACACTTTTTCTTCTTAAGAATACTTCAAGAAAAAAAATGGTGTTGCTAGCCACATTGGTTGGCTTAATGTTGTTCCCCGCAAAGCCCCCTTGCCATCCTTAGGGTGGAGTTTCAGAACAACAGAAATCCTGCAGGGGATTGTGAAGGGTCATCCATGCTTCTCCATCACCCTCTCTGTCCTGTTTTGCTTATCCCTTCACGGAGAACTTATCCATTCCTTCTGCTGCTGACATCCCATAAGCTGACAAGCTAACCCCCCACCTCTTTTGCTGATGCAGGGGACACCCGTACATGGCTGTAGAAGGGAAGCAGGCACCACAAATGTCTTTGGAAACAAAGCCGTGCTGGAAAAACGAGCTTCAGACACCTCACTATTCGGTCAAGTGTTGTTTCACTTTCAGTGAGTGTCCACATCTAGGTCAGGCTTTCTTCTGGAAAGTTTCCACGTATGGGACCATTTTTCACACTCCCTGGCACACCTTAGGTCCACAAACGTGATTGCTTGGAGGTGCCCAGATCTCTGTGGGCATTTTCTCTGCGATAGGGATTGTCAGTGTACTTCAGCCAGTGGCAATGGCACGTCGTTTACATTCACACAGTCTATTTAACTTGCTTCAGAAAAGTTCTTGTGGAGCCCAATTTAGGGCTTGATACAGTCTTTGCTGTCCCTCCAGGCTCAGCACTCCCCAGGGAAACCTTTCAGGGGAGGTGCGTCTGCTGCTCGCACCAACGAAGGGGGCAGCCGAGCAAATTCAGCACAGGGAGCCCCACAGTGAGCTGCCACAGCAGAAGCAAAGGGTTGGTAGGTCGTGACGGAGGTGTACAGGTAGAGACTGGGCAACTACAGCACTTTCTTCCCACTGATGCTCTGAGACGGCGTCAAAGGCAGTGTTCAGTGGAGCTGTCTCGTGGGTGAGTTCCCCGGGACACGTAGCTGCCTCTCCTCTTTGCAGCACCCTGGACCAACAACAGTGAGTCCATACACACAGGAAAAAAAATAAAAATTATATTGCTCATTGAAACAATGATTTTCCTCATTAGAACTAGAAGCATCCCTCAGAAACCTGACGGGGGGGTGGTGCGGAGGAAAGGAGGACAACTTTCCAGTGCAGATTAGTGAAACATTTGTTGCATCCCCAAAGTGAGCGCTTGTATGCAACAGGTTTGGTGCCAGTACATTCTGTTCCTGAGCAGCATATATGTTTCTTGGGTATGACAACTGAAGAAATTTATTGAAAGCAGAGAAAATGTTAACTATTTTTTATTTCTTGCTCATATGTTTCTAAGCTAAGTGACATTACACTAGTTCTCCCTTAAATCTAATTTGAGATTCTTCAGATTTCAGGTACTGTTTTTAACTGTAGCAATTCAGGACTTTTCTAGCTTTAGCAGAACTGTTGGATAATCTGCAGTAAATAATGTATTAGTCTAATGTACTCAGTAATTATTGAAAGTGCATGGTGTATGTAATTTCTGAATATGCAAATTTAATCAAGTAGTTATCCCCGAAAAGTCTGTGAGGTTGTTCACACAATTATTTATGACTTTCTAAAAATACAACTGTTTTCTGCTTATTACATATATGCCATCAGTTTGTACTAGATGCTTAAACGTGGTTGAAAATATGAACGCATCACCCGAATGCTGTGTGCGGTGCAAAATTTACACTGATTCTTGCCTAGTACTTTCCATGGTCTTATTAGAAACAGATCTCTTGTGGAAAAAAAAATTAAAAATAGAGGCATGGGTGTCTGACAGCTAGAGGGCAGCTGGAGCATCTAGTCTAATCTCCTGTACATCATCTGTCCTTCAGCTTCACAGAGCTACCTCTGGCCTGGAAAATTCAGGTACCAGAACTGAGTGCAGAGTGGCAACACTGGCTAATCCACAAACCTTCCTGAAACAAATGGACTTAAAGTCCAAGAGGCACTAGCCAAGGAAGGGTTGATGCAGCAGCCACAGGAGGTTGGTATGTAATTTGTCATTATTGAATTGGATCTTCTTGTTTCACTTTCTAAAACAGTTTCGTTTGCTTTTATCTTTCAAAGAGAGATACTAATTTTCCTTAGCTTACGACTTCATCCTCAGAATAATTTGTTGTTAATTCTTTTGATAACAGTGACTGTATGTTTCCACAGATGTAATTGGAAGTGGAACTTCGGTTAAAACATTTGAAACAGACTTGGGCTTTAATTCCACTTTACAGTGGAATGAATGTAAATTAGAAACTACTATTTGTCACTATATATCTCTCCTGATGTCATCCTGCTTTTGTACAATGCACTATTTTTCTTTGGAAAGTCATATTTCTGTAAGGTCCATAATTATAATCTGCAGACATAAATCATGTGGTGGTTACTTCATGGCAGCATACCTTGCTCTCATGGAGCTGGCTGGCGGACACCTCCAGCTAAGCATGGAGTGGAGCTGAGTTTGAATAGTTAAACACAGAAATCCAACCAGGCAGCTCTAGTGTGAAACAGAAAGGCAGCAAAGTGCACCAAGTAGGAATATGACTTGATCTGGGACCTTTTCTGGTGACCTCTGTGGTTTTCCACTTGGAGAGCACAAAGTCTTGTATTCATTCATTATTCTCCCCTCGATATCCCATGCATGTGTATAAGTATCCTGTAACAGGATAAGCATCAGGGAGTAATCATTATCAAACACCCCTGCATGGTATTGAAATAGACAAGTCAAAACCTTGAGCTATGAAAAGTGGTTGGTGTAGTTAAATGTGTCAGACGTGACTCAAAAGTCTCCTTCCTTTCCGAAGATATTACTTCATTCATGCTAACCACATTTGTAAGTGGCCTGGACTGAAGAGATAGTGTTTGGGGAATTCCAAACTCTTTTATATGCAGTTGGGAGTTTTAGGAATAGCTGCTCTGCATTCCACATTGATATATAATCCTCATTACGGCTTTGAATAAGAACATGGTAATTCACCAGAAAAATAAATAAAACAAGTTATTGGTCAGAGGCGTACTATATAGGGAGTGCTCATAAAAACAAATATTTTTGGCTGTAGTCTAAAGTTCCTACTGTAAATGAGCTAATTTAGGGCTGTATCCTCCCCTGAGATCATGGGCTGGAACGTGAGATAAGCAGTAGCTGCACAGATACGTTTGGGTGGTAGCGCCGAAATGTGCCTGCTCCACCAGCTCCCCACTGAAAGGCAAGGAGGGGAGAACATTTGCTGTCTTTGCCCTGTAGGAGGATTGGCCCCTCCAAGAAAGGGAGCACTCTTCACCCATTAGGAGATAACTTAACTCCTTCTACTACTGATTCATGTTCTGACTCCTTGGAAATGTATGCAGATCAGCTCTGTATCCCGGAAGATTATCCATCTTCCATCTTCAGTTCTGAGGAACTATGGGAGAGACATAGACATGGACAGCATAGACGCGTCTTCAGATAGATGCATTCATTTGCCCCCACGGACGTTAAGGACCTGGAGTATTGCTATTAGTACAGAGCTAACTGTAAACCCTGGCCATCTGTGCCTTCGCAAACAGGTGGTGACACATGGCTTATTCTGCGGTTACCGTCTTGCTTACAGTAAGATTCAAGTTGTGGTTTCACGATCAGCTTCAGCCACGCCAAGCCCATGTCCACTGCCGACAGGGGCTGGTCTCACCTACCCAACCACCCTGAGCCGATACGTGCTCCCTCCTGCCGCGCGTTACCCGGAGGCTCCGGGGGCACCACGACGTGCTGCGTTGGGGAACCGGTGCTGCTGGAAGGGAGTCCCATCAGAAAGGTGATGTGTTGCCAGTTAGACCAGTGCTCTGATCTGACTGACAAACAGTGTTAACGTTGTGTGAGGGAGAGAACTTAATCAGCAGGAGCCTGTCATAAAACCAAATCCTCAGGAGGCTTTTCAGGAGGCTGGGTGGGGAAGTTTTCTTTATTTCCAGATTGAAGGAAATTCAGTACTCATTTTTTTTTATTAACTTTAGGGATTTATTGAAAGTGAAAAATCTTTCATTTTTTAGCTGCCAGAATTGAAGCCCATCAACCAACCAGCCACACTCAGCTTTTTTTTTTTCAACTGATTTTTTTTTAACAAAATAATGCCACATTATAAAACCCCCAAACAATCGAGGAGATGTTACAGGAATATAATCAATGAGTTGTTCTTCTAATTAAGTTGCTCCCAAAGAAGTGCCATTTATTTAATGTGCTCATGAGCGTAGAAGGGTGTCAGATTCACAGGTTAGAAGCCTCTCCTAGCTCAGATCTATTGATCCTACTTTACTGCTGTAACAACCATTGCCACTTAGCATGGCTTCACTCCTGCAGCTGAGCACATCCGACGGTGCGCAGCACATCCCCTGAGTTCGGTCCTGCAGGATGAGTACAAAAAGTTTTCATTGAGAATGGAAAATCATAGCAACTTTGACGGACGCATCTTTTCCTATTTCGGTTTTCTTGTCCTTTCTGTCCTTTTATTCCTGGTATCTACCTGCAGCCGTGAAGTCTTACCCTGGCAGTAAATGCGCACTGACTGCAGGTAGCGTTTCTTGAGTGTAGCAGGGTCTTTTGTCAGGGTTTTATTGTTGAGGCTGTTAAAATGCAGAGAGGTTACAACAAAAGAAGTAAAAAAAACCCCCAAAAACCAAAACGCAACCCCAAACTGAAGTGGTTATACCCAACCACAGTTAAACATGAAAGCTTAAACCCCTGCATGCACTCTGCTGTGTAATAGCTTACTGTCAGTATTGGCCCTGGGCTGGAAGAGTTGTATTTCCCAGTCTGCTCCTCGGAGCCCTGGTTTACAAATACTGAATTACAGACATGCCTGTGATTTCAGTTCTGGGCCTTTCTTCACTAGATACTACTGGGTTTTGCCCTTTCAGCCATATCCCCCCAGAAATACACGTCTGCAGTGCCGGGCGGGCCATGGTCTGCCCCAGCCCCCAGGAGGGCTCCCCTCGGGTTCTCGGCAAAGCTCAGTGGTGGCAGGGGCTGACTCCGGTGGCAGTACCTTCTTCTAAACCTAGAAGCGTTAGGGAAGGGGAGGCATAAGCTGACAGTACCATGCTGTGCAAGAAGCTTATTGTTCCGTTCGTTTGTTTAGCAGCTTCCAAATCGCGTGCTTGTTAACAGTCGACTCCTGAGTTTTGCACAGATCAGCTAAAGCAGAGCGAGTAGATTTCTGACCTGCTTCAGACAGTGGCAAAAATCCAATTTATTTCAACAGATGAGGATTTCACCTCTTCTCATCTTAGTCCTGTTAAAGACTTAATTTAAAGAACTTAATAACTTAATGTAATAACTCAATTTCAGTAAAACCCTATGATATGAATAAAGCGGCAGCAGCACTAGGAGAATGATGGCACACTGGTTTCCAGTTAATGGTCCTTGTAGCTCCTCAGATCTATAGACTACTGAAGTGCAGCAAGCCTAAGGTTGGCTTCAATTTGCTATACAAGGCCTCCCACCATAACTGGAATGATTTTAGGTGTCCACAAATCACAGAAAGGCTGAAAACCACACGTACAGCATTCATCTGAGGAGAAGGACTTGGGGATGCTGGTTGATGAAAAGCTCAACATGAGTCGGCAGTGTGCGCTGGCAGCCCAGAAAGCCAACTGTGTCCTGGGCTGCATCGAAACCAGTGTGACCAGCAGGTCG
>VWZZ01007897.1:0-65041 GCA_013399095.1 Psophia crepitans | reverse complement strand
ACCCATATCACTCTATGATTCTATGACCTACCAAAGAAATGCGGCTCTAAGCTACAGCAGCAGGAGCTTACACTGTTTCCACATGCCACTGAGAGCAGGTTTATAGTCCTTCTGCCTTTTGAATATCCCAACCTTTCTCTTTTACACACTGTGCTGGTGTGTAAAAGATCCAGATGCACAAAAAAGAAATTTCCTGAAAAAACAATGCAGAAATGCTTATCTCAAAAATTCTCCAACAGCTGAAAAACATCAGTTCTTATAAAATATGTGACAAGTAGAGTTGCATGACTGTGTGAGGGGGTCTCAAAGTCCTGCTGGCACTCACTTGGGATAGTCCGCATAGCTGTTCAGGGATTCACCTCCTGTGAGTAATGATAAACATCCCAAAGTTATGCTGGTAGAAATTCGGTGCAATGCCACTCTGTATTATTCATCACGCCGGAGAGAGTGTGCGTGTGCAAATTGCCAGTGCTGTGTGCTATTGACAGCTTTTTTCACGTCTCTGTGAAGTGCAGGCTCTCACCGCCCCAGCAGTGGTGATACGGGGCTCTTTGGAGAGCGCCGCTGCCCTGCCGGCAGAGCTTTGGCACTGCTCTCTCCCGTGCAGCCTGTGCTTGGGCAACCGTTTAACACCGTCCTTCTTTCCACTGCGCCAGGAATCTGGCCCAGCAATTCTGGCATCTCATTTGCCATTGATTAAGCAGCCCTTCGTTATCCGGTGTTGGATATGCACTCTGGTTGTATTTTGAGTATTATTCCCTTTGCAGATAAGTACTTTGGGCCACATTCATCCCCGGCAGAGCAGCAGCGCGGACCGTGTTTCTTTATTTGCTGCAGCCAAGCTCTGCTCCGCGTGGGCGTCGTTTTGCCGGGAGTTTGGCCGGGAGTCTTTTTCCGTCGGTTTTGCTGACAGCCCGGTCATGCTCTCTAGCAGCACTTTAGTGCGGGGAGTAGGACACATCAGGAGGAACCTGCTGGGTCTTTTTAGGTGAGCATAGCATGCCAAATTATGGAAAATGGAGCTGCATTCCTGTCTGCAAGGTAACATGAGTGCAAAAATGTACAAGGGAGGGGTGCGTACTGCCCCCCCCATATAGAGGGGGCGTTCAGCCTCTCAGTAATTTGGCAGTATGTGTATATGTTAAAAAGTCTGATCCTTTTGATATGACTATAAAAAGGAAAAACAGTGTAATCACATCTGGTGAACTCTAGAGCTGTACATAATTCTGTGACCCTTTGATGTATTTACATAACTCCAAAAATGCGGGTTGCATGCATGCGTGCACAGAAAGACAACAGACTGCATAGCTTATCTGTCTCCTCCTGCGTGGGGTAGCACAGGCATACCCAGGTCTGGCTGGTTTCATACAATAGCATGCTTTTTATCTTGATATTTTAATCTGTCCTGAACATCAGAGGGGAATTTGTGTCTCATGAGCAATATTGCTATTTTTTACTATTGCCGTTGTTGTTGTATGATGCTTTGGATGCGTCGGGGGTGGAAACCAGTACCAAAAGCCAGATCTTGTTTTGAGTATTTAATGCTGCCCACAGCATGATGCCAGCTGTCCTCTTTTCTCCGGGACGTGGGAGGGCATGTGAGCCTGGTCTACTGTCACAGCAGTAGCCTGCCTGTCCCGTGGTGCTGTCTCTCTCAGGGCCCTAGGGGCATGCTCAGTACATGCTCTGTCCCCCATATATAAGTAAAATACAGCTTCTTTTCATCTGGTGGGCACGCGTTGGTTTTGGAGTGGGAGCACACATGCGCTCCAACGCCACTGAGAAGTCGTCGCTTCCCCATCCATGCTGTGCTGCAGCCCTACAGCAGCCCTTTGGCTCTAGTTGGGTGACCAGATGTGCAAAGTCCCACTGGTTACACTGACCTGATGAACTATTATCTGTTTCACGTGGCAGGAAGGCTTCCCGTTATGCGACAGGGCTTTTTTCCAATTTGATCATATGATGGACCTCCCCCCCTAAAGGTGGAGGGTCTGTCCGTCGGGTGCTGCCAGGATTGCTGCCCTCTCTCCGCTCTCCAACACCCTGCAAGGTGGGGTGCCACAGGGACCTGCACCTCTGAAGCAGGATTAATGAAAGCGAGTCTTGACGCAGGACCCTGAGAACTATAAGAAAACCTGCTCTCTAGTTATGAATATATCCTTCTGGCGTTAAACCCTAAATCAGGACGGCACTTAAGCAAGCGCTTAACTTTCAGTTGGTGTTATGATTTCCTTGTTTCAGTTTCTTTAAAAGAGGTGTCTCCCTGAACTAGGCTTTAGTGTCATTTTGGCTCTTAGAGTTATGTCCGCCAGGGGATGCAGAGCAAAATCTTCAGCCACGTGCAGTCCCTGTGACAGACTGTCAAGCACAAGCATGACCAGCATGAAATTTGGGGTGGGGGTGGAGGAGGTTCTGGCAATAAATACCATCTGGTTCACCAAGTTAGTACCAGATGTCTGGAAGCTTCCAATTCCAGCCAGTAAAGGTGGAGCTGAAATAATTAAAATTATATTTCTGTTTGGAAAAAGCAAAGAAAATTGTCGCAGCTTTTTTAGCAATCATTTCCACAAGTAAAAAGACAAAAGTCTTGCCTTTTGCAAACTAGGACATGTCCCACTTTAGAGTAGCTATAAATGAATATCCAGGTGAGAAAGGAGAATACACTGCCAAAGGTTGAGTTTAAAGCAGGATTCCCCCTTTTAGGATCACCACTACCGCTTTTACCGTATGGGGTAAAAGTCAAGTGGCTGGAACAGTTGCATATGCATCTTTCCAGCTCACATTGGCTAACATGTGCCTGTCTTTGATTCCCATACCGTGTTGTGTAGAGTTGGTAACTGGTTCGCAAATGTTCTCCATCATCTTCTTTTCTATAAAGAATCCATATTCTTGGGGAAAAGATGTGATATGAATCTGCCTGGCATAGTTCAGAAAACTTCTCTCAAACCCCAGTAGGTTCAGGCAAGCCTGAACTTCTGAAAGAAAAGTCCCTTTCCCACCCCAGAGTGACGCGGGGCATTTCTGGAATGGAGTCCACACCTCAGAGCTCAACACGTGCTTCCTAAGCGCAAAATCCTGCTTTTGTTGTGCGAACCACCCAGGCAGTGAGAGCTCAGGAGAGGCAGAAATCCCTGCACCGCAGTCAGTGGCTCTCTGTGCTGCAGCAGGCGGGCAGGGCTGGGGGTCCCACATGCTCTGTCTCCACCACCATGCGAGATGACACACGAGTTGGTCCTGGGCAGAGGACAGGCTCCAGGGCAGGGAACAAGCATCATTTCTGGGGGACAAAGAGGAATGGAGGTAGCCAGCTCTGTAAGGAGTGTCAGAGCCCCTTCTCTTTGTCTAGGTGTTGTTGGACGTTGCTTCTCAAAACATATCTAAACTCAGCTTTCTTCTGAAACCTGGGTTAACCAGCTAAAATATGTGGGTGGGGAGGAGAGACGCAGTACATGCTTGCACACTGAGCAAAGATGTTAGGCAGAAATAAACACTGATGTGGCAGAAAGTCCCCTCTTTCCTGGGTAGGCTTCTTTGCTGGGGGTGAGGTACTGTTATGGCAACACTTGTTGTATGCAAACTGCGAAAACATGATCTAGCACTGGGTTCAAAATATTTTTTCTGTTCAGTTTAAATGAAATTTAGTAGTTTACAGATCCTGTGTATGATGTTTCGAAAGCTTAAAATACGAATGCCATGAATCCAATGAATAATGTGGTGGGCGTGGATTTACTAGGGAAGGGAGGAAGGGAACTGAGAGGCATGTCAGGGTTTCTATGTGACTTAAATCTGAACAACATCACTGTTCAAAGTTTGCTTTTACCAAAACAAGTTTCTGTTGCTTTTGAGGATATTAAAGTTCGGTGGAAAGAAACGTCTTCACTTAAAACCATAGCATTGCTATCCCATTTGATCATCCACAGATAGCCGAGGAGAGTGTACAAAGTGGGAATTTGGCTTGGTTTGGGGTTTCGCTAATAAGCCATCGAATGAAGTACATGGTTTTCATGGATGTGAAGAGGGACAAAGCTGGTTCCTTTAAGCAGTAAGGGGGAAATGTACCAAGATCTAAACGATGATACCTGTAATTGTGTTCTGTAGTATCACAGTTGATAAATCGTTCCCTTACACCAGGAGGATGGCTTCTGGAGCAAGCTGCAACTCAGTGTCAGTCAATCTGTCAACATTTATCCTGAGTAAATAGGTAAAAACTATCTGCAATTTCATAGAATCATAGAATCACAGAACGGTTTGGGTTGGAAGGGACCTCAAACACCATCTAGTTCCAACCCCCCTGCCATGGGCAGGGACACCCCCCGCTAGACCAGGTTGCCCAAGGCCCCATCCAACCTGCCTTTGAACACGCCCCGGGAGGGGCCAGCCACAGCTTCTCTGGGCAACCTGTTCCAGTGCCTCACCTCCCTCACAGGGAAGAATTTCTTCCTAACATCTAACTTAAATCTCCCCTCTTTTAGTTTAAACCCATTCCCCCTTGTCCTTCACTGCCTGCCTTTGTAAAAGGCTAACTTGATTTGCAAGTCAGTGTAGATGTGAGAACAGATAATGAAATTAAAAAAGTCGATGCTGAGGAATAAGTTGTTTTTTTTTTTCTGATCGTGCCTTACTGTTTTGAAAGATTAAAGAAGTTCAAGGTCATGGGCAAAAGGAAACCTCTTGCGTGAGAAATGGGAAATTCCAGGCTTCTAAGGAAAACCGAGAAAAAGCCAGATTACTTTAAATGACATTCACACTCCTACATTTTTCCACATTTTCTAGTTTCCTGAATTATCGATCCCAATTTATTAGCAGTTAATTGATGTTCTAGTTACTGAGCAGTACTCTACAGTATTTACATTACATATTGTCATTATTTTAAATTGTTTTAATTGTCTCCCACCCCCTGCACATGCAGACAAATGCACCCTGCCTACCCCAACCTCTCTGTACTTTATTAGCGGAGATTGATAAGGGATCCCAGAAGATCCACAGTCTGAAGTGCTGTTAATTGAGCAGCTGGATTTGCAGCAGATTTGGAACTATTGTAAATGGGCACAACTTCAATGAAATGATACTTATTTATATCAGCTCCAGATCTGTCCCAATCCTGCTGTATGTTTCTAAATTGGGAAGAAGGGATTGTGGAAATCCCTGATATCTCGGGTGAATAATGGGGCTGTGCAGCGCAGAGCATGTCCCAGAGTTCTTATTTTGGGAAGATCACCATTACAAATAAAGACCAATTTTCCATGAGAATTTTAGGACCGACTGTTTTCTCCCGTATTAAATATATCCTAAACAGACTGTATGGAAAGAGAAATGTTTCAGAGCTTCAATTGTACTGGTTCTTGAGGAGGTCTGGGGAAGGGAAGATGCTTATCAGTCTATAAAAAGAAAAAGAGATTTCTATTGAAAACAAACTTTTAAAATATAATCATACGGTTTTTGTTTCTTTGGTTACGCAGCTGCCTTGGGATCTGAGCTCCTGGTAAACACGCTGGCCTGTTAAAGGACATGATTCAGACTGTCCCAGATCCAGCAGCTCACATCAAGGTTAGTTTCCTGTTTACTGTGAGTCCTCAGATGTTTTGAGAGTGAGAAAATCAAAGAATATGTATACATACTGCAGGTTTTGTTGCATGTTTGTAAATTGTGCTACTGCACAGCACTGGCTCTTTTATTCCTCAGTGTTTATATGCTATTGTCTGAGTCAGTCCTGACACCTGTATTGATGTGCTCTGAAGTACGCGGGTATTTTGGGGATAACTTTTTCTAAGATTGAAAGCCCTTTATCATCCTTTAATATTTGTTATGCTTGATAAAGTACACCTACCTGAGAAATACTGAATTCATATGTCCCCCGTTCTGCTCCATGAAAGCCAGTGGCAAACACTAATTTCAACTGAAGAAGGAAAATGAATGTAATGCAAAAAATTCAAAGCTGAACAAGCATGCCTTTGAAAAGACTCAGTGCATAGTTTTATGTAAGTCATAGGAGTGTAGACATTGAACTGTGCTTTTTACCTTAAACCCTGTATGGTTTTGCTATGTTTCAGAAGGTGGTGTACTGTTTTTACTGTATTGTTTCTACTATTATTACTATTGTTACTGTGTTTTTCTTACTAGGAACTGACTAGACATAGGTGTAGCTAATGGTGTGTTGCTAAGAACAAGACATTTTGCGGTACTGGACATGAACAACAAAATCTGAGCCTCAGAAACTGGCTGTTTTGGGGGACACACTATTTCTGACTCACTATTTCATCATCTAGAGGTTTTGTTTGGAAACGTTTTCCTGACTGCTTCTAGAGAAGAACAGTAATTCTCTTTTGAAAAAAAAAAAAAAAAAGAAAAGAAAAAGACACTCGTATAGCAATGTCTTAGGTGGGAAAAGCCATCTGATCCATATATACAAGCTGTATGATGAAACTGCATGCGTCTCATGCATGTGGATTTTGCCGTCTAAAAATACTACTGGTGTAAGAAGATTGCTGTAATCAAATAAATAGATCAGCCATGCTAAGCGGGCTGTAAGTGAAAAGTTTGCTTTTATTCTTTCTGACTGCTTTTCTGTCTGACTCTGTTTCTGTCTTTCCTTGGAGTTATATTTTCTACAACTTCTTTCATGGAGTTTCTTCTCAGTCGACTGCTACCTACCAGTCAGCAGCTCTCTGTAGAAAAGCTTTATTTTACGACTTATTTTTAACTGAATAAAAATGAAATATTATTTTAAACAACTCACTTTTCCTGTAAAAGGGTAGTGAATGAAAGAACCTCTCTATATACCTCCCTAAAGCATTTTTGGATTGTGTTTAGATACTAGGATGACTGGCAGTAGCATGACAGCTTGTCCCTTCCCTCTCTCCAAGGTTTCCAAAAACCAGCACTTTCACAGTCTTCTGGTCCTCAGTTGTTTTTATGGAAAGAGCAGAAAAACACCCCCTGCCTGCCCACTCTACACCCCCCTCCCAAGCAGTCTTGCCTCAACATGTCACCTGGATTTCAACCAGTAAGACTTCAAAAAATTGAAGGGGATTTAGTACTTCTTCACACTGTCTAAGTGTCTGCAGCGCCAGAAATAACTTTAAGAAGAACTCAGTTTCATGCTTTTTGCCCAAACTGGTATCTAAGTGGGTTTTCTTTTTAACCATGGGAGTTAAAGTCTGAGAGGGCAAGGCTGGGCGTGCGTGCGTCTTACGACAGGAAGTGAAAGAGAGCTGCATAAAAATCTCTGTAACGATGTTTTCAAGGGAACTTGTAGGAGCCTATTTTCAGCAAGACAGACGCAGAAGGTGCTGTTACATTGAAAAAGGGTGCAAGGAAGGCAATTACTTTAATACTGTGTTTGAGATAGGAAAACTAGCCAGCTAGACAGCAAATCCTTCACATTTCTGTTTATGTCATTAGGGTCTGCTTTGGTCTAAACACATTCTTCAGAAAGCTGCCACGGATGCTCTGTTCATTTAGACTTTAAAAGTGGACATAGCTACATTCTTAGAAATAAGCCATGAGAAAGTACAGCGCATGGAACATGGGAAGGACAATTTGGTGTGATAGTCATTTCCGTCTCTCATTGCTGTGGTGACGTACAAGGGACAAATTTGGTTTGTTACAGTCATCCTTGATATAGTTTTATTTCATAAAATCATAGAATCACAGAATGGTTTGGGTTGGAAGGGACCGCAAGGATCATCTAGTTCCACCCCCCTGCCATGGGCAGGGACACCCTCCACCAGACCAGGGTGCCCAAAGCCCCATCCAGCCTGGCCTTGAACACTGCCAGGGAGGGGGCAGCCACAGCTTCTCTGGGCACCCTGTGCCAGAGCCTCACCGCCCTCACAGGGAAGAATTTCTTCCTAACATCTAATCTAAATCTCCCCTCTTTTAGTTTAAACCCATTCCCCCCTGTCCTGTCACTGCACTCCCTAAGAAACAGCCCCTCAGTTAATTTCCTTAACTGTACTCTGTCAGGTAGTCACATGGTATCGTATCTTTTATTTTCTTGAATAAGCAGACACAACCTCATTCATGCACATTTAGAGCTGTAGCTTTAAAGATCGTTTTCTAGGAAGTGTCTGAATTATTAAGATTTGACAGATTTTAGGATTTAAGTTTTCTTCCTGAACATGTGCATTAAATTAATGTGAAAGATAAATGAATATGGCAATATGAATATTCAGAGACATCTCTTTTTTTGCAGAATGGCTGATTTCACTGCATTGCATGAGTTTCTATGTGTGAAATCAGCCTTTCCTGCCACCAGGAGAAAATGTAACCAGTTCTTGTGCTCCGTTCCTGAATGAGAATTGCTGAAAGCCAGATTCCAGCACCCAGGCAGATCCTGTCCAGTTTAGGGAATGTTTTAAAAGTCTTAATGTGCGTGTCCTCGTTTTGTTTGGGCAGCTTCATTCCATAGCTAGAAAGGATTAAGCTTTACATTTTTCAGCTTGAAAGAAGCATCCATAATTGATACGGTGAACCTGTGTTCCCGTTGCTCCCTAATGCCAGGTTTCACCTGAGTCACAGCCTTGAGTTTTGCCCAAGCATAAAGAAAGAAACGTTTGGTGTGAACAAGAAAAAGGATATATATATTTGGACTTTTAGCTCGAGTTCAACAAAGTATGGGGAATTTTGACCCTGATCTTTGAGCAGTTCCACATGTGTTTAGTGTCTGTTAGAGGGCTGAAATTAAGTAAAATACGTCGATAAAGTTGAGTGTGTCCCCAGTGGTTTGTGGGATCAGCACTCTAGTTTTATAAGGTTTGATAAAGGCTTAAAATAGTACCATTAATTTGAATTTGTGCCAAACTGTAAAGAAAATAAGTGTTTATTTAAAGCAAGAAAAATTATTTTCTGCTATGCAATATCCCTAATTAGAAGGAAGGAATTATTTTTGGACAGTCATGTGTGCAGTTTTTGATAGTTGAAATGGCTTGGGTACAGGGAGCTCAGATTTATACCAGGGTTTGTGTATTCCCTCACTCTTCCAGAATAGGTTTTCTGTAACAATCCTGCACACTGGAGAGGAGTTTGTAGACAGGACGCTTTGCAACCAACTCTATCCTGACCTATCACTCTGCCCATGCCAAGGGACTGTCGTTTCACTTGGGAGCTATATAATTTTCGATGTTAATCATAATATTAAGGAAGACTTTTGTCTATGGTGTCAGGGGATCAAGGTCCTTTTGTCACCAGTAGAAGTTTTCAAACACAGCAAAAGCGGATCTCTTATTTTATGTATGCTAAGTGTCACTTCTAGAAAATGCACCATTTTTGCTGAGTTTCCAAACGGGGTGTTCCATTAGTGTGCTGAATACTATTTTCACCAGGAAGCTGAGCTTTTGCTTGTCAGTCTGAACTAGTTTGCTTCAGGTAGTTCATGATTTGGAAGCTACGTGAGGATCCAGCTGCTTAAAAATGGTGTTAAAAACAGCATCAGACTCAAAAGAATGGTTAGAGATGTTTTCAAGAAATCAGTGGCTATATTGTCTCTTTGTATGAGCAAGAGTAATTGTCATTTACACACATTTTTTAATGCGATTCTCCCCACCCCACCACTTCTCCCCCGGCCCATTATTCATTAAATTCTAGTTCTTCCAACAGTAGTCACAAAAACACTACAAATGCTGAGTTTTTCATGTTGGGTTTTTTTTAATGATGTATGCTTTGTGTATACTGACCATTCAATAAAGCTTTTTTTTTTTTTTTTTAAGTGTTAAATTCTACTTTCAGCAGCCTCATTTGCAAGGATGAAATGCTTGTTTGGCTTTTGTTAGCTTGTGCTATCACTGTGAGGGGATTTTGTAGAACCGGTTCTCAGGAAAAAATGAGTTACAGCTATTCCCTTGGCCCTCGCTGGAAGAGGAAGAGTCCAGGATATGACTTGTAGGTACAGAAATTACTGCATTTATCAGGAATGGAGTCAAACCGGGGGTAAATGGGTATAGTTTTCATTGAATCATGTCTGATTTATGCTGGTGGATGATTTGGTCTGTGTATATTTAGATGGTCTGATTTTTCTGTTCCTTGGTGATGATTTTGAGATCTGGGATGACTGAAGAGACAGGTGAATGGCAGTAGTTGAGCAGAGGTGTTTGTGGATTGCATAGCCTCCTTTCATCTTGTAAAAGTGTAAAAATGGGGAAACTTCATTCCCAGATAGCTCAATCAAAGAGGACATTTTTTATAAAAAATTCTCAAAGGGCATCAAACACTTTGAGCCAAATTCAGCTGGTCTGTATCCGTACAAGCTCATTTGTTCTGTGGATATAGCTAGAGGTTGTTGCCTCTGAATCTATCAAATTGAGGTTACCAAATCTGAAAACTGTACCTAACAGTACAATGAAGGAAAACCAGGTTTCTCAGAAGAAATGGAAGAATTACTCTGCAGCTGTTGCTGAAAATTACTCCTGAATTTAGCACTTGTGTGCCTGGGCTATGAATTAGGCGGCACATGCACATTTCCCTGTACAACATCCCATATTGTCATTGGAAGTATTACAAAACCTGATCCCAGAGCTCCTTTGTTGGCCAAATAATATGTTGGATTTCAAACTGTGGAGGTGTAAAGATGCTGCTGGATGTACCTAATCTGTTGCGTTATGGTTAAATCAGATTTTTTAAAACTGGTATTATTCATTAGAGGAGCATATTCTGGGTCTGATATAATCTGTTATTTTTCCTGGAATTGTAGAGTCTCTAAATAGGATCCAAAACTTCATTACGACCGCAGTTTTGTATGCACAATGCAGCCTGTGCCTGAATAGGCAAGGGGGCCAAGAAGGGAAGGAGGACAGAATTGCTATTATCCTCCAGGATAAGGAGGATAAAGCCAAGCTTTTTCCCCTACGTTTTTTTAGGGTCTTGACTAAGCTAGGAGCCTAGTCTGTGTGGATTCTTTGCATTGCTAAAGCACTTCTTTCATTGCTTATAAAATGATATTTGGGCAGCTCAGCTAAGAGTGAGAGCATGGAAATCCAAGCCAAAGATACGAAGAGCTTTGCCCAAAGTCCCATGTGAAGCAAGCTAATGGCAGACACGTTCCAGCCTAGATGAGCAGGCAATCCATACGGAGTATGTAATACTACTGTATCACAGTATGTCACCACTGGAGTCAATCCGATAACATACTCCCATCCCCTCCAGAAAACATGCAATAGCTGCTCCTGCTAATGCACCAAACCTCACGCAGGTATGAATCGGCGATGACCCCGTGGCCGTATTGCCTGCAGTGGCCTCTAGCTGTGAGATGGTGCCTTCAGCCCCAGCGCACAGGGGTGAACGAGCTCCTGTGGGTTATCTGGGCTGCAAACTTGGTGCCTGACGGCTGCTCCGGGATAACTGCTGCGTGCAGCTCCCATCTCGTGGGTTACAAATGTCCATCAGTGACAGATGTGGAAAAGCATCAGTATCAACAGTCCCCAAAGCTGCTGTTGCTGAGTAGATGTAAGCCCCATCTCCTTTGCTTACCCCTCACTGTGTACTTCATTCATTATTCTGGCAAAACTTTAAAAGCTCTTCCCCTGCGTTTGTACTGACAGGATAACACCACTGTTTCAGTTTCACTGTGCTTCTTAGTAATTATGCTAGCTGGATCACAGTTGCTAAATCTTGTTTCAATGATAGCCACGGTTTACTAGGAGTTCTCATGAAATAAAGAAACTGAGTTTATCATGAATGTGGGTGACGGTCCTCTGCACCAGCACTCATTCACGGAGCCCCCAAACTGCCAGGCTTAAAATCTGGTGCGTTATTTCCATCCTCTGTCAGCATATATCAGCTATCTGTTATAATGCCAGAATCACTACTGTATTTTGACTCTAGAATCTCCTTATATGCAGAAATTGTGGTTTACTTCTCAGAAGTTTAGAATTCTGGATTGTAACCAAATGATTGCCATAGAGTTTGCATGAGTAAATGGTATTTTTTTTCTTTCTATTTTCTTTTCTTTTGAATGCTACCTCTTCTCTCTGCCTGAGCAAATACCTCCTTGCTAAAGGAAAAGAGAGATAATGGCTTCTGTGTACTATAATTGATGAACTTTCAGCAATTCGGAGCAAATCCAAAATTGCTGCCAACAGCCATATGGAAAACAGTGTTAATGACATGTTCAAAGAAAAGTATGTTATTTTGATAGGGGATGGTCTAGAGACTTTAATCTCTATTGTTCAGGGGACTAATGGCATGGATAATTCCTTATGTGAAGCCATTTTTAAACAAAAATTATCTTTTTCATAAGCAGGAAAGAGCAAACTAAAGACTACCAAATGCATTTTCAATGCTCTGGTTGATATATATGCTTTACACTAACCCTTTGTTATGTGGAGTTAGATGTGTTCAAATCTCACTTTTGTAGTCTGCCAGATGGTTAAAAGTCTGGACATTTCCCCTGCTGATGGTTAGAAATCGTAAAGTGGATGGTTATGAAAACTAGAGCCAGGATGGCAAGCTGAGGGTGAGGAGAACTTACGAGAAGAAGTTGGGAAGGACAAAGAAGACAGACTGGGACAAGGACAAAAAAAGGGATAAAAGGGCTTTGGGGAAACTGGGAAAATAGATTCCTCCTATTCCTCTTGCTCCCCTCTAGAGCCTGGAGTGGGATGGATGGGTCCCAAATCGCAGGCTTGTTTTACTGCTTGTAAAACTTGCTCAAGCCCACTGCCAAATTAGGTGTCTCCTCCTTCTTAGGTCCTGGTCATCCTGGCAGACGGGGCTCGCAACTCCACTAGCCCAAGTGTCCGTGCTGTGTTTCATGCCTCCAAGGCTGTGCCTTTTGCTTGTGGCTGCAGTGAGAGCACTGAAGGGAAGGGATGCAAGAAAGTGTGCCTCAGGGAGCTCCACCCGCATGGCGATGGGGCAGCCTTGGGACTCCGAAAGGGCTGTAACGACAGTCTCCTCCTTCCTTGACAAGTGGTTACAGAAGCCACCTGCCCAGGACTATCCTTGCACAAATACGCAGTGCAAATGCTAAAGATGTGCAGAGCTTACCTCACATTGAGTCAGAGGTTACTGTTTAATGTATATTGGATTTGCATTTTGCCTTGATCTAGCCGCAGATATCCCAAGCGATGGGTCATCTTTAACCTTTCTTGAGACATTATTGCCCATGACTCATCATTGGGAAGCATTTCTTCCTATTCAGCCACCCGGCTCCCCTCTTTGACTAGTCTTTGTATATCTGCTCCATACAGATCCAAACTCCTTAATTTCACACTGCTTTTGCTCCTCCTCATCTTCTTAAAGAGGAAGATTTATAGGGAGAGCTCAGGGGAGGTTGCCAAGCATCCCACAGCCTGTCCGCATTAGTTCTGGTCACAGTCCGTTTCAGGTGACGGGGACCAGGCAGCCTTTCCCCCTCACCACTCCAGCTGCATCCAGCCCTGCTTTCAGCTATGCTTGTTGCTTGGTCATGAATCACCACGTTATTATCTTTCTGGTAACACCTCCTCCAGCTGGAAGGCATACTCCAAGGGTTGTTGCTCCTGCATCCCACAGACAGGGCGAGATGCTTCCCTTGGGCTTGATGCTGTGTGTCCTCTGCACATCATGCTCAAAAATTAATCTCTTCTCTCTCTCACTCTCCCTTCTCTCTCACTCTTCCCCCTTCATTTGGATGTCATGTTGCATAGTTGTACTGACAACAGCCCTCCTTAAGTCTGAAATCTTACTTCGTTATTTGCTACCCATGTTCTAATCTCCTCAAGACTCTTTTGGACTATTTCAGCAGGCCTGTTGGTGTCCCAGAGTTGATTTTAGGGTGTAATATCTTTTGCTGATGTGCTGTTTAATCCCTTTCTTTAGATTATTAATACAGACGTTACCTCATAAACAGTTTTGGGCGTTTGATTAGATACCTTCCACCAACTCACTATTTTATCATTTGCCATAAGTCTTTGCCTGCCATCCTGTAGAACATTTTGAGACTCTCTGTGTTCTTTCCCAAGCCAATTCAAAATCTGGCTGTGAAAAAATATTTCTTTTCTGGCTCGAGCCAGTAGCCAGTATTTGGGTATTTCCAGGCATGTTTCATTAGAGGGAGAAACTGATTCTATACCATAAGTGTATTCACGGTGCAATTTTACATTTTTGTTGAAAATGTGCGTCCTGTCCTTTTTGCCCTAGGAGAACAGAAAGGATGGCAGGACCACCACTGTCTCCCTAAATTCTCATGTCTGTCTTGCCAGTGAGCCCTGTACCTAGGAGGCTCTGCAGTGTGCTCCCTTCACTACCAGGTCCTGCTCAGAAATACAGCTTTTTGCTGCCTAATGACCTGCAAAACCCAAATGTTACCCTCCAGATTTACAATACAGTTAACTAATGTGGATGAGTTTTACTGTATTACATCCCCTACATCCCTAGGGTGGTACTTCTGTTACTTACAGTGTTGGTTTTGGAGGGTTTTTTGTGACATGAAAGGGGTCAATTTCTTCTGCTGCTGAGGCCTGAAAAAAGTGTTTGGCATGTGCATTATGTATTTCATATTGTCTGTGATTACCTTGGATCAAAGCTAAACTTGCTGGCAGTCATTATCACCTCCTTGCAGAGCAGCAGAAGTTTGGTGGGACACTGTAACCTGCTATTTGAAATTCAGCAAAGTAGCACTCAAAAGGAGGTAGATAAATCTGCAGTGTGCTGCGAACCTTCCAGGATGAGCTGACATAATTATTTGTCCATACTGCCTTGGTCATATATAGAAATTTTCCAGGGACCCAGAAACCTGGCAGATATCAGGACTGTGAATAACGTGGGAGGAATCCTGGAAACGTGAGAAATCCTGTGTCCAGCACGGCCAGCCCACGGGCTGAGCACTGCCTGCGCTTCTCACATAGGTGTCAGGAGGAGCACATTGCAGTACCTTGGCTTCCATCAGTGGTAATCGCACTGCAGCAGAACCCGAACACATGCCAAATGTTGATGCCACTGCCCCTAAGGGAACAGCTGGGAATAGGAGAGGGAACTTTGTTCCCAAACATCTAACCCTTTTTACCTCTGTGTTGGATGTTTTCTGTGTTGCCACGGGGCCTGGCGTTAGGAATGGTGATATAACACTCGCTTCGTGCCCTCTGGGCAGGAAAAACAGAACAAGGTGGGATAGCTTTAAGATGGCAAATGATCAGGGAGAGCCTGAGGACGTGCTGGACAAGATGCTCACCTAACTTTAGCTGCTTTTGATTGGTATTTAGTTTAAGCAGTTTCTGAGTCTGCTCTTTAGAGAATGAGGAGAGACCTACAACAGGAATGGGTGTATTGTCCTTGGGAAGCACCTCTGTCTTTCCACTGTTTTCACGAAGACTCTGGAGTAGTTACACTGAGCACAAGGGGACTTGTAGGTGTCTCTTCATTAGATGGACAGAATCCCATCTTACATGGCATATTGTCAACATTTAACACAGAACTAGAGGTACATCCAAGCCTTTTCCCAGCAAGCTAGCTCCAAATCCAGAAGCAATATAATCACATCAAGACGATATTTTACACAAGTGTAGTAATCCTTTGGAAAGCAGGGAGCAGATGGCAAGCTGCGCAGGAGCTGCAGTGTCCCAGACCTGAGTTAGTATCTCTAGATATCAGGGCGGGACAGAGGTCTGCACGGCAGGACTGCAGGTGATGCCTGAAGCCAGTTGGGCCACAATCCCTGCTGCCTTGCCAGCAGGAGACAGGCTAAGCCGCCTTCGTCCCAGCCTCCCAGCTTTCTTGCAAAGGGAGCTGTGTAGGTGAGCAGGCAGGGACCTGTGGGGCCCTCCTGTGGGACCCCTCCATGGAGAAGATCTGGGGACAAGGGCTGCAGATCACAGGATGGTGCTCAGTGTGAGCCCAGCAGGCACACGTGTCCAGGCCTGGGACAGCAGAGCTTCCCTGCCTGACATTTAGACTGAGAGGCCCTCAAAATGAACTCAGAATGAACAAAAAAATGTTTAAAACTTGAAGTGGAGGCCGACTGAGAATTCATATTCATTCAGTTAGAGAAACTAAGGGAAGCCACATACTCCTTAGTGAGATCTTCAGAAAATCTTTTCAATTCTCTGCGAGTTGTCCCAGAACTGCAACCAGTCGGCTAACAGCGCATGGGCCATTGCAGAGACATGATTAACTCAGACAGAAGAAAATATACTTTCAGTTATTATGTGCTAATAAAGCACAAACTAAACAAATTTAGGCAACACAAGCAATTATATCATTAAACATTTAACTGCAAGATTGATTTTTAAATTGCTAATAATTCAAATCAAAGCATGCACACAGAGGAAGGGGGAGGAACGTAATTTTAACAATTGAATCTAATCAGTGCCTCAGTTCAAATGCGTGGCTATAAGCGTCAAAATACATAAGATCTGAAGCAAGACCAGCAATGGAACCAGAATAGATGAGCATTCCTCACTTGACCAGATTCCTCTAATTGGGAGGAAGTTAAACACATAGAGTGGGGGAACTTTGTGAGCTGGGTTATCTCCAGAGTTCTCTTCAGATACCAGTCCATGTTCCTGAACAGCCTTCCAGAATCGGCAGGAAGCAGTCAACGGAGGCACAAATTGCAGGCTCGGCCTTGTGCTTGCACGAGCCCTTCCACATTCTGCTGCTGTCGCCTGCAATGGAGGATAAGCTGGACCCTTACCGAGTCAAAAGGGGGCTGCCCTGAGGGATGGCTCCCCATGGAAGGAATGGAGATATTTCCCTCCTCATCTGAAAAAAAACCCGTGTTTTCTGTTGCTCTTTGAATTGCATTGGAAGGAAGGGAGAGCGAGCCCTGGGCTGCAGCAGGAGGTGGGTTTGATGCAGATCAGTGCTGTTGGGGTGCAGCAGGGTGGGATGTCCTCTCGGCTGCAGGGTTGTATTTGTTTTCATAGTTTATGGCAGGGCTGCTCCCTTTGAAAAAGTATAAATCTTAATCAAATAAAACTGATGTGCTGCCATATTTACCCATCTCACTGGTTGTCCTACATCATGTTTTAGCATATAAGTTACATGACAGAGTTATCCAGGGGTTGCCAGCTGACACAGAAACAAACCCTCATGTTAAATTGCCTGCAGATGTCCTCTTCCAACTCCTGTAAGGAACTTCTGCCAGTTCTCTCTTTTTTTTTTTGTGTGTGTGTGTGTGTGTTAAATAAAAGCAGCAGAAGAGGGGGAAAACAATCTCAGTTGAATCTCTGTGCTAGTGCCTCTGTTTGCAGGACAGGAAACCTTAAGAAGACAATGCAATTTATAGGCAAGCACAACGAAAAGCTCTGTAACGATTTCCAAGAATAGTGGACCAAATGAGTTGCAGTTATTTTTAAGACTGGAGCTGACGGAATAGTGCCAAGCCTAATGCTGCCAAGGTGGGCTTTTCAGGAGATTCAGACCTGAGGAGGTGAGAAGATCTTTATGTTCTGTTGGCTGCAATTTATTTGATACCAGAATTAATGGCTTAGAGTTTTGACTAAACATTCCTTTTGTTTTGATATTGATCTAAAGAAATCAGGATTTTATCTGATGGACTTAATGTCTTGTTCTGTTTGGCAGAAATCTCCAAGTAACACTGTGACATTCTTGAAAACATTCACTGTTTTCATTTACATAATTAGGAAATTTTGTTTTGTTTTTGTTTTCATTGTATCAATTTACTCAAGTTTGTGAACTTTTTGCTTGGCTGTCTCCCTTGGTTGGGGAAATCACAGAATGTTGTTTCTTTATCCTGGCTGGAGGAGTATGCACTATTTATGAGTAGTTTTAAAATATGCTTTCTGTGAGTGCTTACATGTTGCTCTTTGCGATGTGATATTTCTGGATGGTCAGTCTAGCCAAAAGCAATTGCAAAAGGTTAGCAGAGAGCAGAGCTCCCATTTAGACACCTACATGAAACACTGTCCCTTCAAAAGCTGTGAGTGCTGAACAACTCCCACTTGGAACAATGGAAGCTGGTGAGAGCCAACAGCTTCCGAAAATCTGGCCTCACACGACTTCGAAAGAGATTGATTAGCAAGTCCAGCAAATAGGGTTTTTTTCTGTACTTGCTTAGCTCTGTATGGAGAATATTATCTGCACTTGAAGTTTGCTCAGCAGTTGCAGGTGAGGCACTAAGAGGACGGTTCCTCCTGGGAAGGTGGAGTTCCAGGTGGGTTGGTAGGCAGGCAGGCAGACAGGCAGCTAGGTGGGCAGGCAGCTTTTTGCCCGGTTTGCTTCAGGGGAGCTTTGCCAGGAGCGTCAAGCTTTGCCAGGGGGGTAGAAGGAAAGCCCTGGAGAGCTACCTCTGTAACTCCCCCACGTGGATCTTTTTTCAGTAAGAAAATAAAAGTACTATTCCCAATTGTCTTAAACTGCTTCGGAAGTGACATAAACAAAACCAGAAAAGGCCTCTCTGACATTAACTGAAATAGGGATGTCCAGATGGGAAATTATAGTGATATAACTCTTGCATTCTAACTTCGCAGCCTCTGTAACTTCCATGTGTGGGCAAAGGAGATAAATTTGCTCTCTGGAGCTACACATGCGCTTCTTTCTTTTGATTAAGCCTGCAACACTTTTCCCTCCTGTGATGATGGAGTGAGGTCCACAGGAAAAGTAGGATTAGAAATTAATGTTTTGGGAGCTTTATTTCTAGATTAAGTTATCTTTGTGGCTTTCTGAAATGTTTTTTTAATTCTATCTATCACAAATCACAAGCCATTTTTTCAGTTAAGCAGGACTTTCAAATACAAGAACAATAGGACTGTGATAAAATGAGGAAAGATTAATTCTGAAAACCAAATAATGAGCTTCAGTTATTGTTGCTTTTTAAACATGGTAAACAGGTTGGGGACCAATATGCTTGCAAATGACCTAAGTCTTCCTTTCCAGTGGTAATCCGTATTCTTTTGAAAAGCTAATAAAAGTGGTGTATGAAAGAAATTCCTGGGGCGCTGCAGAGCTCACCCTCCTAGGGAGTGAGCCAGATGTGGCGGTTAATAACCTAGCAAGCATTCAAAGCCAGGGCAGTAACCGCTTGGTATCACCTAAGCCAGACGTTCTGTGTCGGTGCAAGGCAATATCGCATACTGGTCACATTCACAGCGGAGAGCTGGAAGACATGTGCAGTCTTATTAAAGGAAGAAAAAAAAAACCACACCACCAACCAAAAAACAAAAAGGAAGAGAAAAGGAGGGGACAGGGAGAAGGAGAGGGAGACAATGTGTCTGTCCTGAGAAGCAGCAAAGTAGCAGACACACTCCTCCACATGTGCATTAGTCTGTCAGCCTGCATTCTGTTATCCAGATGTTGGGATGGATCCTATGTCAGGGACTGCGAAGGAAAAGGCTTTTAAAAGAAATCGTATTTCAGTGGTGAAATTAACGTTACCAGATTTTTCAAATGCAATCACTAGTGTAATTTTTCTGAATGCTTTAGTAAAAGAACAAATTCTAGATTTAATGCTTTTTACAGACTTATTTGGCAGTGCCTCTTCCAAACACAAGCATCAATCACTTTTAGAACCAAGATGCCTTAAAATAAACAGCACATTCAAATTGTTCTGAAACCAGTCCTACCGAAGTTCATTAAAAGTCCGATGGGCCTTCCTCAAGGCCCCACCCCTCAGCATCAAACCTTTTGAGAGCTTTGGCCATTGCATCAAAACGGTGCTTATGGATAATAAAACCGTACATATTTGCAGCGGCTATCAGAATACATCAGCATCAAACCAGATTTGTGAAAAAAATCCCAAATTTGCTTTCCCAGGCGCAGCAGAAAAATAAATTACTGATGGCATTTATGGTATATTTGTAACTTGAAACCAATGGCTTCATGTTTCTGGGCATAACGTGTGCGGCGTATAAACAAACACTGCACGAAAAGACAAGTCCCAGCTTTGTCTCTCTGACGCTTTGCCTCTGTGACCGGGATCCCACAGCCAACGCCACATGTGTATTTCTACTAAGCTCGTGTTTATGTTGAGCTCGGCTCAGCCCTCTGCTGATCTTGCCCGTGCCTGACGGGATCAGGGCGTCGGATGGGAAACCAGAGTGCGGTGATAGGAGATGATGTGCATGCCCAGCCGGCCATGGTCATCACAAGGGGAAAGGGAGAGCATCTGTGAATAAACATTTATTTGAATGTGTTAAACAATGCGGTTGTTGTTCTTGCCTGTAAATTTTTCATGAGGCCCCAGGAATGCGACATTTACGTAAAAAGATGGTGATATGCTAATGTTACTAAACCTCATATTCGTGGTTGATAAGGGCTCACTGCTTCCAGCTATCGCTGAAAGCAGAAGGTGGATATGTGAAAACTCGACGAGTGGATTTGTGATTATGTTGCAAATAGAAACAAGGCAATTTTATATCAATATTAGTACAGTGCACTTTGGAAGCAGTCTGGATGTTTTCATACATAATTGTGACTTCAGTAGAATTGTACATTTATACAGACAGCTGGTTTATCTTTTCCCGTGTTGGAATAGTATCAGCTGAGTAGATCTTGTGAGAAATCTCAGTTTGTAATTTTGGTAAATGCAAGACTCGCAGATGTAGATTTCTTTGTGGCATTTCACCGTTGGATATGCTTTTGACTGCTGTGAATCTCAAAAGTTGGTTGACCTCTGCAGTTCATTCTCTCATGTGTCACGCAAAGTACATGGGGATGTGTGGCACCTCCTACCCGAAGTGAAAAAAATTAATATTTTCTTTCCTGATACAGCCAGGGTGTAGCTCTGAATGCCCGACAGAGATAACCAAGCTGGTGGAGGACGAGCCAGCTTTAGTGCTGCCCGCAACAGAGGCACCCTGGCATGATGCTGATGACTCGCTAACTCACCCGACTCGGGGTCAGAGCTGTTTGGTTTCAGCATCCCCTCTTACCCCAGGAAAGGGGAGGAAGGGGTCTGTGGCTGCCTGCCCCTGCCCTGTGGAGCCTCAAGGAGCCATGTGTTATCTCAGACACCCATTAACCTTGCAGTCTGCCCTCGGCGCTGAGCGCACCCCTCAGACGGGGCTGGGCTGAGAGCTGACAGGGCTCCGTGGGCGAGAGCTTTCCAGGCGAAGCAGCCCGTCATCGCACACTGCAGTTTGTCAGAGTGAGAGCCTTGGAGCCGGCAGGGTGTGATTCATCCGTCCCGGCAAGGTCTCTGAGGCAATCTGACATTATTCGGACTGATATCATTAATTAATGAGGGCTGAATGTTATTCTTAGACACTGGATTGAGTATTGGGTAGAGAAGCCTATGAAAGGGCTCTTTGATTTTGGAAAATTCCTATGGCGCTGTCAAATTTGCTAACAAAATTAAATCATCTGCCAACTTTCCAAGTTAAGGAGCACATCCCTTCTGTAGGCTTGACTGAGTCTCCTCAGTGCCTTCTTGGGATCAAGGGATTACTTGATTTATATTAATGCCAAGCGAAAATGATAGATAGCCTCCAAACCCCAGTCATATTAAATCTGTCAGGCGGGCTTTGGAGAAATCGTTTGTGTTTGTTTGCTTCAGCACAAATTTGATCCCCCCCACCTTTGTTTAGCTATGTTTGGTTTAATGTGCTCAAGGTGGAAGCGAGCCAAAACCCAGAGTTTTTGTGCGGCCTGGGGGCTGGTCACCAGGTTGTGCCTGGGCTCTGCTCCTCACCGGGGTCACCTGCAGCCCCCTGCAGCGGGAGCTGTGCACACAGCCGTGGCGCACTCAAACCAACCCCTGATTTAACAAGGTTTGGGTCTGGTATTGAAAAACATCAGGGTGTGCTGTAAAAGAAATGAAGAGAGCAGCTCCCAGTGCTCACATCCCGGGGCTGGCGCTGCTCTTCCCTCCTCCTGACCCTTTTCCTCCCCGGAGCCGCCTCTTGTCCCGGTGCCGGCTGGCCGCCCGCTGCACGGACCTTGCAGGTGTCCAGAATTAGCGAAGCCTTTGCAGGCCTCTGGCGGCAGATACATAAATATGATGCTGTCATTCCTTTAAAACCCCAGCCCCGGCAGGGCTGGGAGCGCGGGAAGCGCAGTGCACATGTGGGCCGGCTGGCAATCACACATGGATCCCGTTGCAGCCCTAATAACGCTGGGGCGGGGGGAGAAGGGCAAGGGGGCTGCCAGCAGGTCAGAGCCTATCCTCCCCCCGCCCAGTTTTTCTGTCTCCTGGCTGCTCTTGGTCTTTGTGTAAACAGAGAGGTTCCCAAGCATGGCTGGTTCCTCAGTTTGCTGTTGCTGCCTCATTTTTTGGGTAAGGAGGTGGCGTGTGTGGCCAGCTGGTCTGCCAGGGCAGCAGGAGTTTGCCAGGTAACTGCTGTACCAAGCCCAATGCTTTGTGGCTGAATTAGTGTGCGTGTTGTCTGAAGTAGGCACTTTGGGGATGATACCCACGTCGCGATGGTTATCGTGTAACCAAACACTCATCTGCCACGTGGGTCGGGTAGCACGCTGCCCTCAGGGCAGCTGCTGCAACACATGTGCATGTACACACACACCCCACCACCACTCTTCCCCCCCAGGCACACACTGACCCCTGGGAGGAGACCGACAGCCACCTTAGCCAAATAAAGAACATGAACGCTTACCGTTTAGGAGGAAAAAAAAAGAAATCTGTTCTAGATTGTGCTAATTATAAAGAGATTTGACGTGGTATCATCCGCTCATCAGCAGAAAGAGCTGAGTTACTTGAATCCCCCGTTTGGTTTGGTGTGGCTTGTGTCCATGAACCAGGCTGTAATCTGTAATTCTGGCTGCTGGAATGGGGAATTTTTTAGGGATGTGTGTGTGACGTGCTTTAGATATCTGCTCTAGAGGCACCCTTAAAGCATTTTGCTTCCATTGCCAGGATCAACAGACGAGGTGCTGGAACAAACTGATAAATTAAATAGCAACAAGTTACCCAGACCTGATGGTATTAATCCAGGAGTTGTGAAAGGCCTGAAGAATGAAGTGCCTGAGCTGCTCACAGCACAAATGTAGGGACCTAAGGGAAGCGGAGAACTTGGGAACGATGGTCTTTGTACTTAGTTCTAAAAACAAACATGAGAGCGGTGCTGGGAAGCACCTCTGAGCCTTACTGCAGGGCAAAAATAACACCTAACTAGTTGCAATAATAAACAATGGCAAAGTTATAAATGTACCAATGATATGCAAGGGATGAAGTGGGATGTTTTTCCAAAGGAAAATTGGAAGGTTTTTTTGTACCACAATTTTTAGAATGCACAAAAAAAGTGAATTTGGAAGAACAGGTTAATTTTTATTATTTTTTTTTAAAAGCTCAAGGAGCTTTCTTGTCCAGGGAAAAAATGACATTCAATTATCCGTTAAAATGAATAGGAAAGAGAATATAAAAGAACAATAGTAAAGATTAAGTTTTTTAGCCTGGCACCCAAGATCAGCAGCAGGGTGCCTCAAATTGCATCCTAAATCTGACATTGTTTAATATATTCAGTAATGAGCTGGAAAACAGGAAGTAAGGCCCCAATGAGATTGGAGATGATCTGCATGTTCATGTATTTTTTAGGTTATTCAAGACAAGCTGAAAGAAATACGGAATGTTTCACCAAGCCAAGTAGAAAGCACTGTGCTATGGCAAATCAATGCAAAAATGCATATGAAAAAGTAGTGTAGGTAGGAAAAAAATACGCGCCATTGAATAACTATCACAATGATTAAATATACCGAATACCGCTTTTGAGACACACTACATTAATCTTCTTCCATGCTGAAAACTGGTCTCCTACTTTTTTATCAGTTTCTAATTTATGGTGAAATACGAACCTGCATCCTATGACAACTGTTCCTCTTTGATAACTTTCTTAAAGTTATTCTGCAGAAAGTCCTACGCTTCTGGTACACTTGTATTCCGTCCGGACCAACCAGTGATCCGCGTGGTACAGTGGCTGACAAATGGCAGTGGTGGTGATTAATACCACAATCAGCTGTGGTAACTGCTGTGGTGGGCCTCTGTGCTTGTGACTGAGCATGGTGGCTGGGGTGGATGCAGGATTAACGTGTGTCCTCGTACTGCTCCTCCGCGGAATCATTCTTAGTGCTGCTGCTGTTGGTTTTGGTACGAAGTTTCGTATCAGGGTATTTTTTTGAGATACCTCTGCAGAATATTTTTAGCTGGCTTACATTTACTGTCTCTTGCAGTATAGAAATGTTCATTTTCCAACTTGTATTAGGAGAAGTGAGAAAAATTAAGCGATTTTGGGAATAGAGACATGGAATATGAAAAAGTTATACAGACTCAGTGCTCAGTGACGTATCAGAAATGCACTCTATAACTCTCCCCTGGCCAAGGAAATCTCACTTGTTCTGGAACTGTAACACATAGGCCCCTGGCCGTATTGTCAAGTGGTGTCCTTGGAAACATGCTTTTAGTGAGCCTTAAGGGTATCCGTCGCCCCTGCAAAGTGCTGTAGTATTCTGTGAAGTTTCTAGTCAGGCATCACGTCTGTATTAGCGTGAGGATTGGACACCGGGATGGGACTGTGGGACCTGATGGCTGGTGACTCCTTTTGCCCAGGAGAATGGTACAGAGCAGGAGGAAGCCGGGCAAACATCCTTCCCATCATGTCAGTGCCTTCAGGCATGGCCTCAAATGTCCACTTGCAAGATGAGAGAATAGTTTTGTCCCCGTCCCTCTAGGAAGCCTTCTCCTTTCCAGAGGAATCTGCCAAGGTTAATAGCCACATGTGGGTGTAACCTGAGGTGTGGTCAATATCTTGGGTTTTTGGGACCTGGATTAAAACCACCAGTAAATAACGACCTATCTGCTGGTGACGACTTCTGGTTATTCCCAAGATGAGCTGGATTTAAAATGGTAATGTGGATGACCCAATTCCTATTTACAGTTTCCTCAGCCCTCCCATGCTCCCAAATACATCTTTACTTGGGAAACTAGAGAAAGCAGCTGCCATGTATTTCATTCAGAGTTTCCATTAGTATCAGCTCATGCAGAGGGTGCCAAGGCCAGTTCTCACTTATGTCAGTGAGATCTCAGGGCTCTTTGAGTTCCCTCAGACCAGGGAGCTGGTGCGGCTGGCACTGGCTGCCCAGTGCCACCCATTTTGTAGAAAGGGCTTTCTGCCTTACCGTGTCCCATTAATTCCGTCTCCCTGATGTCCTGTAGGTAAGGCCTATGAAACCCTCCTCTGACTTACACGCCATTTCTTCATTACTTTACGTCACTAGGGTCAAGACAGAACTCACCTAACTTTACTTGTCTGAAAGATAAACCTGTCTTCAGAGGTAATGGAAATAGAGGCATATCCAGAGGGTATTTAATCCTATTTTAAAATAGATTTCAAAGGAACCTAAGTAACTCTTCCAGCCTAGATGTCAAACTTTGGGCAGCTGAAGTAAGGTAAAGATAGTCTAATTAAAGGATTTGAATACATTGCTGCTTCTTGATTCAGTAGTGGAAAGGTGCATTCGCAGACTTGAGAAGTCTCCTTAAACTTTTAAAAGAAAAATCACATGCCAACTTTATAATAGTGGGTCAGATGGAAAAAAAATTCTACCAAATGTGTTTTAAACTGCTGTCTTGGGTGGTTTTAGTACTCAGTTAAAGGTATCAGAAGTACAGGGATTAGCAACTTGGATTTACAGATTACTAATTTTATTTTTTTTTACAGTTTCTGTGGGACGTAGGAGGGCAAAAGTCATTCATGGCTTCATGGGACTGTGACTTTTTAAAGTTTCGTAACTCAGTTTTGTATGTTAATTTTCCTTTCACCAACACTTGTAGGATTACACGTAATTTCAAAAGTATATTTAATCCTGTCTCTTTTGGAGTTTGAAATATTTTGCTTTGATGCTTTGTGTTTGCTTGGCTCTGCCTAAAAATTAAATACATGTTAATCCTTATTCTTTCCCCACTCCAGAACGAGGTTGTTTTAAAATGGGTTCAAACATGCAACCCCATTACCCAAGTTGATGGTATCACTCCTAGCTGGGATCCCTGTGTCTCTCACAGGTTTTAGCTTTTGCTGGCAAGGAGGCGCAGCATTCCCGGCTATTTGCACCATATGGTGAATAACTGCAGCTTTTATCATGAAGGAATCCCCGAGTGCTTTTCAAACTATTTTTATAGGAGTCACTTCGCTCATCCCTGAAACGGAGCCGGTGCTGGGGTAGAACATGGCAACCATTCAGTGGTAACTGGAGTCCGCAGCACTTCTGAAAAACAGACTGCTTTGCACAATGTCAGTAATTTTTGTGATGTTGGTCACGGGAGGCAGGTCCTCAGTATGAATAAATTAACGCTTTGGTTTCTGTGCCGTCTGCAGGGTTGCCCTGATTTCTACCCATGGCAAAACTGGCCCTGCCTGAGTACTTTTCCCTCTCTGAAGCCTCAATTATACAAAAGCAACTTTTGTCTGATTTCCCACTTTGGTAAATCTTGAAGCAGCTGTCAGAGGAAACATCTGACGTTGTCAGAGGTGACACCAGCGCTGCCCCTCCCCGATCCGCACCCCTACTGCTTGCTGATCTCCCCACGTCTTTCCCAGAGGCATGAGCCGCCGCTGGTGCAGACCCTGCACCCTTTTCACTTCAGGGTGGTGGGAAGAGAAAACAGCCTTACCCTTGGTTTATCCTTATGGCCAACACCAGGTGGAGGTAACAACCCAGGTGGCCTCTCTTTGTTGATCTTCAGGCAGATTTGGCAGCTCTACCAGTTGCCTGCTGGATCCTGAGCATGGCATGAGGTCTCCCTCTGCTTCAGTCTCCTGCTGCACAACTGGGAGATAGCATCTAGCCAGCAACAAAGGAGGAAGCAGTATTTTCCCACTTTATGCATCTGCTCTGAGGGTCAGTTACTCAAGTAACACAGACAAAGAGCTGCGAAGTGGATGCATAAGTTAAAAACAAACATCAGGTAAAATTCCTGAGGTAAACAGTACATGGTAATCTCAGATGCCTAAAGCTAGGAATCATAGCTATCTGCCATTGCTTAAGACAAGTAAAATTAGAGATTATCCCTGTGAAAGTTTTTGAAAGGAAACTCTCTTCTCATGCAGTCAAAAGCCCCTCTTAAAATCTATGGGGCGTTTGCTTGAGTCAGAGCCATGGGATCTGGCTTGGTGCACATCATCCTTGCAAATGCAGCACTCTTCATCAGAGTGAAATCTCACATGGAACAAAAGAAACAGCAGCTTCAAAATAATAGCTTTTGTCTTCAAGATGTACAAATTCTCATGATCTTGTATAAGTACATGCCTTAACTAGAGGCTCTCCTCGACGGGTTAATGTGAACCCTGGGATGTGGTAATGCAGGACTTCCCACAGCATCACCTGGGCTTTTCTGAGAGCATGTCCTAAAAGATATGATAAAAATAAGGAACATGATGTCATGGGTGGAGTTGTGTGGAACACAGCATGTGGCTGAGAGCATTTTTTCCAGGAAACTGAGCAGTAGACTTGATTTCAGATGCTTTACTAGATAGTGCTGGTGATCTTGATGAGCAAACCAGGCTGCCTTTCTGCTGGGTGAGGTTCAGATGATGCCTAGCCCCACTGTTACAAACTTTCATGGGGTTTAGATATAGAATATTTGTATTGTTTTGAATGAGGTAGACTTTAATGAGAAGGCAGTTTTGGAAGTGCTGGCTATAATAGCAGCGCTGTTAATATCGCTGTTTCTGGCGTGGCAGGCACAGGAAAAGTCTTTCTAGAGTCAGAAATCTGACAGGCTTGGTGGGGGGTAGCATCTCTCCTATCTGTCTTGCTCCACATGTGGCTATAACTTAAGACTATTATTTACTCTCTGACAGGCAAATAATTTTGACTAAAAATTGACTTGGATGTGGGAGACAAAGACCAGCTTCAGATGTGTAGATATAACCTATTGCACATAATCTTCCATCCTCCTCCAGAGAAAACTTGTGAGGGAGTTTCCTGAAGTATTTCATTCACATGAGAAGCTATTTTTTTAGTGAGGAGAGGGCCTTAAAGGAAAGGAAGGAGTCTAATTACGTAACTTTCATTTACGCCAGCATCCTTTTTTTTTTTCTAAATGATTTTAATTTTCAGGTGGCAAATCAGCATTCCACTTTCAGATAAACTTTAATGCTTCAGAATAATGAAGCTAACAATGTTTCAAATGTAAATATACAAGTTGGATATAGAAAACAAAACTCCTCCAAGAAATATTTTTAGATTTTTTGTTTTTTTAAAGAGGCAAAAAAGATAAATCATTTAGAAGGGACTGAGCGTATGAGTATTGCCGTTTTTGGTTTATCACCAAACACATTGTCAGGAAGGCAATACAGAATGTTATACTTCCCTGCTTTGAGGAGTTCTGTTCTCTGAACAGAATAAAATTGAAGTAATGTACAAGAATTACCTTGGAAAACAACCAAGGAAATAAAAAATAAATTAAGAATTGTGAAGTTATTTTACATGTAAGTATAGTGACATTTCACAAGAAAAGACAGTCACAATTTACATTATCCAGTCTGCTTTCTTGCACACTGGCTAATCTTCATCCTTTCAGGATGCAACCACAAAATGACCAAAACCAAAGGTTCCAGGAGAGGCTGCCAAGCCTGTCCCTGCCCTCAGTCAGGAGCAGGGGAGCTGGTCAGGTTGTGACCCACATAAGCATCCCCTCCATGCACTCACAGGAGAGCTCAGCACCAGCACAGGGCTCATTGTGTGGCCACAGCCCAGACAAACTGTCCCAAGGCTGCCTCTGACCTAACACTTTTAACTCCAAAGGTCACCTTCTTGGGCACAAAGGGGTGACATGAAGAAGTGGAGATGGGCACATAGCAGTCCTACTGCAGAAGAGCAGGGAAGCAGTGGTGGTGGAGCCCCACGCTCAGGCTGGTCTAAAGCAAAAATGTTTCTTCTGGGAGAAGCTGTCTAACTTTAAACAGCTCTTCCTCTCATATTTCAGGGTGGGGAAATACTTCCCCAGCAGACCTGGACCACTCAACCCTCTTTAAAATGAAGGTATTTAAACACATATTTTATCCTCCCCAGGACACTGCTCAAACCACAGTGTCATGGGAAAGCTGAGGATGTGGTGGAGAGCAAGGCAAGGTAGCAGGGGAAATGCTTTCCCTCACACCAAGATTGATCCACTCTCTCCTGCAGGGTTTATGGAGCCAGGAGGTTGGCTTGAACCATTCTCAGTGCACCTTGCATCAATGGTCAGCATCAATAGGTACCAAGTCTGAAAGATGAAGTTTTTCAGCCAGTTCTACATGGACAGATACAGCTACTGTGGATATGGCTCCAGGACTGGGACTTCACAGTAAAGCTTCTACCAAAAGGAAATGAGAAAAAAGTTATTTTAGGGTGTAAATTTTTCTTTAGAGCAATGTGAGGCATTTTTTCCTACCTGAAACTCGTACTTAAACCAATATAAGAGCAAGCAAATAGAAATAACTTCATTTTCTGAGTGAAGATTGGTTAAATGGGTTGGAGGTCCTCATCATTCTTTTAAATCTGGGCAGCCTGAACTTAACATCTTAGAAGATGACTCCAGAGGGACTCCACTGTCTTCAGAGGGAGCCAGTCTGACTAGCCGAGAGCTTTCAGATAGCTAGCATAAGCAGAAATGTATCCCCTGCTTAAACTCAGATTTAGCCTGGTAGGCTAAAGATTTCAAAACTGCCAGAAGAAGTTTACTTTCAACACTCAGGCTGTTTTTAAATCTTCCCCCCTCACACACACATTTTGGCCGCTATTTATCACTTTAAATTGTTCCCTATCAAATATGAAAAGTGTTAATAGTAGCTAGGATGAAGTGCAGGCGCTAAGGAAGACAGTGACAAAACTCCCCTGGCTTCAATGGAGACAGGATTTAACATTCACCATCTTTTTTTACTATGTGTATATACTTCGAACTGTATCTCTTTTTGACATTTTATTTTGGCAGAGTTTAATGCTAAATAATAGTATATATTTAAGTCAAGTTGCTAGCTTGGTAAAAGGAAGTTAAATACTCACTTTTAAGCGTAATTAGTCTGTTAAAGAAAAAGGCTGTATTAAGGTGTTACAATCAGGTAACAGTAGAGCCATCCAGAGGGAAATGACAAGATGAGCAGGATTCTTCGTAAGGCACAGTGTCTGAGCATTTTTAAACAAATAGTCAAGTTTGTTACTGCCTTTTTCTTCTGTGGTTTTCCACAAGCACAGAATTATTTTTTACACATGGTACACCCTTTGAAGTAATTCACACATTGCATCAACGCATTCAGGCTGTGTCTTGCTCACAAGCTATGAATTTACTACGTTGATTTAAAAACCTTATACTCAACCCAAATAACCAGTTCCCTCCCTGTATTTCTTGCAGTACATTTTCTGAATGGATATCAGAACTGCCTATGCTACAAAGCCAGAAACAAATCTGTCAGTGTTCAGTTGTATTTGTACTGGTGGATGACTTCAGTGAGAACTTCCACAAATAAAGACACAGTGGAAAGACACTTAGATCATTAGCTTGCAAAACACCAGTCTTCTCGTATTTAATACCAGTGACTTCAAAGTGTGCCACATGAAAAACTAAAAATATGAATTTTTACAATCGTAGATTGTATGGATTAGCAATAGTTATTTCAGAAGGATGATGTAGCACAGAGCCTGGTAATTCCTTTTCTGCATTGAGTTACAATTACAGTAACTAGTGGTGCTACATTTTAAAGGAATTTGTAGTAAAAGTCTGTAGGATTTTCTAACAGTGGTTATTGACTCTCAAAACCAAGTGATTAAAAATGAGCTGGTGGAGCCTCAAAAGCACCAAACTGTGAAGGTTTAAAGGATGCAGATATTTACTTCAATGTCTGCATTAATCTAAGTATTTTGACACATAATGAAAAAGCATTAGCATGAGGAACACATTATACAAAATCACGATAATCACAGATTCTGTAGCATCTTGATGACCTGACAAAATCTAGCCAGTGTAAACTTTGTTAAGCTAGTAGAAGTGATGATGTAATTTGCCGTGTAAACAGCTTGAGATTTGGATGGAAAAACATCAGCCTTGGTTCTTGAGGGGTTTTTTTAAACAAGCCGCCAGAAAAATGCGTACACAGAAAAGTCACATATCTGAGCTTTTTTGGTCAGATTCATCTCACCTAACTTCAGACATCTGTAGTGTCTGCATTTAAGCTATTTTTTGCTTTACATGAGCGGTCCTTTCCAGTGGGGGGGAACCAGCCATTTTTAAGTGTAAAAATAGTCTCAACTGAAAGTAGTCACTGAAAATTAACCAGAAAAAAAAAAATCTTAGAGAATGTGGCCCTCCTGATTCCCTGAAAAGATGCTCTGGAAATGATGTCTCACTGAAAGAGGAGACACCTGCAAAAGCTGAGGAGGCCTTTGGGAGGAGGAAGGGGTGTCCTCGGGCAGGTGTCCGCGGAGGAGAAGCGGAGCTGTCCAGCAGCGCCGGCGCAGCACACCGAGCCGTCCTCAGGGTGCGGCTGCTGCTCTCTACAGCGGAGAGAGGACATGCACATGGGGAGAAGGTCCTACCTTCCTCTTCCACCAGCGAGCGAGCACTGCGCTGGCACGCTTTACAGCTGCAGCTAGTATCGCTTTTGAAGCCTCCTTGTTTGCAGGGGCTGAGAAAGCACCGAATGTGTCTGACATCATCCACAAATGTTAAACACAAGTGGAGCTGGGTCGACGGAAGTTCTCCTTTGAAACATGCTTTTGAAACACTGCAGTCTTCAAAGCTGGCTTACATACCCTGCGCTGTGATACACAGTCTTTTGTTTTGCATAAGTGTTTGTTTTAATGAGGTAGTGCAATGCAGCTCATCAAAATCAAAAACATATGATGCACCCTAGGCAAGAGAAAGGCAATAACTATACAGATTTTTGAAGAGGGCTAGTCATACCACAGGCTACCATTATAACAGAAAAAACAACAAGAATTTTAATATAGCTGTCTGGCCAAATATATTAATTTAAATTGAATGGCTTTTTCTGATATTATAGCTGTGAGGCACAATGTTCTACTGGCAAGCATCTTCAAAACCTTTTTTAGAAGATTTGCTTCAAATTATTTCTGTGCACCAGATCTTGATGGTATGTACATTTGGGAGTCTAACCAAAGGAAAAAAGCTTTTGATTAAATCAATGACCTTTCCTGGAGGTTGAATGAAATGGAGATTGTAATACAAAAAGCTACCTCCTCTAAACAGCGTTTTATTCAAAATGTTTATTCTAAGCTCTCCTCCATTAAGTTTGCCCTAACTTTTTCACAAATGTTCATATCCTTGTGCCAGCACAGAAATATACTTTCCTATTAGCAAATCCTTTTAAATAAATTTTAGTAATTTCCATGATTACTTCCCCAAATGGCTTGCTAACCACCAATTTCCATTCTTTGCCAGAAGAGACTGCTGGGTGCTGTTTACTCTTGGAAACTTGGTCTTTATTGTGCTTGTGCTTTGTTCTACTTCTTCAAAATCTGTAATACTTGTTTCCTCTCAGCTAATTGCATCCCTTCCCACTTGGCAAATTGGGGACCTTTTCCCGTTGATGTGGGGGAGAACGAGTGTGATAATTTCTTAAAAATTTTCCGTATTGATTTCACTTTATAAAAAGTAGTGTCATCTTATCCTGACAAATATCTTTGCACTTCGTTATTACTCTGTGAAGCAGAGCTCTGGGTACCCACTAAAGCTGAGAACAACATGTAACATCTTCCCCAGCAGTTGATGTTAATGAAAGTTGAGTTCCACAAGGAAACCAACAGCTTGTGTGATATTAGGCTGCCTATTATTAGATTAGGCTTACTACAAAGCCATTAGAAACTTCACCAAGAGGCACAGGCTCAATAACTGCCTTGCAGACATGGTAGAAAAAGATCGCTTTCCTGCTCACCCGTGCGGCCTCATTTTCACTTGGGTGCAGGGCAACCTACAGACAGCCTTGACACAGCTTGAGGTGGTCTCTTATGATTTCTTCTCATGCTGTCTGGGGTGGATGCTGATTCTCTGCAACCTAAATTATCTTCTACAGCAAAAAATGTTCAGTGACCCCAGTGATCCCTTTTAGGAAGGCTTTTTTTTTGGCCTGTGCGTGTCTGGTGCCCTATAGATTACCTGATCAGGATTTGACAGTCTGGCTCTATGTGGATAATGCAGAAATTGTTCTAGAAAAGAAAACAAGTCTTTCCTGTGTACTTTTTAGAAATACAGTCTACTGGTTTTCGTTCTCACACCACAGCTGTTTTTCCCAACCTGCTTTCCATGATTTTGGAGCCATAAGAGTGCTTTAAAGCAATTCTGATAAAATCGGTTAAGGAGACTACCTTCTAACAACATTTCTGCCATCCCTTTTGCATCTCATGTTATACTGTGCTGCACTTCTACAGAGTGGGTGGGCAGTTTGAGCCCCTTACAGGAGACAGCAAGATTCTTCAGGGTGTAAGGTGACAGCAATTCGCTTTCTCTTACAAGACAAGAACTACTTCTGTATCCACAGAGGGTATGGAAGTTGCTAATGGAAATATTTAACTAGCATTATTTCCATGCTAATAGCTCTGCTGCTCTGAAACACCAAGTAGTGGCCAATCCTTCTGCTAAGTATGCCCTTCTCCCAGTTGTGGCCTGTGGTACCTTTTCTGAAATCCCCATGCAATCATCCTCTGCAGTTACTGTAAGTGCACCACTGGGACAGAACCAAACATCCTCCTCCAGTGAGCTGCAGAGAAACAGTTTTCGCCAGAGAGTTTAGTGGTTCTGTCTTCATTTCTAGGTTGCATCAGTTGTTTTCCCAGGAAGGTCTGAATGGAAACCTTGCTTGTAGAAGAGCACCGCTCCTGACAGCAGCACGCAACCCCAAGACATGAAGGAAGAATATTCATAGCACTGCCAGGCTGAGCACATGCTGCTGCCTCAGGCATATGGTTTCACACTGTTCTGGTTTTGTTTACTTCCTTTACCTTGAGATGTCTCCTTGGAAGCAGGTTGCCATCCATATTTGTTTCTCCTGTGCCCAGATGGAAGTTCAAGATCCAACCAGGTTTTGCAACCCATGGGATTGAATGCAGAGTTATGGTCAGTCCCCATAGAGACTTAAATACCAACTCCAACTTAGTGGACTGAAAAGTCTGAATCTAGAACTCAACAGCAATGTTCAGGACTGGTTCTGTTAGCTGCTCTCACACATGGGCGCAGGGCCCCCATCAGTTACATACAATCACACTTCGCTCAAAGTATTTCAAATCAGAACTTTTCTTCCCAAGCAGTAGTGCTGTGCTTTAGCATGATCAGCATTGCTTCTTTATCACAACCAGATAAGCAGTGATTTCCTAAAATAAATTTATTTCTTCATAATAGCAAAATAAGCTACTGCACATACAAAGATTATTTTTTTTGCATCCAGGCAATTTTTGATGAGTTTTTCCACTTACCTGAATGCTCCTCTAAGTTTCTGACTCAGATCTGATACAATTGGAGACTGGCAAAGCTGTTTTCCTTCTGACTTACCTGCAGTTGATTACCTGATTTTCTGTTCTAAGTGCTGAAGGATGTCCAAACCTGTGTCAGATGGGAGTATTTTCCAGAAAAATGTTCTCATTTGTAAGCCTAGCTTTTCTGAAGCAGAGATGCTTTGTTCTTTTTTCAAGGCCCCCAGCTCTATCTATCCCATGGCCAGACCTGGAGAAATGCTGGTGCCTGAGGACAGAGAGCAATTTTAGAGATGCTAGTCTCAGCACAGCTTGGGACCCAACCCATAATGTGATGGCCCTTTTATGTCTACTCAGAGGTAAAAGGGGTGACCAGCAACAGCTGATTGATGGGTGCGATCAGATATCTCCCATGAATCACTTTGTGGTAGCAAGGTGTGTCTCTTCTTTTAATGCTGTATACAGGGATGATGTTTGTGACTTTGGGTAGGAGACCGCTTTCGTTCTGGTCCCATTCACTTAGATTTTTGTCCTACTTTTCTAGAAACTTTCTTAATTGACAAGGGTCTTATGAGGAGCGGCTGAAGGAACTGGGCTTGTTTAGTCTGGAGAAGAGGAGGCTCAGGGCAGACCTTATTGCCCTCTACAGCTACCTGAAAGGAAGTTGTGGCGAGCTGGGGGTTGGCCTCTTCTCACGGATAACTAGTGACAGGACAAGGGGGAACAACTGCAAGTTGTGCCAGGGGAGGTTCAGGTTGGAGATGAGGAGAAATTTCTTCTCTGAAAGGGTGGTCGGGCATTGGAACGGGTTGCCCAGGATGGTGGTGGAGTCACCGTCCCTGGAGGTGTTTAAAGAAAGGTTGGATGTGGTACTCAGGGACATGGTTTAGTGGGTAATAGGTGGTGGGGAGACGGTTGGACTGGATGATCCTTGAGGTCTCTTCCAACCTTAATGATTCTATTAGATCCAAATTTGAGCTTTTTTTTCTTCCGCTAGTTTCTGTATCTACCGGTAACAACCAATATTTCTACCTGCATTTGCCTACTGACCTTGGATTCAGGAAATTGCCTAAGTACATGCTTAACTTTGAAGATAAGCTTAAATATCACCAATTTTAATGGGATTTAAGCTTGTGCTTAAAGTGAAACTTAAAATTAAATGTCTTTCCTGTTTAAGGATGTTCTCCTGAGTCAGACCCTGCATGCATTGCCTTAGAATAGATCCTGGCTGTCCCTCGAGTATGTTAGACATGCCGGATGCTTTCAGAAGTGGTTAATCTGATGAAAGAATTCATCTCAGAGTCATAAAGAAACCACAGGTTTCCTTCACTTTCAGCCGCCTCAAGTCTGCTGCTTTGATATTGTTGGTCTGCTCCTTGTGCTGCAGGAGCATTTGTGTGGAAAGTTTCATCCTCTTATGGTCATGTAGGTGAGGGATCTACCCAGCTGCTCACACATGAGAAACTGGTGTGACTTTCATTTCTTAATTCCGTGCAGATATCCTTCGTTGTGAATACAGATTGGGCTTGTATACTAGCATTTCGAAAGTGGAAGTTGTCAGATGAAGGCAAAAACCTCCAAGACTCAAGAAATAGGCTCAAGATGATAAAACACAAATCCTGCAAAATAGAGAGAGGGCAAGAAGTGCAAGGGGCACGTACATTCCCATAACTCTTCTTCCTTGGACAGGCAACACACTGAAAACTTGGAAAAGGGAAGAAGTACAGTGTCAACAGGCAGCACACTACCATATACACGTAATATGGGAGATACGCACAATTATTTCTGTTTGTGGCGTGTTGTTGTAAATGGGACATGGCTCTCGGAGAATATAGAAACATTTTGTTTTAGAGATGTTGTACAATGTTCTCACATTTCCTGATTTTCCTCACTTTTTTAAAATAATCCACAGCAGGTCATGGAATTAAATTTAAATTTGCAAATATTTCTGATCGTTCAGAATTGTATTTTATAAAGGATGTATGATTCACCTCTCCTCAAAGTGTGGGAACAATATCGCCATTATGATATGTTTGCAGTTCTCCTCAAAAACAGTTCTCCTGGTGAAGTGCTGCTCCCTCTGCTTTACTTAGCCTAATTTATCCAGCACAGAAGAATGTTTGTCACCCTACTGTATCCTTTGCGTTTCCTTAGTACATGCTAAATAATGGGGGAAGGGAGTTCTTTCCATGTCGTGGCCAGGGAACCACCATGTAATGAATGAGAATGAAGCCCAAAATAGCTTGGTGATTAGAGCATGAATTTATGTATACAATTTCCATAAGGTACTTTAATGCATGAGATTTATTTTAATCTGTAGGTGTGCCAGCTTGAAAACGGCAGGTTAACTTAAAAAAATACAGGAAAAAACCCCTACAATAAGAAAATTAGCCTTAGGGAGAAAATCCTTTAAATGAAACTTTACCCATAGCAGCTGAATATTTTGTTAAGAGCTGAACACACTAAAATCCTCATCGTAATTGAAGAGTCAACTGTTTTGACTCCTTTTGTACAGTCTTTAAAATTAATAACATAAATTACCATGTATGAATCTGGCTATTCATAGCGCACAAAGTTCTGTTGTTTGGTATAAGAAGCTTGGAAAAACAATCTACTTGTTTTCCAACCTTAGTTGAACTAACATGTATCGTTTTATTTGTTATCCACTTCAATTTTGTGTCAAAGGACAATTTCTAGAATGACAGCTTAGTAACATCAGACTTGCTGTAACTTTTGCGTTTTTTATTTTTCTATTAGAAGCTCCAGCCAGAAAAATATCCCCCTTCTTGACAGTTGATTAGAACCATTTACTGTAATTTTTGACACTGCAATTATATGGTTCTGTGTCAAATAATATATTCCAAATTCTTTCCTCATGGAGAGAGCTGTGTGGCTGGCAATATCTCGATGGACTTGTTTGGATCATACTTGCAATACTGGCAGAGACACAGTTTTGATTCTGCATATGCTTGGCTTGAACAAAGCCTACACAAACATAACTTCAGGAGAAATGCGTTCTTTCATAACATTATTCTTATGTGTTGTTTCTACTCCAACGGCAAACAGAGCTTCCCCAAACCCCAGATATGGGGCTGCCCTTGTGCAGGACCCAGGAGGAGTTTATGATTGAAGGTCCTGATCCAGGAAAGCATCTGACGAAGTGTTACGTCTGAGTTCAGTTGCTTGTAATTCCTTCTGTCCCACTTTGCACAGGACACTTATAGAGGAAGCGAGAGGCTGAGGTGGGGAGTGGTGAAGCTGCTGTCTTGGCAGGTGGCAAGTCCCGCTGGTGAGGAATGGAGTGTAACTGGGTGCTGTGCCTTGGCACACATCAGGTTACCATGGGGAAAGGAGCAGGGGGCTTTCCCTCCTTGAAGAAGTTAAGAATTGTACTCTTTCTTTCCGTTGCTTTCATGACAAGTGCCCTGAAAACAGTGTTGAAATCACTTAAAATACTTGTTCAAGGGAACGTCCAATGTTTTCAAAGCCTGCTGTTATTTTCGTTCAGGCCAAAACTACTCAGCACGTTCGTCCTGAACTACCAAATGGCTTCAGCTGTCCCCAAAACCACATTCTTTGGCAAATAACTACATTGCCCATAAATAAATACAATTTCACTGAACTGTGATGGAAATGTTGCACATGGTAAGAGATCTTTGCAAGACTGGTACTGCAGCTTGGCCTTGGAGGGGAACAAGCGCTGTATCTGAGTGCTAGGGTGTTAAACCACCTGGTCACCTTAAATACCTGTGGCTAGCCAACGGAGTAGGTTTGTATGGTGAGTGACTCCCTGTGAAGTACTGGCACTAATAGTTGTGTCAGCAGCTCAGGGTAGGAAGGTCAGTCCGTCTATACAGGACTGTTTTTCAGATGGCATTTTTCTATATTTTTGGTAAGCCCATTATAAATGTCTAAAAAAAAAGTCTGTTGCAGACTATTTTCCACATGAGGTAGAAAAGTCCAGGTTTTCTGGAAATGGCCTGTGGTTTTTTCACCTGCTGTTTAGGTCTCCTAAAACTCTGACTGTCCAATTACACTGCTAAATCTCATAGTCGTCTGACCTACACTGGGTGTGCAAACCAGTGATTTCAAGTGTTTGTACCTACGTTATGTGAAGGCATGAACAGAGGCTCAGTTACAGCTAGAATGAAAATTCTCAGAAAAAGTAAAAATTAAAAAAACAAAGCTCTAAGCTTGCAAAACCACATCCATAAATTCGTTTCTTACATTTTATGTAGTCTTCACTGAAGTCAGTGAGAATGTAGTGTTCAATTGTGTGAAGGTAAACCCGCATATGAGTCTTTGCAGGACTGAAGTTCACATCTGTGGTGTTATTTTCAAAACCAAACTGAGATCATTAAAAAGAAATCCAAAATTACAGTTTCTAAGTGATAACAACTCAGGTACCAGTAATGTCCTTTGCTGAACCTAAGAACTGAAAAGCTATGAAATGTTAACACTTAAAGAAAACATAAATCTCAGTTACTTTCAAGTCTAAGGAGAACTTCCTACTTTCCCTTTCCTGTTCCCATTCCCTTCCCCATTCTCTTTTCTTTTCCCTTTCCCTTCCTTTTCTTTTTTTTTTAATGCCAGATCATTAAAATAATGACACTGACATGAATACCATTTCTTCTCCCCTCTCCTCGTAACCAATTTGCCATTTGCAAGCCAAAGTTTTCACCTTGCTTCTCCTGGTTGTTAAAATAGAACTGTGTATGGGATGCTGGTTACAACTTTATGGGTGAATTGAGTCTTCATGAGTGTCACCCCTCCATCAAGGCAGCCATTCAGTGCAGACAGATTTGACTGGAGGGATGATCTGAGACACGTTTGTCCTCAAGTCTCAAGGACTTGCCTGTCTGAAATAGATGCTGTCAGATTTCATAAGGATACAGAGCTCTCTGCCCATTCTATGGAGGGGTTGGGAGCTCAAAGATAATCAGCTTTCCATGAGGTTATGTAGCTCCACAGGGAGGTGAAGGAGACAAGTTGTGTGCCCACCAAGGGAAAGGCGGGAGGAGCATTTTGTGCTGCACTGGGTGCATTTTGCATTACTTTTGGCCACAGCTGCTTGGCACACGGGCACCTGTGCAGCCGCAGACTGGCTGCAGCACCCTGACTCTTGCACAGCACTCGTGGGTGGCGGGAGGGAGCGGAGGAGTCCTTGACAGTGGGGAGGAAGGATGAGGGGGCAAAGATGCAAAAGAAACCAAACTGCCTTAATGCCATGGCTCCTTTTTGAGAAATGCCTTAGCACTTTAAATAGAATTGTTTTAACAAGGAACTACTTCTCTAGACCAGTCACAGTACGTTGTGGGAAACACTGGGCTAAGTTTAGAGTGAGTAGGATGAAGTGATTCCAAGTCAGAACAACCCCAACAGAAGGGATAATTTAAATGTTTATCTTTCAGTTGATACAGTCTTTTGAGAAAATGGAGATGAAGAAGTAGACGCCCCATGGAGTTGAGTACCATGAACTGGAAAAGTTTGGCATCTTCTAGGGCCAGACCCAAAACACAGATCCTTTTAGAATAAGCGCCCCGTTCTATGGGACTAATGCTGCATACAAAACTTCATTTCTGTTTTACTGGATCCCAGCTAATTGCGAATTGTTGTTGGGAAAGTCACAGGCCACCAAGGTAATTCAACACACATGTTTTAGCAAGTTTTTCACACATGTCTGGCAAGTCTTTCATAGTAGGAGAAGGCTTTAGGGATTCGTTCCCGGGCCTTAAATCATGCATTAACTTATATCCCGTTTCCACTTCTGCTCATTTTCTGTTATTGGACAGTACTTTTTGTGTCTTGTAACATGACTTGCTTAGAGCCCTTTGAAACTCAGAATTTCCAATTTGCAGGAAACTGTATTAATATGTATTTATGTTTAATTCTCAATAGGTTGAAATCTTAGTCCCACTGAGGTGGAAGAAGTTTTGCCATCCATGTGGGTGGAAGCAGCACATTGTCTTTATTTTTCGTAAAACACCATGTAACCTACAAAGTGCTTTAGATATGGGTAGAAAGATTGTGATGATGATGACAAATCCCAGCTCCATAAAAACTCAGAGGTAGAATTATTTTGACAATTATCTATATTCAGTGCTTTTTTTTCTGAAGTAGATAAGCATTTTATGCCCACAGTTTTTGTCCATTAAAGTAATTGAGAACTCCTTTGCTGGATTTCTTGCCGGTATATGTAGTCCCCAAGAGAAAATATTTTGGTTTATTGTTGCCAAGTCCTTTGATTTCACTGTAGTACTTTCAAGATAATCATCTAATTTTCTTGTATGTTTTTGGAAATGTCTTTCTCTAAATGTACTGAGCTTTAGAAATGTGATCATATGGAAATCAGATCAGGTAGGACTTTATAAACGTGGCATTTCTTGAGTGTTGGAAATGCTTGGTATTTGTCATCAAGTGTTACAGGTCCAAGGTACACTGTTACACTTCAGAAGAGTTCACAGGCATGTTTCATTCTGGTAGTAAAAAATTATTTTATAAACTACTTGAATAACTCCAAAGGTAAAGAGTTGCCAACAGGCAGTTCCAGGGATCACCCAGTTTCCAAACAAAAGTCCTTTCTCCTACTCAGATGATCCTACGTGACCACCACCCCCACAGATAGGGGGTAAAGCTCCCAGACATGGGATCTAGCGAAGAGAGGAATGAGGGATTTCATTGCTAGAGAAAGCTGTTTGTAGAACATCACCATGCTGTGATTCGAGACCTATCCTCTTTGCTCTCCAGAAAGCCACAAGAAAACTGCAGTCTCTACAGGGATTTTTGGTTATTCTTTCCTCACAACATATTTGCTCTGCTCTTCGAAAAACTGATAAATATTTTGAGTTTAATTGTATAGCTGAGATTCAAGATGGACCAGTGTTAGTTAACAGTAATTTTTTTAATTATTTTTTTCTCACAAGACATGCGGTATTGCTGGGTCTTAGAGACAGCCAGAAATATCAGACAGTTACAGAAATGTGTGAATCTTGTCTTTTTTGGACCACACAGCCTAGCCTCGGGAGTATTCCTACAAGATGTACTATCACATTTTCCAAATGTGTAACTTCTGTTTAATTTTTTAATCTTGTTGCAAAGTAATTGTTCATTATTGTTGTAATGATTTCAGTGTTTAAAAGTCCAGCTCAATGTATTCTTCTGTCCTAGACAGAAAAAAGAAAATGAAAGAAAAGCAAGTTACTAGTGCAGTGGAAGTAGTTTGCTTTTACCACATATGTGTGCAGCATGCATTTAGTGTTTGAAAACAATGGTGGGAATGGCATCTCCTGCAACCTGAATTTCTTCTTCATCATTTTGACAAAAGAAGAGCATTCACAGAGGAGTCTAATTAGCACATTGCTCCATCAGCCCCCACCCCATTGCTCTTCTAACTGTGCCCTGTCACCCACAGCCAAGGGTGGCACCAGGTGAGGGGGCCCTACAGCGGACAGGGCAATTATTTCAGTTTTAACATAAGATATTGTCAGATACCCGGCACGGATTGAGACAAACTAAGTAGACCAAAGTTGGTTTTATTCATCTGTTTTTTCTTTTAGATTTCCTCTCTTTCCTCATACTGGGGAAAAAGATCAATGGGAAATCTTTTTTTTTTCTTTTTTTTTTTTTGCTGTTGTTCACATCTTGAACTAGATCTGAGTTCATAATAGATGCATAGAAGTCCTGAGAGTCTCTATTTGTGTCTGTCTGTCTGCTGGGTTGGGGATATTCCTGGATGTGTGCATGTACCTCAAGGTGGTCAAAGGGTGGCAGATTTCGGTTATTAAGAATGATCTGGATTAGCCCTGGTCTTTCTGGGTCACTGAGTTTCAAACACAGATATTTCACATCTGTTTCTTGTTCACAGCCACTAACAAAGTACAATACCGAAAGAGTCCCAATTTTAGATGTGTGTCTGGTCCTTTAAGGAATTCAGCTAGTTACTCAGAGAGAGGGGGGAAAAAAGCACAGCTATACCTCCTATTCAGATTTGCAGATTAGGCAAAAGCCCAGAGGTGAAAGGTCAAATAAAACAGTTGAAAGCGTTTTCTATAGACTTCCTGGTCGTGCAGAGGAAAAAAGAGCATGCAGTCCTCCAAAAGCATGCTATAAAAGCCAGAAGAGTGTGAGAGACACTTTAATAGGTTCCATTCTTGATGAAAATCTTGAAACAGCCTCACTAATACAGTGTAGAAATCCAATAAGCCAGACATATTTCCTGTGTGCAATGCCCATCAATCTAGGGATGGTAGGACCTTGAAGGACAGTGTTCTGTAGTAACCGGTTCAAACTATTGTGCAGTTCAGTGAAAATTATCTAAAACATTTGGAAGAAAGTGATGAAAAATGTTGGCCTTTGCCCTCACAGTTACTTCTTTCTTCCTTGCAGGGAAGTTGCTTTTCAAAGTGTTTTGGTTTAGGATTTGTTGTTGTGGTTTTTTTCTGTCCTGTGGCATCATTGTCACTTAACCACCTTTAAATTAGCATCAAACCTAAACCAAATAGCTTTCATATCAGTGGCAACTTTCAGCCAAAGTTTTCAAGTTTTCAGTGCACTTTAATTGTTAATCCGTACAGCACTCCTTTGGCATTTGGTGGTACGGCATTTTGGAGACGGGAAAATTAAGGAAGAATGAAAGCGAAGCTGAGGTTAGATTCATCTCATGTAAGCAGAGTTATCCAAAAGCTGGGTGTCTCAGGTACCCATACAGGTTCCCTTTGTAGGTTGTGGACAGAGAGAGAGAAGGACTTTAAAGGTGTGATTCATCTCACCTCTTTTGAGCAGCTGTTGTAGGTGAGACTCAATGCCATGATGAAGATACTTGCATGGGGGACTGCAGAAGAAGACTTGGGGAACTAACTTGGCCTTGACATCTACATTTAGAATTGTTGAAACCTGATGAAGTGAATCCCACTTCAACAGATAGGGATTCAACTCACCGTCCGCAAATGAGTGTGTCGGCACTTCCCTGTGACAAAGTACATTGGGTTGACTATTGGAAATAACTCCAGTGTCAATATAATAGTGATGGTGTCACTGTGATTCCTGTAAAGAAAGCTCCCATTTCATTTCCCATTTCTGGGATGTTTTCTTTTATTATTATTTTTTCACATAGAGAATACGGGTGGTCTCCAAAGGTGATCAGAACAGAAAAAGTGGTCAAACAGAGGTGTAGTCACCAAAAATATTTTGGCTGATACAGGCTTAAACAGCATGAATCAGAGTCTCAGAGCTGACAAGTGAAGTACTTTGAATTTCACTGTGAAAGCTTCCAACGTTTCATTTCGGTAAAACCTTGCCCACTGGAAGACAATCCATTCCTGATTCCTGTTGTTCCATGAAGTAAAGTTTAAAAAAAAATAAAATTGCGTTACCCCCAGGTCAGTCTCTCTCCCAACTTTTCAGCTCTGCCCGCGAGTGAGGTGAGTTCGTTGCTGTGGCAGGAGGGAAGGTGGGGACGGGGCAAGGCGTGAAGGGACTGTTCATCTGAACGGGCTGGAGCAGCTGAAGGTAGCGCGTGGGGCGACTGGAAGGAAGCGAAGGCGCGAGAGTGGGAATACATTAAGACGTAACCAGCCCTGAGCGCGAAACCGGTGATGGGTGCCACTGCAATGGGGAGAAATTTCTTTTATCTGCATCTGTTAAAATGCTCTTTTTTTAATTATTATTTTTTTTTTAAATCAAGAGAAGTGATTTCAGACCTTGGGAAGAGCGGTTTCATCGCGCTGTGCTGTACGAAGCCCTGCAGCCCTGCGAGCCAGCGGCTCCTTTAGAGGGGCAGGGAGCACCCCCTNCAGCCGGGGCGGCCCCGGGGGGCTGAGGACTTGTTCCTCCTGGCGGTGCGAGACCTGGTAGTAAGGGCAAGGAGAAGCGTGAAAGCTGGGAAACAGTGCTGGAGGGAAAGCTGCTTTGCCCCAGTGGCCAGGGAGTGGTAATTAGTATTAATTATATGGTTTAACATGGGGCTGCTTGCTTTGATGTAGTAACTGGCGTGTGGCAAAAGCAAGTGACCCACCTAGAGTAGCACCTTCCTCCCAGAGTTAACCTCCACGTTTCCAGCCATGGGTCACCTGCCACAAGCCCAGCCCAGGACTGGACCCCATTTTTCCCAGGATGGAGCTTCTCCTGCATCCTCAGTCCTGGTGCAGCACCAAACCCACTCAGGCGTGGGAGGAAGAGGTCCCCTGGGCATCCCTGAAGGCCCAGCAGTCCCAGGGACAGGGGGCAGGCGTCCATCATCCCAGAGAGCAGCGCCTGAGCTGCTGGCCCCACAGCCCCCTGGGGCAGGTTGTGAAACTCCCTTCTCCTGGGCACCCCTGCGTGTTCCCCTGCTAAAAGCCTGTTGGTGAGAGCTTGCTTTGTGGCGAGGGGAGGGTTTCCCCTTCTGTGAGCAGATTTACTGAGTTTTTCTTCAGAGCCAGCTGAAAGCTGTGAATTAAAGGGAGGAACTCCAGCTGAGGGGCTTGCTGAAAGCTTGGGTAGAATGTATTTGGCCCCCAGACACCCAACTGAGTATGGACAAACTGATGTTTGGAGCTACATTTAAGCAAAATGCTATATCTTTTTGAGAGGATAAAGATCTTTACAGGCGTGTCTTCATGTGCAACGAAGTAGCGTTAATTTGCCTGGATTTATTAAAATCTGCTTCCAAAACCTGCAGTGCAGTGTGTTTTATTGTACTCAAGTGTTTTTTTTTTTTATTTGCAGCCTGGTTCTACCTAAAGGAGATCCCACTTTTTATCCGTAATGTTGGTAAGAGGAACAGAGCTCGTTTTTTCTTTTCTCTGTTCTCTTAATATCCACATCTGCACACAGCGTATGTACGCGTACTCGCTGTAACACAGAAGGTGAACGTCTCCAGTTTGCCCAATCGTTTACTCCGAGTTATTTATAAGGTAAAGAAATCTGTGCAGTTAAAGGGATGAAGGGCACATTATTAGCAGTGCTACCAACATTTTGAAAGTGAAAAGGCGAGAAGCTATCCAGGCAGGCTGCTAAACAGGCGTTGTGTAAGTAAAAGACATCGTGGCGTGAGTGAGGGCAGCGGAGCCTGCCCCTTTCGGTCAGCCCAAGCTGAGAGCTACGTTCTCAGTTGACCTCCCAGACAGCGAGATGGGTTGCAGATCTGTTTATCTAGGGCAATTTGCAATGTGTTTCCTACATCCTAACACTGTAGCGGATCTGATAAGAAAAAATCTGCGGGCAGGACTAGTTTTTAGAGTTAGCAGTGGCGTTTCAGATAGCATACTAAGGGGTCTCTTTGGAAATGTTTTATGTGTGTTTAGGTGAGTACATGAGTATTGAGTGTATTTCTTGTACGTTAAAAAGGATGCGACAAGCAAAACAACTTGTTTATTTGGAAATTCATCTTCTTTGTTCGGGACCTAGTCTAATCACTTCTTTAGCATGGTCAGACCAAGTCTTTAGGTCTGTACAGGGCCTTGTTGGCTTAAGCAGGTGTAGATCAGCATAGATTGGATCCTTCATCTCCAGTTTAGAAAGCTCTTCTCTAAAGAGGGAGTTCTTTAGTCCTAAAAGTAGAAGGCACTTAAACCAGTGTTTAAGCCTGTCTGTATTCAGGAAGGAGAAATTAAGGAGGGAAAGGAGTGTTAGGTGACTCTTGTGGACTTTTAATACTTTCATATGTTTCCATTCTGCTTGTTGACCAAGCTGCATTTTTTCAAACTCACACAGCATTATTTCAGACAATAGTCCATAGTTGCCTAACATAACAGAAACATATTTTCTTTCTATTTAACTTTAACAAAATGCAAAAAAGAGAAAAATAGTAGAAGTGTTTGTACTATTTTTCTTTTGCAACTGGATGATGGTGATTTGATAACTCAATATTTTCCTTTCCTTACAATACCAAGGCTCTGTCTTGCAATTGGATCAACATAGGCATAAGCACTCAGAAATCTGCCTGTGGGTATTAGCTTGAAAGCCAAATAAACTTCATTGAATTCTTTGGCACAGAATGTGTGCCAGTTTAAAATGGCAAAATCCTCACTGGGCTGTGGGCTCTATATAATAATGACAGAGCTCAGCAGAGTCTGATATTGCCTGTCTTATGCTTCCAAAGCCCTGTATAAATCAAGAGGAGGTTTGCTTATATGGAGGTAGGCTGCAGAAGAGTCATAACTAAAACCTGCATGTGAATGAATTTGTTAGATCCTAGCCACTGGAGACTGGAACTGATACTTCAAGCCTCTTAATATATTTGAGAAAAAAAAAAAAACAAAAATATCATGGGTTTAACTAGAGTGGAAGTCACCCAACTGAAACATTATACAACGCTTTGAAATTTCAAGAAAAAGGTTCTAATCTCTTGGCTGTCTTGCTCATTGTTTGGAGATGAAAAGAGAGGAAATCAACATCCCCATGAAATACAATTACTGTAAATTGCTTTCTTTTCATACGGTTCATAATGAAAATAGGAAAGTTACCAGAAGTTACCTACTCTGCAGAAGCACAGTAATTCGGTGATGTAGACTGCAAGAAGATGTTCAGCAGTGCAACACCAGATTTCTATATGAATCAACTAATGAATAATATAAACTATTGCACAGCAATGCTGATTCTGGATTGCTCTGAAGTGACCAGAAGTCATCTTTATAGTTGAAGAAGCTAGACCTCCTTAAAGTAAACTATAAGCTCAAGCTAAACTGGTGCATGGAGTTGCTCTTGAGGCACCTCAGGACCTAGAGTGGGGATCCCAGTCTCTCTGTCAGGATCTGGAGTCTTCTAGAGGCTTGCTCAACCCCTTGAACTGGCTGAGGGGGCCCTGAGGGTTGTGAAGCAGCTGGAGATGAGTTGGGGTACAGGCTCAACTGGGTGGCACACCAACAAGCTTGATATAGGGACTCCCTGGGGGCAGCTCTGCCACATTCCAGTTGGACCGGTCTTGTGTCACTCTGTTGTGTCCAGGGATTTCCAGCTCTGTGATCCTGGTGGGACACATGGAAACGAGGATTTTCCAGTACCTAGTGGGTGGAAGAGCCATTCCTGTGAACAGGGACAGGTGGATGAGCTATTCTTCTGCCCTGTCTTGGGTGAGATGGAGCAGTACCTGCAGGACAGATGCCCAAGGGCCAAGCAGACAGTACTTCATGTCCTCTAGGTGTGTCTCTGGAAAAGGGCATGGCCACATTTCACCTTCTTGGGGTCAGGATAGGAGAGGAAGAGTGAACAGGGACTTACCGCTGTCATTGTGTACCATTTGGAAAAAAAGCATACCGAATGCCATCAGTCATCACCAGTTACAGAAAAACACTCCAATTTCCTTTTCTTTTCCTAAGGAGCAGCAGAGGAAGGCTTTGGGACAGGGTAAGGTCATCTGCCTCCACTAAATAATGCAATGGCAAGTCATCACTATTTCTCGTTCTTTTGTATCATACTAGAGTCCCTGGTCAGAGGGCAGGACCCTGTTACAGTGGGATTATCTACCCAGTGCTGCAGTGCTTTCAAGGAACGTGTCCGTGTTTTGATGTTATAGGAAGCATCGATAAATCATAAACTGGTTATGGTAGGACCAGCTTTAAAAAATCATGAGGTTATTGAAAAATGAATACATTGACTTTTTTTAATTTTTCCTTCCATTTTTGAGAGTCGTATTTTTCAAGCTTTGCTCTTCCAACTGAAAGCTCAGAATCAGTTGATACTGGGAACTGTGTCTTTTGCAAAAACACAAGGTTGTGAGAATCATAGGAGCAAACGCGTTGTGCCAGCACAGGAACCTGAGTGGTTCTTTACATGTGGACTTTTACACTAGCTGGTACTGTGGAAATACTTTGCCTCTCTTATTTTTCAGTTCAGCATTCCTAAGCAAGGGCCTGGGACGGGGACAGTGTTTTGTTTGCACAGCCGGTAGTTTTGGGGTGCCCTGTGACTGCCAAGTGCTACAAAAGGACAAATAAAAACATAACACTGAATAAAAAATGACTGTCACACTCGGATCGGGAAAGGAATCGCCAGTGAGACCGCCTCATTTTCATGCATGGATAGAGCTGCGAAGAAGAGGAAGAGAGTGGAAAACTTAAGGCTGTTTATGGCATTCAGGCACTTGCTTTTGAAATGTCTTTTTGTGACTTCCTTTCCTCAGTAACAAAGAGGCATCAAAAAATAAAAATTGTCTCCAATCTGTTTGCTTCTCTAAGAAATACAAAAAATGTGCTAGCTCAGTTAGGCTAGAAAGTGTCAATAGCTCGAGAACCCAGGAATGAGGTTAATGGACAAATATAGATGTGGTGTAAGCGGGGCTAGACTTCATTAACATATTTGGAGTTACACCCGCTCACACCACGTCTGGCTTTGGCCCTGAATCAGCAATTCCCCAGTGAACAGACTGCGCGAAACTACTGCCGAATTTGGCCCATTTCGTCTGACATCTGCATCCTGCCTCAAAGTGGCGTGTCACACTTACTGCACATCAGATCACACCTGCCCAGGCAGTCACAGGCAATTGACTTTTTTGTAAAAAAAATAAATAAAAAAAATAAAAAAACCTGAAAAATTTAGTCACATATCATCAAGAAAAACAACATTGTTTTAGGACTCTTATCTCTTCACTCCCAAATATCCTGTTTCTTCGAGCTGCAGTGGCCAGGACCAATAGAAACCTCTTCCTGCCATTGGCTGACTTCATTTCCCAGAGTTAGCACAATCTCATCCGCTCTAAACAACCTCATCAAAACTTCTTTCTGGTCAGAGCGAAGCAATAATTATTATTAGCAATTATTAGCGATCAATAATCTTGATCACATTATGGCAAGCACTATTAAGGTAAGAAAGGGGTACCTTTTTTGTTGGAATTTTTTTCAGTGGTGTGTGTTCTTTGGTTTCCTTTATCAACCTAGATAAGTTAGAATTGGGCAACACCCCCACTGCCACAATAGAGGACAACAAGATTTCCTTTGTACTGCCTAGTAAATTTCCTTTTTCCTACTCCAACCATCCGCAAGGCTTAAAAACTTCAAACTCGGAAAAAAAATTGGGTTTTTTAAATTCACTGTTCAGTGCTGTGGATTGCATATGCGAAGCCCTTTTATGAGAGCTTCTGAAATTTCTTGTAGGTATCATTCTGACAACTTGGATGTGTTTGCGGACTGCCATAAGGGGAGAGGGTGCGCACTGGACGGAAAAAACGGGTTCCTGAGAGCACTAACCTTTTGGATACTTTTAAATGTTTCTCGTTGATGGGGACACAAATATTAGCAAGCGGGAATGAGAGGCACCAGCTCTTGTTTCTTTCTCATGCAGATGTTAATTATGTGCTTTTCTAGAAACTCTATCCTGATACTGGGGACCTTTCTGAATGTTATTTTAATGGTGGTGGCAAGATCTCATGGGTGTGTTCTTTTTGGTTTAATTTTTTGGACAATAAAATTCTCTTATTGGCTTGTAAATTCATCTCAGTGCATGGTGATTTTTTGTTGTTTTAGGAACGGCTTTGCTGAGTTTTTCAGGTTGTGTTTCTTAGAAAGTTGAATATATCTGTGTGTCTTGTCTATCTAGTTTTTGCTTCTCTGTATGTTGCAACAGATAGCAGTTACAGATATAGCAATAGCTGTGATTAATTGCAGAAGTATAACCGTAGCTAAATGCTTTGTGATAGTGAAACTAATTTTACGTAAAGCGCAAACCAGCATGTACAGCGAGGACTCTGCGGCGTTGTATTATCAGGTTTGGGATCAAGGTATTTCTTTTCTTCGTGGTATTGTGCGTTTCTGTACTCTTCTAATTGTGCTGGAGATGTAGTAAGAGCTACGGAATAGCAGTGGTGCCTGGCCATTAGCTAAGTGGAGCTGCAGCTGGATTTCTCAGTAGCTTCTGCTTAGATGGTTACATTTTAAAGATATTTTGATGGTTTTTGTTATAGTTTTTGAAATCTGAAAGTCTTGCCTGAAGACGGTGTGATTAAAAAGTCTAATGAACCTTCTCTTTCTGCAATCACTGATGCTTTCAGAAAGCTATCTGTAGAGACAAGGATCTGAATCTCCCCTGCATCGCTGGCCAGTATCTGTTGTATGCAACTGGCTCCTGAAACCGCTGAATTCCCTTTGGTTTTGCCTCACATTTCAGAGCACACAGGCCACGACGGGCACTCTGTGAAAATCCTGAGGTTCAGGGAGTCAAGTTTTGCGCTGGTAAAAGAAAGGGCTATGTCCTGAGATAGCAACACTGGGGTTTGTGCCTATTAATCAGAATTCACTAGCGATGTTGATGGGAAAATTTTTTTCAAAAATGATGGAGCAATGGGCTTAGATGTTGTATGCATTTTGAAGAGTCGTTTGGGGGGGTTTTTTTTGATGTTTTGTGTTGGCTGTATTATAATAGGGTAAATCATTGTAAAAAGTACCTCATCATTATTATTTTACCTCCACCTTACACTTACGGGGGTGAGGAAAGGCTGTGCAGCTGTGTGTTACGCAGCCTGTTAACGCACCGCAGACAGCAGAGCCTCCCGAGTGGAAAAACGTACATTTTTATTTACTCATCTGGGGGGGTGAAACTTGCAGGGGGAAATAGGTACCCCAGAATGTTAAGGATTTTGATGCCCAGGGTTCTGGGAAGGCCTCGTACACTGAAGAAAGGATTTTATTTATCCAAGTGCAAAATATAAAATGACTGAGAAGAAATGACAGGTGCTTTGTACTCTAGATGCAGGAAATGTGCTCTGACCTGAAGCTAAGCCAGTCCAAAGAGATTCAATTCCTCTTCTATACCGAGTACATAAAGAAGTCCTTTAACTGAGAGGTTTCCGAAATAAAGAGATTCCATGTGAACGCCAAATGGGTGTTTGTGCTTTTGCTAAACAGTTCTGTTTAGCAAACATTTTTTGCAGTTTCAATGTAATGGTCTGTGTTGTCTGCTGGCAATGGGTGGCCCAGCTGTCCCAGCGTAGGTGGCAAGAGGCTGTGGCCAAGGAAGGTGGAAAGCCTTATCTGGGATCCCTGTGCTGGGAATTCACTCTCTTCTTTGGGGAAGCCGTGGAGTCATTAAAAGTCAAAACTGGGTTGCGAATGGCTATGTGTTTGTTCATAACCGGGTAGAAATTGCCCTGAGCGTACACACATGCAAAGGTGGCCTTCCAGTAACACTTTGATTCATCCTTTTCGTATCACAGACCTGCAGACAGACCTGTGGGACACTCGGGGCTCATGAGAGATCAGGCTGGCTTAACTGGGGCTAATTGGGATCTGTGAAGGCAGGCATTTGTCTAAGTTTTCTGTCACGGGGGTTGACGTCACGAGTGTACCTTTACCGGGAGATACGTCTCTTCTTGTCCCCCGCCCTCCTTCTCCTGTCCCCTTCCCTTCTCCCCCATGACGAGGAAAGCGCCGTGAGAGCGCAGCAGTGCCAGGGCATGGATGGCTTGCTGTAATTCTGACCTTCACCGTAAGAGCGGCCACCCTCGGTCAGCCTGAGGACCCCTCTTCAGGCCGGGAGCGGGGCTGGCTCCTGGGGAGGGCGGCGTAAGAACCTGCAGAGAGGAGAGTGGTGGGGGAAGGTGTGCGCCCCCACAGCCGGTTTCCCTGTGCAGTTGGGGGGCTGATACTTCTAATGCATTTGATTCCCTGTAACTGGTGAGCGCACAACTAATCTCACTGCTAGGGGTTTTTTTAGCATTTGAAGGATAAAATTTTTTTTTTTCAAGTTTTTCAAGTTTTTTTCACTAGTCAGGATTTCAGCAAGAAGGTGACATGTCTCCTTCTGGCACAAGTGGTACCTGACAGATATGTGCAGCAGCACAGCGGTGCAGAACACTGAAGCTGAAGACTATCAAATCAATACAGCACTGCTAATTATAAGCATCCCACTAGTTACGGTAAATACAATTTTAGAAAATACCAAAGGCTTCTGAATTAGGCATCTATTTTTTTTTTTTTAATAGAATGGAGCAAAAATTACTTTACTGTTACCTTGGGATGAAGTAAAAATACTTATCCTGAAGGTCATTTTGTTTGTTTTCCCATTACTCTGTAGCGGAGGAAAGAACATTAAATAGAAAAATACCATTGGAATTCTACCTCCTTGCCCTGTAGCAAGCCTTGTTATATTTCTCTCTCTCCCTGCCTGCCAAAGCAATTGTGCTTATTCTTAGAAAAGCTATTCAGTAAGTTATCTTGACTTTACAATGACTTATTGATTACACTTGTGGATATTTCTTTTACTCTCATTTACTCCTAAATATGCGCGTGTCCAGTTTTTATTATTGATTTCTAATGTGCTGTTTGTACAGAAGCTACAATTTCTGGGAGAAAAAGTCTGTGTATTTGATAAAGGACAGGAGGATCTTTGTGGTTTCTGTGGCTTGAAAGAGTATGGAAATAATGATTAAAGCAGTACATAGTGGCAATTTTATTTTTTTTTTTAGGAATCATAGTCTATGCTTCTCTCTATAGTGTTACTTTTCTCTCACTTTCTTTTAGAAAACCTAAGTACTCACTCAAATATTTCTAAATCCAAGAAAGGCTGGAGACAGTTAAAAAAAAATCTGTTCTTGGTGTATGGAAATATTTAAGTCTTTGTTTAGAACACTGAATCCAATAGAACTAATACAGTAATTTGTACTTCTGTTCCTTGCATTAAAAAAAACCCCAACTATAAAGTTTATTCTCCTTTCATTCTCATCTCAGTTAGCAAATGATCCAATGGTATATTTAACTTTAAGCCTGTAAATACTTCAATTGGCTTTGGTGATATGACACATATGACACAACCTTCTTAAAGCTAAGCACACACCTGAGTGGTCTGGCGAAGCAGAAGCAAGAAACATAAAGAGCACCTTAAACCACTTAGCCTGGTCTTGTACTCCTTAATTCAGAGTTTCCACCAATTTCATGAAAATTTTGTTCCAATAAAGGCAGTAGAATGGGAACTATAATTATTTCCAGGTAAAATAGCATTTCTGACTCAAATCCAAATACATAGTTTCAAGGAAGAAATAGTCATATAAAAACAGAAGAAGATATTTTGGGGATTTTGGTGTTGGTTTTGTGTCTGGTTTGTTTTTTTTTTAATCAGCATTTAACTCAAATCTGGTTTGTGGCTACATATGCCAAAACTAAGTCAAGTATAAAGATTTTGCTTTCCAGAATTAAGTCCCCAGGCAAGGAACAACAGCTGGAAAATGCGTATGTTTGACTGTCTGAGCTGGTTTATTTGTTTGTTTTTTCTTAACAAGAACTATATTATCTCTTTAAAAAATATTTTTCACCGTGTTCCACGAGTCACAAAAGGCTTTTCAGAAATGATGTTAAAAGAATCAAATGCTCTTGGAGAATGACTTGCTGAAGGATAAATACGGAAGGAGTTTTGAGAAATGTGAATGCCAAAAAAAGATATTTATTTTTCAAGTGGCAGTTTATAATCCAGTAAAAATACCTAATGCTGTTCATTCAAAAAAAAGTAGGCTTCATAATGCAAGTTTCTAAATCAAGCCAACAGAATTATTTTGAAAATCGGCAAAGTGGAGAAAAGAAAAAGAGAATTTGGGTTTGCATCACTGGTATTATCAATTTTAACAAAGTAGAAGTGACACAGTAGAAGATATCACATGCAGTGCCAAACCATGTCAAGTTAACAAAAATCTTTTCATGGACTGCAATGTGGTTTCCATCAGATTGTTAACTATTTAAAATTTAATTTCTTTCGATAGATAATTATGCAGTAGAGAAATACCAGCAGCTTTTCACATGGTCTGTAATGAATATCCAGTGGTCTGACCAAACGGCATGTGTTCCGCTAGTCATCCTGCTGTCCTTCATACGTGTTCCTGTATAACGGAAGAAACGTTTACTGTGTTCCAAACACCGACAACGATCCATAAACTTCAGAGTGCTAATATGAAAAGATATCAATCCTTTCTTTAAAGGATGAATTGTCTTTGTGGTTGAAAGGGTTATTTTAAATGTTGTAACCAAGCCTGCCTGAGGTTGGATGGGGCCGTGTCCTTCCTTTATTCCCTCCCCCTGCCCCCCCATAAAAGAAGGACTGTATCGTCCTGTAAGCAACTCGTCACAGCAAACAGAGGGGGAAGTTGTTTCAGGAAACCTGGTGAGATTCAGGTTGCAAACCTGGATCACAAGGAAGACATCTCTCCCCTTGGTATGCATCCTCTAGGCATGGGGCTGCTGATTTTTACTAAGCGCATAGTCATCCTATTAGGAAGATTACACATTGCTTTCAGGAAAGGGATATTAGTGGGTAATAAACAAGTAATATTAGTAATGTTTTTTAATAACTACTGCGTACAAACCAGTGAGATTACCACTTCTGGTAATTATCATGTCATGAATCGAATTTGTTTCGAAGTAAAATGAATAAATGACAATTATTGCCACAAAAATGTCATTGAACATTAAAAGGTAAAAGAAAAAATCATGAGTAATCGCAATTTTTTAAGGCCAGGCTGAAGGACGCACCAAGCGATCATCCACATACAGTGACCCAGGCAAGCGGTCTTCTGGCATGGCGGATTTTGGAAATTAGTGAGTGGAAGGAATGCATATGATACGATATGACACCTCCCTTTGCGTGCAGTATATGTTTATTTGGAGCACATATCTCCACTGATGGGTGCGAAATGGTGTCATTAGGCTGGCGTAATCTTTTCACGCTAGAAGAAGATCTGGCTTGCTTAGTTAAATGCATGTGTTGCCAGGTTAAGCAGTGCCTGATGGATGGGAAGGAAATACAACAACAAATTACAAGGACTGGGTATATGCAAATGCCTGCAGGAAGGGGTGGTGGATAGCTATTTATGGGAAGTGGCAGAACTCTGTAAAACGACCTACCTGACTTAAGTGAGATGAGAGAGTGCAATACAGAAAAACAGTGCTATAACTGGGGAAAAAAAGCCACAGGAGACTGGAAAAGTTTCGTTTGACAAATCCCTAACTGCAGTTGTGCTGAGAGAAAGAAGTAGCACCGTATTAATTCTACGTGGAAGATTTTGCATAACTGCAATGCTAGCCTGTAGGATTTTTTTTAAACCTCATTCTTTAGAGTTGAAAAACATCTTTTTTTAGACGATATGTTTATTACCTTGATAAACAGTAAAATGCTGCCACAGCAATTACCTTGATGATAAAGAGTCTGTAGACAGATACTTCCTGCGTTCATTTCCTACTCAGATAAGTGGCCAAAATCAGGGACTACCAATACAGGAAATGCTTTCAATAGGAACTTCCTATCTGTTAGTATCTAATTTGCTGAAAAGATCTAAGGCCTTCTTGCTTGATACAAAGGTAATGTTCTACCTGTTAATATTTAAACTTTTAAGCCACAGTACAACACATCTGTTTGTGTAAAAATTTAAGAGCAATGCTGTTACATTGGACTGCGAAATATCAGGGGTTTCATCGCAATGGTAGGCAAAGTGACCCTGCATTTTACAATACTGCAGATCAAGAAGCTTCAAAATACATTGTCATTCCGTCAGACGAAGAGCAAGCAACCTCCCTCCAACTGCAACTCCTTGTTGCCTTCATCCTTTCCGTATTTTTATGCATCACCAAATAAAATCACTAGCCCTTGAGGTGAACTTCTGCAGCAAATAGTTCAGAGCATATTCTGGCTATATTCAAGAGTCACAGCTATTTCTTGCAATCTACAGCGACATACATGTACAATCAGAATGACTGAAATGGAATTTTTTGTCTCACTGTGCAGAGAAGTAAAACCATGACTAACCTGTATGTTTGAACCTCTGCTAAGAAAAAGAGAAACCTAGAGCAAAAGAAAAGTAAACAAAGACAGAAAAACTCCATTGCTAATCGCAACTTCAGGGTAATTGCTTTCAGGCATGTAAATGGGATGAATGAGGATTTATGAAACCTGAAGTGAAATTGGCCAAAATGAAGTCAAAAGTATTTGGCCAATGGCTTGACTGGGGCCAGGCTTTCACCCAAGTTATTCAGGAGCACAGCCTAAATTTTGCGCGTTGTTTTGCCAGTGATTCCCCTGGAGTCATTCCAGGTTTCTGCCACTGTGACTGAGATCAGTATCTTGACCTTTCCCCACAGAGCTGAGTAGTCCTTTGCTATTGTGTCTTCATATATATTGTGCCTTTTCATCTTTGAAGAACAGACCCATGTTCAGTTATCTCCTCAGAGTACTGTGGGAAAGGCAGTTGTTAAAAGTTCATGTTGTGGTCTAACAGACAGGGAATCTGAGGCTGGATTTACAGACCCTTCCAGAGACCCCAGTGAACACATAGCTTGGAGTACTGGCTGTTAGATGGGGGAGCCGGTCCTGTAGGAACCTGACCCAAAATCCTAGGTACTGCAGATGGGTTCTGCAAAGTTAAGTTAGTTTTGACAAGTAATTTCCATAAGGTCACGGGTGAAGAAGCTCTAGGAAGTTGCCTCTTGGGTTTGGGTTTACAGGGGTGTTGGGGGAATACACACTCTGTCCTGAAAGCAAAGTTCCTGGGATGTGGTTAGTCAGGTCTTACCTCCTTGCATACATTTTTATTACTGTGAGACTTTGGTGTATTTACATCAGCTTCCCTCATGCATAAGGTATTCCCTTGGAAACACTCAAAATTGTTGCTTTTTGCTAATCAGATCAACTCACTAAAGTGGTGGCCAGAGACATTTTTCACATTATTTCCATACCGCCATTACCTTTTAAAATTTTTTTCCTGCGACTTGTCATCAAGGCATGTACCATTTTCATGGAATTGAGAATCTGATTGTTTAGTCTACGTAAAGGGGGAAAAAAGAGGGGGATCCTGTGCCTTTAATGTTGTTTATAACGGTTGGACAGAGCTTGTCAGGTGAAGGTTAATTGCTCTCCAGTTAAAGCAGTTCTCTGCACAGATGGGTTATCAGGGCTGAACACTCGTTACAAGATTAATCTCGTTTCCGACAAGACTTCCTTTTCCTTCAACTGATTTTTGCTCAGCCATTGGACCTGTCACCAGCCGTTAAAAGAAGGGTGGGTTACCTCTGGGATATTAATGCTTGTGTGCAGTGAAACAATGCAAAGCGTGTGTCATATCGGTAGGGAACATCTTTAGGAGACAGCACATTTCAGTGCTGCTCTGAAGGTCGAGATTCATAAACAACAGAAACAATCAGGAACATTTGTATTAACCCTCTTAATGAACACAAACACCAGCCAAATCATCTGTAGGCTCCTTTTTCATGTCCGTTCTCTTCTAAATGTGGTAGTTTTTTACTTCCAAAGGTGTTACTGAAAATTGTAGTCAACAAAATAGACACTCATGAGATGCGTAACTTGGGACTCTGCTTCTGTCCAGTTAGTTAACTGATGGACGTGGCCACTTCAGTTAGTGCTTGTTTCGGCAAGAGGAAATATATCATGATCGACACTTGAAGAAATTCAAACTTTTGGAGTTTTATCTTGGGCTCTGCAGTAAACATTGAATTTTCCTCTTTCTCTAAGCTGGAGTAAATCAGAACTGGATCCACTACATCCAATAGGCTACAGAGGTATGTAAAGTGAGAGGAGAACCAGGCACATCGTGTTCTTAGCATAATATTGCCTTGCTCTCCAAAACTGCAGCAGATCTGCCAGTCCAGGGTGATCTTGAATGGTTGGATGGAGTGAGTTCAAGGAGGCTATGACATGAGCACAAAGTCTCACTGGAGTTTTGGGTTTATTTCAGGAGTTCTGATACAACCAAAATAACACAACTTGGCAAAAGTCTCTGGCTGCCAAGTTTCTTCCATGCAGCTTTAGTCAGTAAATTCCAAAACACTAAACAAATATTCAAGGCAACAAACAGAGTAGCTCTTATGTTTCCTCAGAATTTCCTGCCCTGGCTTTGGATCAGCGCAATCCTGTCGACAGTGCTGAGTCTCTCCATTTACTTCAGTGAACTTTGAATCAGCCTGGGCTGCCCCAGCCAAAAAAGCAAGCTCTGTGGAGGGTCGCAGGCAGCACAGTGTTCATTGAATGGTTGTTGTAGATGTGATCCATCAAACCGTACAGACGCATTGCTGGACTGAAAGCGCCTGAGCTGTTCCACTGATGTTTTAGATTAAGAGTGTGCAAATGTGCCTCGTTGGGCTGGGCTCTGCAATGGCGAGGTGAGGACACCCACTTTCTGTTTATTGAACTACTAAGACAAATCCAGCACATTTGAGATACCTTTTAAGGACAGAGGTGTCTGCACATACGCAGCATTAAACAGGTGAAGTAGTGAGGAGACTTACGTCCAGCAACACATCAGAAAATCATCATATTTATTCTGATCTGGAGCGCAAATGTAGGAAAAGGATACAGAGAGACAGACTGTTGTTCTTGTCTGATAGATACACAACAAAAAAGCTACCTTTGTTCCCATGCATGAGGCTCCTACATAGTGAGAAGAATAAATTTGTATGCATTGTTAATCACATTGGTCAGAAACAGTTGTTCTCCTGAAAATGTTTCAGTGAAGGGCTTACTGAAATTGTTTATTTCTGGTATATGTTTTGTAAACTTTTAGCAAAACTAGCAAATTATCTGAAAAAGAGGTTTCGTTAGAAAACATCTGTCTACAAGCATCTGTCAAGTTCTTAAGTTTCTTTTATGTTTTCTTTTAATCATCACAGTAATCTACTAACTTCACTGATTAATTCTTAGGGGTTTTTAATTATTGGTGAGATTAAAAAAAAAATTTCCTTTGATTTAGAATCCACAGGTTTTAAGGAAATGTACTCACTGCAGTTACAAAGCTGAAATGAAAGGTAGATAGGAATTTAACCTCTGGATGTCATACTCTTCAGCAGTATGCATTCAGAGCCAAAGAAATTCAAGTAAGTGGATTCCATTACTGGTTCTAATAAGACAGGAAAAGTGCATAGTAAATCTTTACAATCCCAGCTAAATCATTGGTGCTTTACGCCAAAGGAGGCAAGTTTAGTAGAAAGTCTTTAGGTGGACCAGGCTGAAGTTTTCAAAAAAGGGATCCATTGGGTTAGGTTGTGAAATCTCTGCTTAAAGCCCTAAATAAGGATCTTGATTTTCCAAGGTGCTGATCAGCTTGAGGGTTCCCACTCTTTCTGCTCAGTGAGAGTTTGGATGTGTTTTTGAAGATGGATTGCTTACTCACAATTGGGAGGTGGTGTTAGGCCACTTACCTGCTTTCACTGATGTGAAAAAAAAAACCAACCCCAAAACCACACAAAACCCACTACTACTACTAGTAGTCAGCACTACCTTTTGAGTAAAAGGAAGGAAAATTGAAAGTGGTTAGATCTTTTTTTTCTCGGGAAAAGTCTTCGTTTAGTAAAATAATGGAATTGAAAGTTGAAGACAGACAGTCACACAGGAGATGAATTTGGGAAAATTGGCTTTGCTGTGCTCTTTTTTCTTGTACCTTCCTCCTAACCTGTAGTTTTAGCCAGCTGAAATGCTTGAAAACTGTGAGTTTTGCAAAACTTCTCCTACATTTTCCCTCCCACCTTTAATATACAGAAACAGATGCTGATTTAATTTTGCAGAGTAGTAATCATTCCTTTTTAAACTCTTCAGGCCTTCCGTTTGATGGTGTTGTGCTAGGTTTTTATTCGCAAAGGTATCAATGACATGCTTTCAGATAAAAAGTTGCCACTGACTGGTGTTAGTCATGCAATGCTCTTGCATTTTGTTTTCTCACTTAGGATGAGAATCTTTAGCTCCAAATAGTCAAAATGAGATAATAATGGACTATGAATTACAAAACTGCTTCGTGGGCAAGTGTGGTACAGAGTTGACAACTACAACACTTTTTTGAAAAAAAGATGCATCTAAATAGATGCTAAGAATATCTTGAAGTAAAGCACAATCTATAAAATGTGTAAATTATTGACTTTTAACTCATTCTGCATGAATTCTTTCTTCGTAATGGTGCCTAGGTCCTTTCTAATTAGCATGAATATTAAATCTTAGCTGTCTTCAGATTGACCTTCTCTCCCATCTTCATCACATACTTAATCTAACCTTTTAGAACCCAGACCAGACCAAAGTCAATGCCAAATATGATTCTCTTCTGAGCCGAGCCCTTCGTAGTACTGTTTTCCTCTTTGATAAAGGTTTTGTTTGGCCTCAATCTCTGTCAGTCTCAGCTGCTTCTTGGAGGATGCAATTCTTGCCAACTCTCACATTTTTTTATCAGGAGTCTTGTGATATTTAGTGGTTTTCTTAAAGGACAGTTTCTTAAATTCTGTGAACACTTGAAGTTTTCATTGACAAAAGACTCTCTAGTACCAAAGAATCCACCCTAACGGCTTGAAAGCCAAGAGACAGACCCAAAGTGGGTTACTTTTAAGTATTCTCTATTTCTGAGACCTGACTTAAAAACTATGAACACTTCACATATTGGGACTGATGTCATCACAGGGCAGAGACCCTGCAGAAGAACTACACACACTGCCTGGACATTGCTTACCCGCCTCTTAAGGAGCTGCCTGTGGTGTTAGTACCACTAAGGTTTTGACCTAGTCCTACCTGCAGAGGTAGATCTCACACAGAACAAGTACCTTGTCTAAGGATCCGATGCAGAAGAACACTCAGTAACCTGGAATTTTAGAGTGTGCTTTTTTATTAAACATAATAATGAGTCAAACACATTTCTGGTTAAGTTTCTAGTTTGGAAACTGGGGTTCAGATGGATTCGTGCCATCAGATGTCCAATATTAAGACTTTACTCCTGCAGCTGTAAAGAGATAAGGCTGGCAGTGTAACGTATTGGAGAAATGTATTTTCTGTACAGTAACTGATGAAATCTTCAGGTCATATTTTTAAATCTGAAAATATCCAATGTTTGTAATATCACAAGTAAAGAAAATGCACCTCTGTATATCTTAGTAGCAATTTTCTCTACAAATATTGCAGTTTATGGAGCTTGAAGGTTTTTATGACACTGGAGAGGATCAGTTAAGGGGGGGGAGGGGGGTAGGTTGCTTAAGAAAGGTCAGTGTTAAGTGTAGGATGTCTGTGAGCCCCAAGGGATTGTTTTCCTTTTTTCTTTCCCCTAGCTCATCTTCTGTTCCTCTCTTTAGTGAAAAGAGGAGAACTAAGAGAAATTCAGAAGGTTGAAAAAGAAGATGAGGGAAAACATTGCAAAAAGTTCTATATTAAAGTTTTAAGATAGAGGTAGAGAGCAGTGGACACAATTGTGAAATTAAGGTAGCAATAAAGAATGTTATAATTTTTCAGTAAAAATACTCAGAATTCAGAATTCTTGAGATGATGACAAGAGCTTAAAAATCATGGAATTTCAGGCAATATACATGCTATATTGTTCATCTTATCTGCCTTTTAAACCTTGAAATTCACAACTTTTTAGCTGAAACGAATACTAGGAGTCGTAGGTTTTCAGCTGACTCTAGAATTTAAGTTCAAAGGAACTAAAGTTCAGTAAGTTCATGAAAGTTGGCAACTACTGTTGTTAAAAAGGAAGCTTGATAAATCCTCAGAATTTACTCTTTTAAAAGCTTTGTTAGATAAGATAAAGTAAATAGGTTTGGGATGATGCTGAAAATGAAACTTCTAAGTTTGATAATGACACCAAAACCAGATGCTGAGCAGAAGCACGAACAATGCAATTTGCTTCAAAATAATTTACAAACTACTGCATAAGCAACTGAAGCAATAATAATCAGTGCCAGTCAGTGCTGTAAAAAACAGAGTGAAAGGTGAGAAAACAAAATCTGTCAAGGAAGTACTTTGAGTTATGAAGTACCCTAAGGAGGACAAAGTTGTAGCCTTTTTTAAACTATCAGCTTAGTATACAAGGGACACTAGGAGAAAAGAAAAACAAAGTCATTATACTCTGAATTTTCATGACAGTGAGTATAAACTGTAATCTCCAGTACTTCAGAAATCACTTACAATCACCAAACTTGTGTAAATAAACGAGAATGTGGCCAAGCAAAGGAGAGGCCCAAACTTCCAAAAAAGTCTAGCTGTGCAAGCAAAGAAGTCCTATGCAAAACGCCACCAAAATTTCCTCATTATTTCTGTGAATTATGCAAATGTACAGAGAATCCAAAGCCTGAAGTACAAGCTCAACATTTGCCTTTGCTTTTGCAGAACAGTGGGCAGGTGTAGAAATCTATTTTTTGTGCAAAGACCCTGGGCTTCTTTTATTAAATATGACTGTGCTAAAGCAGTGAGCTCTCTTGTGCCCTTCGGCCGCAGCCTGGCAGAGATGCTGTGCAAAGGCCACTGCCATCCTCTGGGGTATTACCACTGCTGGAGTGGATGTGCCGCCCTCTGTAATGAGGAAACACCTTACTTTCCAGGCAAATTGCATCAGGGCAAAGACAAGCACTTCCCTGCTTGCCTTGTGCTTAGCAAATGGCAGCGTGAGTCGTCTCTGCTGTAGGGGATGTGATGCCTGTGGTGGTCCCAGCACATCTGCGGAAATAACACAGAAGGAGTCGTCCTCGGTTCATACATGTCCATGCATTCTCCTCATCACACACACAGGGTTGTGGGGCAGGTCATTTAGCAAAAGGCTTAGCACAACGTGTCAGCGATTCATGTAAGACTATTTGCAAACTCAGCTGACTCAGAAAGAAACTGCCCTGTCATTCCCTAGTTTGTCCTATGCTTAAAAGCCCCAACAGAGCTGGCATGAAAAATGTATTCGACCAGCCACTGTGTTTTTCTGTCTTCTGTATTTGCTTTAGTATGAGCGTGCTAGTATCCCTCCGTTCTATTCCAGTCTGTTAGCCAACATTTCCGCTAAATACCAAATGTGGCTTCTGTCTTCTTTTAGGGGGCAGAGGAAATTTAATACAGAAGCTCGCAATAGAAGCGTTCAATTCCCTGACCTCCAGTATGACCTTTTTTCCCTTTCTCTGTTAGTGTTCCTTTCTGATATACTTTATAAACTTTGTAGAGCCTCTGGATTTGCTGATCAAATATCAATACATATCTCTAAACTAAAAAGATTTTTTTTAATGTTAGTTTTGTACGCTGCTCCAAAAACCCCACCTCATTTGTCTCCATATATTGAAGTCTTATAATGCTAAGCGGTAGATAACTAGTGACAGGGCAAGGGGGATCAGCTGCAAGTTGCTCCAGGGGAGGTTCAGGTTGAAGATGAGGAGAAATTTCTTCTTGGAAAGGGTGGTTGGACATTGGAACGGGTTGCCCAGGGAGGTGGTGGAGTCACCGTCCCTGCGGGTGTTTAAGGAAAGGTTAGATGTGGTACTTAGGGACATGGTTTAGTGGGTAATAGGTGATGAGAGGACAGTTGGACTGGATGATCCTGGAGGTCTCTTCCAACCTTGATGATTCTATGATTCTATAGTCCTTCATATGAATTGTAACAACTGAGGATATCTTCAGCACACCAAAGTTCTCAAAACCATTACCTCAACTGGTTCTGATTTTCTCAGTTTCTCTGTGTCCTGGTTTTCAGCCGGGATAGAGTTAATTTTCACAAGAATCTAAGAGGGAACACGAACAGGGCATCTGACCCCAACTAGCTGAAGGGATATTCCATACCATGTCACATCATGCTCAGGATATAAAGGGGGCTGGACGGGGCTGGCCCCTTTTCCCTTCAGGCTGGTTACCACAGCTTTTGAGAATTTTGAATACCCTTGAGATGTTCAGCATGCTCCTATTGCTAGGTCTCCTGAGGGTGTTTTAGTTCTTGTTTTAGGGTTACAAAATATTTCTTCTAAGAATACCACCAGAGATCTCCCTCGAGGCTGGGTAGTCATGGGTGGGCATGTGGGAGAATCTAGGAACTTCTCACCCCCAATGCCTTGGAACTTCACTCCCAAACTACTGCAGGACTCTGATGAAGTGATAGAGTATTTGAAATTAAAATGCTGTGGCTGTTCCAAAGAGGCACAACTCACTTCACTGCGCTGGGCCCAAGCCAGTATCTACCAAAAGCTGCTCGATATTAGGCAGCACCCTTGGGGGGAAGAGAGGGAGAACAGATGCACAGGCGCTGCGGCTACCCCAACCCCAGCCACAGGCACTGTGACTACTCAAATGCTGGTGACAGGCACTGTGGCTCAACCAAAAAACCAATCTGAGCTAGTATCAGTTCCCGCTATACAGAAGAAAAAATACACAAAAAATCAGTTTGCTTTATAAGGAATTATAATGAGTCATGGTCATTATAATGAATCAGGGTCAAGAACAGGAGGAAGAGGCTGAACCAGAGGTCATCACCGGACCCCTGTCCCTGAGTGAGCTGCGATATATGTGAAAAGATCTCAGCTGCCATCCAGGCGAACACATCGATACCTGACTGCTCCGATGCAGTAGCCTGGAATTAGAGGGTAAGGAAGCCAAGCAGCTGGGATCCCTGTCTAGGGAAGGGGCATTGACAAGGTGGTTGGAAAAAAGCCACAAGCCTTTGAAGGTGACTTCTTTCAAGCATGAGGGAAAGGTATCCCTTCAGTGAAGTTGTTTTATGTTGTTCAGGCAAGTGAACAACCATGGACTGAAGTATCTAGTACCTGAGGGAATTAGCTGTGTGAGAGATGGTTTATTATGACCAGGACAACTTGCAGTTACCCACAGGTCCTGATGGGAGTCCCATGCACAGGACCCATGTGGCAGAAGTCTGTACAGAGCACACTATAGTCATATGCCAACTCATTGGCAGTAATGGACTGGAAAGACAAAGAGGGGTCAACAGCGGATGAAGTGGCTGGCCAACTCCAGCAATAGGAGAAGAAAGTCTCTCTTCCTTCCTAGCCTTGGCTGTGGAGAAACTGTCCTGGAAGGTCCAGCAANGGAGAAACTGTCCTGGAAGGTCCCGCAACTTGAAGAGAATATGTCCAATTCCCCA